>CM055205.1:5898772-6136208 GCA_029224185.1 Karalla daura | reverse complement strand
TTACTTGCCTACCTGGATGGAGGTGGGCACATAAAAAAAAAAATTGGCTATTTTTTTAACTTCAATATTATTTTGTTTTGTGATTGACATATGAATGAGGACAAGGATGTTTTCGGACCTGCTGCACATCTTTGGCCAGGATGTTATATGTCATATGTTGTTCAACAAACCCAAGTTAAAGTGTTTTTTTTTCCATCATAGGTCCCCTCTAAGAGGGTCATGTAGGCTACTTCAGCGTACATGAAAAGAACAACATTGTGGTACTCAGGTCCTGGGGAGCAATATAGGAGATATAAAGAGATCCAGGCAGGCCGAACCTTTATGGATTAAACACAACCCTCTCCAACATCAGAGGTCAAGCTGCCCTTGATTCAGCCCTCCTTAGACAACCATGACTTGGATGACTGAGAATCCTCACAGATGTTATCCCCATCCTCATTAGACACATGGGCACAAGCAGCACATGGGCCGCATAGGTACTGTAGGCCACAAGTTAGGTAACACACCTCACTTGTCTGAAATCACAGACGGGTTAAATGAAAAGCTCACAATCCTCGTTTATATAACCGTCTACATCGGCAACAAAGCTCAAATGCTTGCTTTGTTTTTTAAAGCCTGCGCAGAGTGGAACAATGGATGTGGACTCTCTGACATCGCCCACACATCGCGGAAGATAGGCAAGACGGCTTTCTGAGCAGCGTCTGACTCCATCCAACTTCTGGTTAATCCACCAGTGCGCAAAGAGGTGGAAGGTGGGTGCAGCAGCAGGTTTAGAACTTTTTGTAACGTACAGAAATCAACATCAGTCACCAAGCGTCTGTTTCAACAAGCAAAAAAAAAAGACTTTAAATCAGCTCCGTGACAAAAAAAAACCCTATTATTATGGCATGTCCTGTAGTGTGCACTTGCTACACTGAGTATATGACTTGCACTGTTATGAATAGCAGCCGCCCTCGTGTGTTTACAACTGTTGTAGGGTCCGGGCTATGCCAATTTGTGTCAGTGCACAGTCTATCTACCGATGGAGCTTTAATGGGAGCACTACCCTGTTTATCCAGCCCCAGGGCCTCGGGGGCAAACACGTCCTGTGCTCTCCCCCCTCTGCTCTGCCAAACACCATTTAACCCAGTACTGTAAGCGTTCACTCTATTGGATTGTACTGAAACACACATTGTGCATGTGTGCTCTCAGGTCCCCTCCCATCAGATAGGTTAGCTGGACTAAGTGTAACCAATGCTCCATGCACAACTGCTGTACACACACACACGCATACACACACGCATACACACACACGCATACACACACACACACACACACATACACACACACACACACAGCCGCTGTCCAGCCCTTGCTGTGCTGAAGCAGTGAGCTTTCATTGTCATAACTTTCTGGTTCAGGCTGCACTAGTAGATCTGTGCCCGTCAGCAGTTGCCTTTGCACTGTATGTTTACCATCTCACAGCCTTGTTTCACCCTCTCACGCCGTTTACAGCACGTGTTTTGGAACAACAATAAACAAACAAGCTCTCTCTTTGGAGAGAAAATGCGCCTTCTATCAGAGTCGGACAGTCAGTGACAGACAGCCCTCTCAGATGACGAGCACGAACACGTGGACGAGCTGTTCAACAATAAAAAAAACACGTTTTGAATAAACAAACTTACCAGCGTGCAGGTCTGCCCGCTCGGTCCACTTTCTCCTCGAACTTTAGGCGCGATCACCCCGACTTCCCCTCCTAGTCCTTTGTCTCCTCTCCCAAAAACGACTTAGACAGGGTGGGAGGAAAAAAGTTGAGTCTCACTCCTCAAACTTTTGGAAGCTCCAAAACTTCAGTCGGACAAATGATAAATGCGTCGCCACCTTGCCTTTCTATCGGCGCCAGGGAGGACGCGGGCTGCGGAAATCAATGGCAGTGAAGTTGTTGGTGGTGTTTGCGGTGTTTGTGTACCTCTTTGTCTGTGTGTGCATGCCTCCTGACTCCGTGTCCCGCCTTCAACTTCACCGGCAGCGCGTGTGGAGACACAGTGGAGCTGCTGTATTGCTCCTGCAGGGACCTGTGATGTTCACAAGTGCCTTTCTATTGACTTAATGGCGTTCCTGTCTCCTCCACTATCAATACAATATTCTATATTATCCCTCTAATATTTCCTCTGGGAGTCCCAGTTGTACCAGCTCAGCAGTGAGCAGTGATCTTTTCTCACTTTATGGTGTCTTTATCTTATATGTTATCTCTGTAATGTTCCCAGGGACACTGATGTGCAACTTGTGTAGCAGCTGTGTATATTAAATCTTTTTTCCCCTTTCTCACATAGTGGAGATAGGCAAACATATAAGTTGCCTCAGGTAGCTGTAATGGCATAAGGTTAAAGAAAAACAGGTTTAAAATGAAAAACAGAGGGTCACAGCAAATGCCAGAGAAGTACACAGGCACCCCCAATAGAGGCATTATGGGAATATATGGTGATTTACAGCAGTTTCATTAGGCACAATGAAGCCAGCAGTCACAGTAAAAGCATCATTGCAGCAATCTAACGGTGCACCATTACAAAGAAAGGTCCCTGCATTTAAGCTAAAGCACATATTCATAAGATATATCAAACTTCTTCTTCTACAGACTGATGCATTATTATATAACGTGTATGGAAAGGAGGTTTGTGGTTTCTTTGAACTACTTTATATAGAATTAAGTAGTTCACAGTGGTTGTTTCACCATGCAATTATGGTGAGTCAGGAGATGATTAATGGGACAGAGAAAAATCAGCCGCAAATTTGTTTTCAGGGAATTTTTGAACCATAGTGGAGCAGAAAATTAAAGCTACATTATGCAACTAAATTACAGACACCTCCACGTTCCACTCAAAGTGAAGTCATTGGTCCAAGTAGATGGAACAGACTTGCACCAGTGTAAGATATATTGTGATTGTGACTTGTGGAGGAGAATACAGGCGGGAATGCCATTCAATTAAAAAAAAAAAAAAAGTGATTTCCCCTAAGGAGCAAATTCAGACACATGTAGAGCAGGTGTCGGAAGTTGTGAAGAGATGCACGAATAAGAATAAGAAATAAAAATAGAACAAATAAAGCACTGGCAGCATTTACATTAGGTGCAAATTGGCCATGAGATATAATGTGGATTGGATGTGCATGAAGCAATGTGGTTAATGCAATGTCCATCAAAAGTAGAAAAAATAAACAAGAATAAGTTAAAACTAGAACAGATATGTGCTGGCAGTATTTACATAAGGTGCAAATTGAGACATAAAGACCCCAGCAAGGTGCACAGAGATGGTAGCCTTTTACATCAAATCTGTGAGATTGTTGTTTTCACTGCAGAGGACTCAATGAAGTGTGGTGTACTTGTGTTTTTGTGTCTGTATTTCAAGCCAAGGTGCTGACTGGCTCTTTCTGAGCACAAGTTAACACAGGAAAACAAATAAGCTGCAGCGATCAGGCATGAAGGTCAGGTGAACAGCACCTCCACTCCTCTCATGAAGGCGCCTGTATGTGGGCCAGCATGTGAACGTGTGCGTGCCAGATCTTTCCTTTTTTTTCTTCCTTTATCTCTAGGTATCCATCAGACTCTGGGGATGATTGGACTTTTTTTCCCCCTTTCTAAAATCAGGGACACCTCAAACACACCTCGCGCACTATTTCCTCTGTGATGTCGGGCTTATTGCAGCCATCTGGGGGCCAGCGTCTCGTCTTTGGGATGGTGTGTGTAATGACCATGCCTTATCTTTCTCATTACCCGGCCCGACATGTCAGAGGAAAGCTGGAGACGACCCTGCTCTCCTGACAGAGAGAGAGAGATGGAAATAATTACCAATGTCTCTTGTGGAATAGGGCGTAAATTGATACACACTAAATACTGTACCTTAGGGGTCTCTCTTCCTCGTCAGATGTACTAGACAAATGAATGCATCCAGAAGGAATTAATTGGATTTGGGAGCAGTCTCCTGCACGATCCACCAGGACAGACAAACACCCCCCCCCCACCCCTGTGCCCCTCCAGCACCCTCACCTCCCTCCCACTGGCACACACACCCCCACAGACAGACACACACGCCTCCTCATCCTTCTTTATTCCAGTCATGCCTTGCAGAAATGTCTGACGCCCCACCTACTCCACCCCACCCCAATGGATCAGTCTGTGTGGCTTATTCCTCATACAGACACAGACACGCACACACACACACTCACACACAGAGCGGCATGGCGGATTGCAGCCGCTCTCTTGGATGCAGTGTTTCCATGGCAGCCACGTTTTCTGCACGTGCAGAGCCACACAGAGCGAGAAAGGAACCACTCCTATCAGTGCGCTGGCTGCCTGTCGATTCAGTCTGCAGCTGCACACCTTCCTACAGCAAACACACGCCAGCATGCATATTCACGTGCACACACACACACCGTGTAAACATCGGAGATCAGACCGGATCCTCTGACTGAGACTCTGTTGTGGAATGTGGAATGAAAAGCTCACCTACATTATTCTGGACCATGCGGTTGCACATTGTTTCAAAAGACTGTTAGGTAAGCAGCTGATGGCATTTACTGTAGGGGTCAGAGAGTGAAAAACCACAGGGGAAACAAACTTTGTACTTTTCAGTTCCAGCTGATTTTATTTCCTTCTTGGAAGAAAAGAAAAACAAATAAAAAAACAACAATCTGTACAGAGGTCTGAGAGGCAGTGATTGACCCAAACATTGGCTGGTTTTGAGCTATAAACATCAAATGATATTGGCATGATTGGACAAAACATGATCATACACAGCATATTGCACAAATGAAAAAGAAAAAGGACAATAGAAAAGATGTCTGAAGGTAAAAAATAAATTTTGAAAAGAAAGAAACTCCTGGACCACAATCATCTTCAACATAAGGATATCCAAAGATGGCTGTCCTAGTGCCTGTCGTTGATCATCATCATACATAAAACACACAATCTTTGCTTATAGTACAGTCAGTTTACATAAATATCTTCATGTTATTATTCTTTTAAAAATCTTAAACACAACAGCTATAGCTACATATACCTGAATCTGAAATACAAATGCTATTTGCCATGCCATAATATAGGAAAACAATTAGCCTGCTATACTTAGCCAACAGGTACAGAAAGGTTAAATACTATTTTTTGATGCAATTTGCGCAATAACAGATGAAGCACTTCATACATCTCCCTCCCTCCAAAGTCTAGGCAAAGTAGAATGAGTGTGAAATTCCATCCAGTGGTTCAAATAAAACTTATCTCGATAGAAAAAAAAAAAAAAGCACACAGAGGTATTAGCTCTATCCAAACAGTGACTCTCTGGGTTCTTTCACTCATATACTTTAGGTCTATGTGTACTGGAAACAGTCACCACTCAGACTGGGGAGCCTCAGTGGTGCTTTGTTTACTTGGCTGGTGAAACTGGAGTCACTGTGCCATTAAGAAGCATGTGGGTAAATACTGTAAACACTGTGTGAGGTCAGATTGTGCCAAACAACCCCCCCTCTGCACGTCTAAACACCAATGTAGATCCAAACAACAATGTTGTAGGCTACCCACTCGCCGGAAAAAGCCCCCCATTCTATAGATTTTGTACAAAAATACAAGTAGAAAATCATGACACACTCAAATCTCCTTAAAAGTGAGAGACGTCGGACATTTTAAATAAGATACACTTCTAGCCCTTCCGCGCTGGATACAGACAGGTGTATGTGCACAAACACAAACGAGACCTGTACGAGGACAATACTTCTATGTATAAAAAAGTTTGGCCGGTATAAATACATCAATATAAAAAACGTCATCTGACACAGGAACTACAAAGTTGAAGCACTAGGCAGAAAGGATGCGCGTCGGGGAAGGGGGGCGGGCGGGGGGATTGGTCCTGAATTGTGCACTGAGTGTTTAAAAAGGTTTCAGAAAAAAAGGGAGTTTTCTTTCTGAAGTTTGAGTCAGTCTTTGTTTGAAGTCCTGCCGTTGAAAGAGAAGCTGGTGATAGTGAACTGTGTCCTATGGTCACACAAATTGCGCAATTTGACGCAGCAATGAAAACTTTTTTTTTACGCATTGAAATAACAACAAAATCCTCCGCGTCTCGGAGGGCATGCGCGTCCGTACTGAACCCACTGTCTGAGCCGGAGGAGAGGGGGCGGGGGGAGAAGAACTACACCTGAATAACGACTGGATGGTCAATGTGTACTGGCTGCATCTGTGAAACAAAACCCCAACATGATGAGCTCTCCCTCTCTCCCTCCAGTGAACACCCCCTCTCCCTCACTTAACCTCTCAGAATAACATTAAGATTCAAAGTTCAGTCTCAGTCCTCATCCTGTGGCGGATCAGGCTGAACATCTTGAGCCGCAGTCCGTGTGTTTCACTGCTTACATTCACTCCTCCTCCATGTGTCCAAATGCAGACTCGCATTTCACACCTCCCTCCACCGCCTGTCTTGTCTGTCTGTCTGCGCGTCCCCGCCAGGCGTGCTGCGCACCTGGGCTCCGAGGCGCACACGGGCTACCTCTGCTCTCCTCTGTTGCCCAAGTGAAGGAAATGTGTAGTATAAGGTACGTGTAGTAGTATCTGTCTGTGCACGTCCTCCAGCGACTCTCAGTAGGTGAACACCAGGTTGGAGATGGTGGACTCCAGCCAGTCTCCTGAGATCATCTCGCTGACCTCTGGGGTGCAGTAGTCGGGGAAGTCGAAGTGAGACCCCGCCCCGCACTCCCCGAAGCTCCAGTCCAAGTCCCGGTCCAGCTCCGCGTCGGAGAAGCCCATCCCTCCCAGGGACATGCTCTCGAAGCCGGGGCTCGGGTTCAGCTCGAGCCGCTCGTCTTCAAACTCCTCGTCCGACGAGGAGGACGAAGACACAGAGGAGGAGGAGTGCGAGGCGGAGGGGGTTGGGGAGGCTGCGCGGGCGTACCTGAGGCGGGCGGTGTGCGTGCTGTCCCCGGCACCGCCCGCCGCCGGGCTGTGCTGCTCCTCGTACAGGCTCAGCGGGTCGCTGGACTCGGCCGAGCTGCTTAGGGTGGGACTGGCCGGGACCCCCACAGAGGGGGGGCCGCTCTCCAGGCTCCCCGCCCCCCCGCTGCTGCCGCTACCGCTGCCCCCTCGCTTCTCCGGGATCTGGCGGGCCGCCGACCGGGCTTTGAAGAGCGCCTGGTGGTCCCCGGAGGAGCCGGAGCCGTACTCGTGCCTCCCGGGCTTGTGCGTCCTGCTGCCCGGGGCCCTGGACGCGGAGCTGCGCTTGGTTGATGCTTTGCGCTCCCCGCTCTTCTCGGCCGGTTTCCCGGCTCCGCTCCCCGACTTCACCTTCTTCCTGGGCCGGTACTTGTAGTCGGGGTAGTCGGCCATGTGTTTGAGCCGCAGCCGCTCCGCCTCCCGGATGAAGGGGATCTTGTCGGTGTCTTTCAGCAGCTTCCAGCGCTTCCCCAGCCGCTTGGAGATCTCCGCGTTGTGCATGTCCGGAGACTGCTCCATGATCTTCCTCCTCTCGATTTGCGACCACACCATGAAGGCGTTCATTGGTCTCTTGATGTGGCCGGTGGGAGTTTTGCACCAGGCCAGGTCGCTCCTCTCCCCGGAGGAGGAGGAGGGTGAGGAGGAGGACGCGTCCATCTCCAGGTCCGTGTCCGTGGAGTCCCCGCCGGGGGAGTGCGCGTCTGTCTGGCTCATGTGCTGCACCATCTTCCCGCTCTCTTGTTCGGTGCTTGCACACGCACACTCTCACACAAAAAAGTTCTCAAAAAGAAAGGAGTCTCTTGAAGGAGACAAGAAAAAATCCTCACTTGCTCCGACCTCTAGCGCTCCAAAGAGAAAAAAGTTCTTCCAAGTGTCTTGTCCGCAGCTGCGGTGTCTTAGTTAAATCCCGTCAACTAGGAGGAACTTTCAACTACCTGTGCGGCTGAATACTCTGCCTGCGAGGCTGAGGAGGAGCCGCTGAGAGCCGCAGCAGAGAGAGTCCCTCAGGTGAGCCTGGCTGTCTGCAGCGCAGCTGGTCTGTGCGGTGAAGGAACCATGTGGTTGAATGGAGCCGCTGCGCTTTCTCATAGTCTCCCCTGTTTCCTGAGCGCTCTGTAATATTACTGTAAACACAACAACGAGAACCTCGCCGTTTTATACCCTCCTCCGACATATAAAAGCCAATCGGCTTCTGTCTCCATCCTGATTTTCAGCCCGGCCACGCCCACCGCGGCCTCCCATTGGCTGAATAAAAAAACGGGTAATAATAATAATAATGTGCAATGAGGATCGGTGTGTCTGACCTCATTCCTGTCAGACTCCACTGGAAGAAAGACGAACTTGCTGGTATGTGTGTGAATGTGTGTGTGTGTGTGTGTGTGTGTGTGTGTGTGTGTGTGTGTTAGAGGAACACAGTGTCCTTTCCCCCCTTGTTGCAAAGGGAAGCTGGCAAGGATATACTTAGAACTTCATTACTTTCATGTGGATGAGTATTGACTAAATTTAGCTCATGTGTAAAAGGAGGAAAGGAGGCAAAGGAAATGCTGAGAAAACACAAAAGCGGCCACAACATGTTGTGTTAGTCAGACTGCAGTGTGGCGACCGGCAAACCCACCCAAACACAGCCCAGCCAACCTGCTATTTACAAATCATTACGACTGCAGCTCACACAGTGACATCACTGCATGGGGCAGATGCGAGTCAGGTGTTTTTATTTACACCCTGCATCGTTGCATTATGGTAAACCAGAGAGCTGAAAACCAACAATTAGGAATATTATGAGAGTGTGTAGAGTGATGCATCAGGGCCGCACAGAAACAACACAGTCAGCTTCCTGCTCTCCAATGCACAGATTCCTACTCCTCCTCTTCCTCCTCCTCCTCCTGCACAGGCCCATTATGTTAACATGTCCATGTCATGTAGGATCATATTACAGCCTGTGTCACTAGATGTCAGGCTAGAGCCAACAGGAGCCGAGGAGCTGTACGTTATGTGTATGTATGTGCATGTACATACACGCATGTGGCATGCTTGTGAGGATGGGGCTGTGAGGGGCATCTCCGTCCTGCTTCCAACCCGTGTCACTTAATCACCCAGATGATGTCACCATCAGCTTCAACCCACCGCAGAAAGTTGGCTTCTGATAGAAGCAAACACTTAATTCATCTCATCTCCATGTGGTTTAACGTAGCATCAGCTATGCACTTGTGATGTGTAATTTATGACGAGATCTATGTGTGGCTAAAACAGTCATACACTCTTTAAAATTTCACCACCCGGCCCCTTTAATCCCCGCCCTCTGCCCACCAACCCCTGCTGCTTTACATAAATCAAACACATAAATAATAATGAGCTGCTTCATCAGTCTATATCTTTAGCTGCCCCAATTACAAGCGCACACCTGCCACTGGCTTGGTTTACACTCCACTTGGACATGCGTGCACAGTGGCGGCGGCGGTGGCGGCATCCCCTGTACACGTTTTATTTCTGTTTGAACAGGTGTAGCCGGTGTACCTGTAATCTTATCTGATGTGTGCGCAGCAGCTGTCAGTCAGCTTTCCACTGTGTCACCGGCAGATGTGCGGCTCCGGCAGCGCGGTGACGCCGAGCCCCCATCGCGCCGGGCCTATCGCTCTGTCATCTTTCAGAGCTGCCACGTGTTTACCCCAAAACACACCGGCGCTTTGTCTCAGCTCTGTTGACGCCTGAAGGGATGGTGTCACTATGAGAGAGTGCCGTGGGAGGCTGGGGCGATTACAGCGACTCCTTGAAAGAGCGCGCGCGGCGTGAGAGTTAAGGCGCCCCGTGTGCTCTTGTGTGTTTACTCGTATTTCTGGGTTGAATTTTGAGTTTTTTCGTGAGTAAAAACATGAAAACGTAAATGGATTTCCACAGTGGAAAATCCGTGAAATAGCATTTTGCCAACCGTGGGACACTAAAATACTCCATAAAAAAACAGAGGGAGTAAAATTATTTCAGGGGAAGGGCCTGTTTATTAAAAAAATGAATAATAACAAAAACACATTTACAAGAGCTGCAGTAAGGTAGCAGCCTCCAGTATTTCAGAGCTGATTGACACTGTGTTTAATATGCGATTTTTAATAAAACATAAACATTAACCCGATATGTCAGGCTAACCCTAGAGCAAATTGGGGGCTATATGAGTGCACAGCAAATGAATGAGTGTGTGTAAGTCTGCTTCTTTGTAGGGAGCAGGGTTTATTAAAACTAACGCTGAAAAAATGTGTGTGTGTGTGTGTGTGGGGAGGGGGCACAGGCAGTCGTCACAGTATGTCGTAAAGACCGATGGGTGAAATCAAGTCTCGTAGCAGAGAGCAAAGAGATGGAATAGAGATAGTGTAGAAAGAGTGTGTGTGTGTGTCTGCATGCAGTCAGACAGAGGTGCTCATTACCATGTTCTTGCCTTTTTCAGTGGCCTAGGAATGACGTGCCACTGTGACCTGGCTGCTCGTCATTCGGGGTCAAACACAATAACGCCTTTGTGTGTGTGTGTGTGTCTGTGTGTACATGCATGCATGTCTCTAGCCCTAACTGAACTGGAGCTTTTCCAGGGATTGAAAGTTTGAAAGCCAGTGGGAAGTCCCCTCCACCACACAGCCAAACAGTAAAAACTGAAGACTAAGCACTGATTTGCATATGCTCTCTCTGTTCTCCCTTAGTGTGACTCATCTGCACACAGTTTGTCCTTTCTGTGTTTTGTGTGGATGTGGCAGACAGTGCAGGTGGCCAGCTCGCTATATCACCCACCTACTGCTGTCAGTCCTTTCACAGCTAGCAAAGTCAGCTATTTTTAAGTTGTCACAGAACATACAGTACCTAACACTTCCATGCTTTTTTCCCCCTCCTGGTTCATCCTCAACTTAAAAGAAAATCTAATCTTGCGTTTGGAACATGAAAGTGGAAAAAGGAGCAGTAGTGCCTAACAAAATAAGACAGTCTACCAAACCCAAAGTGAGAGCTATTACTTCATTTTTTCTGGAATTCACAAGGCCTTCATTGGTAGTTTTGTTGCACTGGATTGCGTTATACTGTGCAGGTGTTGCTATGCCTACCCACCCCCCCGCTTACTTTCTACTGATATTGTCCTCCTATACTTTGTTATGATTGATCACGATCATGAAGCGAATCTCTCTGCTTCTGTTCTCCCTCTCCTGTCTTTGCAATTCCCATGTACTTCATGCCTCTCATTGCATTCTTAAATCCTGAAGTCAGAAACAGACAAAGCGGCACAGAGGAAGTGCATACATGCTAAGACAAAAAGTTAGTAGATATCCGTGATGGTACAAAATGCACCAAGGGCGGATGCGAGAGTGATGCGAAGCAGAGGATAGAGGAAATGAGAGGCGAATGAAAAATTTCTTGATGAGATGGAAGTGGAGCGACTGAGGACCCTCCGCGTCCTCTGCGCTCCGTCGGCGCTGTAATCCAGAGGGGCCGGTCACGGCGGGGGGAAAAGCAGCGACGGCTGGAAGTCGGCTCAGGGGGGAAATGGACGCACGAACGAGACGGAGGTGTGGTCAGGCCGCCGACGCCACGACCTGGGAAATCCCAGCGCCCCTCGCCTCGGACGGTGATGACGAGGCAGGTCAGATGATTGCTGTGTCACAGCAATGCAGGCAAACTTACATGAACGCACACACACACATGCCAACGCAAACACACGCACAAACTCACAGCGAGACACAGGCAGCTAAGTACCAGTGTACCGCTGCAGGACCCAGACGTGCTGCGGAGTCAAATCGAGAACACAGACACACACTCGCGCACACACACACACACGTCAAACTCGTTCACAAACGTACGCACACACACTCTCAGCCACTCTCACAGCTGCACTCTACTACACTCAGACTCTCTGATACAACGATCGTTTTTTTGGGGGCATTGTATGAAAGCCAGAGGAGTGGGAAGGAGCGGAGAATGAGAGCAGAGGAGTCGGAGGGGGGGAAAGGAAAGGAGAGCAGAATTAGGAGCAGAATTAGGAGATGGAAGTCGTCAAGTCGGCTTTCTGCTCTTTGCAATATTCGTCGTCCTGGTACTCGTCGGCTTCCAAAAGGACGTTTGACGCGCTGCAAGCGGAGGACACGTCGATTTTGAGCATTTTTCGGGAGAGGACTCCCCGTCAGACCTGGATCCGTTCGGAGTGGCGCGGGGATGGATATACTGCAAGGAAAGAAAGACAAAGACGGCGTTCTTTTTCTTTCGTTTTTCTGAGAGGAGCGGAGTCGGAGCATAGTTCGGAGTTTGCCGGGGTCGCCGTCGATGGCTGCAGGAGGAGCCGAGTCTGTGGGAAGAGACAAGAAGCATCATGGAGAAGAAGTTAGGTAGCAAGGGAAGACAGAGGCAGACGGAGCATCGAGAGAGAGAGAGAGAGAGTGTGTCTGGAGGCAAGACTGCATGAGAGATTTCCCCCAAAAAACCTCCCTGTATCACTGCATATCACAGAGGAGACACAGACGACTGCGACGCGTATCTCCACTCGAAGTCCTGCTTTTCCTCTCCTCGTCTCCGTATACATTTACGTATTAGACCAACATGCCAACATCGCACGCTGACTAAGCCTTCGATGCTACACAGACACCTCGTATACCCCCCCCCCCCCCCCATTGCTCCCTCCCTCCCTCCCACCCCCCTTCCTCTGTCCCTCCTCCTCCTGTGTTGCAGGCACATCCTCCTCCAGGCAGGTCAGGTCAGGCTGCCTCTGTCCTCACATAGCCCAGGGAGCGGTGTCCTCAGCTCGGGCAGCCGCTGCAGGGGTCGACGAGGACCAGGCATGGAGCTCTGAGGCTCTGTGCAGCTCCAGACAGGCTCCAGACGCACTGACCTACATCAGCCTCAGTCAGACTGGGAGAGAGACAGAGAGAGAGAGAGAGGGAGAGAGAGAGAGGGAGAGAGAGAGGGAGAGGGAGGGCGAGAGAGAGAGAGAGAGAGAGAGAGGGATGGGTGGGGGTGGGGGGTGGTTAGAGAGATAGAGATAAAGGGAAAGGGAGAGTGATGGAGAGCCTGGTAAGCAGGCAAATGGGTAGAGTGCTACACTGTCAAAGGAAAAGTGCGAGACGAGACGGTGGCATGACGCAAAGAGAGGGTGGGGGTGGGCTGAAGGAGAGAATTAAAATAAAACTAACTCTCAAACCTCCTCGCGCATTAATAACGCCTAAAAATCCCCTTTTGTCCTCATCGTTTTACTAATCTTTATCCTCGCTTCACTTTTCGCCTTTTGCCTCTCATCCATCCTCATGCAGCCTCCCTCATCCTCTCCCCCTCTGCCTGTCTGTCTGTCTCTCTTTCTCTCTCGCTTGATTTTCATCATATACCATCTGAAACGTCTCTCACTGAGGGAGGATTAGCCCGTCTCTGGCTGCCTGCTTATCTGTCTGCTATGGCTTTCGGCTGCAGAGCGAGGAGGAGGAGGAGGAGGAGGAGGAGGAGGAGGAGGAGGAGGAGGGGGAGGAGGGGGAGGAGGAGGAGGAGGTGGAAGAGGAGGAGGTGTGTTTGTGTGGCAGAGAGAAGGATTTGGCATCTCTTGCTCAGTTGTTGTGGCTACATCAGCTCGACACAGCTTATTGTGAGTCTGTTTGTTGCTGGAGTGGAGCAGCACAGGCTCTGCAGTGCGGCAGGAGTGGAAAGAGAACATTATGTACCACACTGCGTGTGTGTGTGTGTGTGTGTGTGTGTGTGTGTGTGTGTGTGTGTGTGTGTGTGTGTGTGTGTGTGTGTGTGTGTGCAGCACTTTGCTTAGACTGATCGTGTCCAAGGCTGCGGCGGAGTGTGTCCGGCTGGCTGTGCGTGATCATTACTCCCCAGCATCGGCACTAAACACGGATCAATACCAATAGCGAGGCAGACAGATCAGGCCAACGTCAACGTGGCTCCCCCGGGAGCGAGTGTGGCAGTGGAAGTCAGTCACTAAAGCAACATACCTCAGTCACACTAACAATGTCTTTATCCTGAGGTGAACATCCCGGGGCCTTGGGGAACGAGAAAAAAAAGCGGGCATAATAGAGGCTGTAGTGAAATCCAGCCGGGTCAGAGCAGCCTCGTAAGGTCAGCGACTCACAAAGAGATTTGAAAATTGAGGATGGTCCAGGCATTTAAGGGGTTAGTTTGGTTTTCTTCACTGAGCCCACCTAATTTATTGGGAGCTGTCAGTCCAAGCAGTTCATCTCTGGACGAATAACCCCCGTGTTATGGCTTGGACATATTAAAAGAAGTGGTGTGTTGCAGTTGAAGAGATCAGGAGCAATCAAAATTAAACAGTGGGGGAAAAACTCCTCCATCGGGCACTTCTACACAATTTCCTGTGACAGTCAGTCACATGAGAAAGCCATAAAACAACATTTTTCACATTAATCATCCCAGCGGCCAAATAAAAGGCTGCTTGTTGATAGAATCAGCTCAAACTGATATTGAAGCAACTCTGGGCACAAACAGAAATGTAAAAAATGACAAGTTGTGGTTTTATGGGGGGTTAAAAGGTGAGGTTGCCAGGCAACCGGCGGAGACTCGAGGCAGTCGCTGAACCCACCAAGAAATAGTTACAACATGTGCCTCCTTGCAAAACCACAAATGTCATTCTCACATTCCTGCTTCTGTGCAGATTGAACAAAAGTGTTGATGGTGAGATCGAGCAATGCTGGGTGGACCAAGTTTTGACTTCAAGCCCAGCCAGGACAGCTGTTTCCCTGCCTTTCAAATCATCATTAGGCTAGCTATGCTAAGCTAATCACCTGCTGGCTTTAAAACAAATCTCCTCATCTAAATCTTGGCTAAAGATACAGTAGGAAAAATAGCACAAGTGTTACCCAAAATGTCCAGCATTGTGTTTACTTTTCCACTCCTTGAATTTGTAAGATCTCAGCAGTGCTGGCAAACATTGATTTTAAAAGGAACTTGTTATAATATGAGATTACTTCCATTAAATAGGACGTTATTGTGATATTGCTATCATTGTTATGTTATTAAAAGACTTCTCTATTTCTATGTTTACATTTATTGATGTTATTGTAGAGCTGAGAATACAGCTTTTCATAAAGAATGATGTTTGATTAGGTTAGGTTTGGTTAGGTTAAATGGTTTAGTGGTTAAATGCCTCCTAGGTTTGAGTGTGAAAGTGAAGGGTGGGTGTGTGTGTCCTGTGATGGAGTGGAGACTTGTGCAGGGTCTACTCTTTGCCTTTCCTCTATGTGTAGACACCATCAGGACCCTTTGACACCCTGGAGCACAATGTGGTCAAGATAATGGATGGATGGATGGATAGTGTCTTTAAATTCACAAATTCATTGTAATGTGAATGCCTTTTCTTGTAGCTCACTAACTGAGCTGCATGCATGAGACTACTTGGATGGCCTCCAACAGTACCCAGCCTCACCCAAGAAGTGAGAACAAAACAGAAATAGAGCAAATGATTTTGAAGTTGTCTTTGTTTTCCGTGGAAACCAAAAGGACTGTAACATTGTTACATTTGAACATCAATGGATCATTTATTCGAAACCTGACAAAACTGATTTGTAATTTGTAATCTTTAAAATTGCAAGCAAAAATGCTACATTTAAAAGGAAGTCACAACTACATAAAACTGAGAAACTTTGTGGTTGTAATTGAATCAGGTTCAACTTCAAACACAGTGTTGAAGATTTATTGTTCTGTGACAAATGAGCCAGGCCCATGTGTTTATGAAGAACCTGTCAAAAGCTCGAGCACAAGCAAGTAGCAGGGTATTAAGATGATCCATTGAATGCCAACAGAGCTCCTCACTTCGTGTCTCTTTTACCAGAACCAACAGCAGCGACTGCACAACCTGCAGCAAGCAAGAGATATGTCGGTGCTCTTGTCAGCCATGATAAAATCAAACAGTGTCCCTCTTGGGCAAATCTTTTTTTTTTTTTGATTGACTTGTTTGAATAACTGAATGGCATATAACCTCAATCCTCCCAAAACCAAAGAGTGGTGCAACTTCTTCAAGGATGGATTGAAGGAGCTTTGGCTTCATTCCATATGAAATGTAAACCAGAGCAGCTTTAAAAAGCAACAGTCGGCCATACTGTGGCTTTTGTGCATGTGTCTGTCCTGAATGGTGTGGAGTGTGCGGCTCATTTTGCATGGCACACTCCCTACTGCCTGATTATGGATGAAACTCCGGACTGCTGCAGCCAAGTTTTAAAGTCGGTCCAGATAGAGACAGATAAAGATGTCACTGTCTACATCTCTTTCACATTACTGCTGGAGAGAAGTTATGAGGTCCAGATGCATAGAAAAGTGGGTCACAATGCTAAACATGTGCCAGACCCTATACGTCTCCATATGCACAGCAACCCACTGCTTACTAGAGTGCACATATGTACACATGCCAAGTCACACCATTTTCATTGCCATTTCCCAAAATAGCACAGAGCGGACTGAGAGCGAGTGTGTATGTGTCAGTCTGGTTCCATCTGGTGTATATCTTACATCTGCACATACATCCTTGGCTGCATGCATGATTCCCCTACATTGAATTCTCCCGATTCTATCATAACTACAGGGCGTGTTTCACATCGGCTTTCAAGTTTGCCCGAATCCTCAGGAGTCTCTTGTCTCAAAGTTCTTCTCGTATGACATCCAAACTAGTAGCTGCCCTAAACCCCTAGACCCCTTCCTGCTGTGCCTCTGCCATTGCAAACAGCAGTGCAGGAGTGCGGTTTGGCCCACAGATCTTTTTTAATGGGAAGTTTGCAGGCGAACAAGCAGTTGTTGTTTTTATTCTTTTTCCCTTTTTTTTCTCCACGGAGGGAGCTCAGAGTTTCTGTGCTCCAGAGGTCATGTGGAATCTGTTGGGACAGGGATTCAGCATGTGAAGCTCCAGAGGAGGAGCTACAGTATATCATCAGAATGGCTCAAATGGCCCCAGGCAGAGCGCTATTTATGAGCAGAGATGTATTTAAGGCCAAGAGAGCTCTGTCAAAGCGCTCACAGAGTTTTCCAAGTATTGCCCAGCTTGACCTTTTTCTCAGAACAAAAAAAATGCTGCGCTACCCGGTCAAAATCCATGACACACTTTTTTTTTTTCAGCCATCCCGGAGCCTTCAGCTTTTTGTTTTCGCTTGTTTTTTCTTCGCTCAACACCTTACAAGTAGTGACAAATTACGTTGCTGAAAGCGCCACAGAATAACAGCAGTATCTCGCTGAACCCAGAGCCTGTAAACACCCGGGCGCGGGCAAACACACACCACTGGGCCGCTCGGGAAGGGTAATATGATTGGACTGGACAGCCAGTGTCAACCCATGGGGCAAATCAGCTGTGTTATGATGCGTAATCGGTCGGCTGTCTGGGGAGCTGTGTGTGTGTGTGTGTTTGTGTGTATGTCGCGCTGCCACACATGCGGGTCACTCCATAGCAATGCCCAGGGTGCATTGCATTGATTAGTGTCTGAGTGTTGGTCACATCTTGAGCCAACGATGTAGCGGTGTTGCTCCATAGCAGGGAAACCTCTCAGAGGCTGCCTGTTGTTGATTCCTTTATGCTCATCTGGCTCCCTGTGTGTGTGTGTGTGTGTGTGTGTGTCATATCTATGAACCCAATGCAATACCATGCCTTTAAATAACAGTGTGGAGTCATTCTGCTTTATTACAGCTTGCAACGTCAGACTGTCCGAAACCGCGCTGGAGCTTTTCAGGAACAGTTACAGGCACTGATTAGATTAGGCACCTGTGATGTAATGAGAAATCAATTAGTGCTTTACGTTTGCTCAAATTCACGTCTACACCTTTTGCCTTTGTGCAGTATCTGCTGCCTTGTGTACCCCCCTCCACCCCACCTGGACTCCACCCTCCCCTCTGCCCCTCGCCCGCAGCTTCATCTGTGCTCAGCCCGGCACACAGACCTCATCAGCAGCTCAGCTATCTGACAAACTGATTTACAGTCACCAACCACAAGCCCGGGGTAAAACGTCCTGTCAGTGTAGGGTGGAGTACTGTACCGAAAATCTACTCTCAAGTAAAAGTGGAATCTACTTGGGCAAGATTAAATATGTAGCTTGTTAATTACTCAAAGCACGTGTGAAATTTTAGCATTATTTTCGATGGTGAGCCAGTGTCAAATTATGTATTTGTAGGATTTCCAAAAAGAAATCTACCATGGGGCAACATGGTTTGACTCCTTGTTCAGGACTGTAGTATTTAGCTAGATGTGAGTGTGAGTGGATGGTGTGTGTGTGTATCCTCTGATAGACCAATAGTCCAGTGTGCATTCCCTACCTTTGCCCCATCTGTGCTAGCAGCAGACCCCTCTGACACCACTGAAATATGAAGCGGGTGAAGAAATAGATATAAGTTAGAAGACACTTACTCCCACATACTGCAGCTGGCCTATAAAAATGTTTACAACATGACAGTTTACCCTTAATTATTTCTTCCAAATAAGTTGGAAATGGGAAGCCAGATGAAAGTCCACACTGTCGGTGTTGTTGTCTTAAGACGCATCGTTGCTGTGTTACCAGATCACAGCAATTAACTTGATGAGCGCGGTGTTGTTTTTACAAATGGGGAATGATACCCCTGAGATGCGAGTTGCGATAAACTGGCCGTTTCCTTGCATGTGTTTGGCCCTTTGAACTGCTCTTTCTGGATTTTGTGCTCCCAAAACCTAAACTTTAATAAACGCTTTAAACAGCTTGTTAAAAGCGGGTATTTCTCGCACAGCTTTGGGCTGGCGCTCAGTGCAGCCCTCCTCGGCGGCGTGGAGGGAGAGGGTGGATATTTTTGCTCATTAATTTGACCACTGCAGCGCTGCGCACGAGGTGCTGAAATCAAACAGTTGCCAACACCAGCAACCGTGGGGAGCGAGCCTATCTGTTTGTTACACAACACTGAGTCACCGGCGCGGAGCTGTACGTACAGTAACAGCGGCCTGTTGGCACGCCGAGAGAACAGGTGGAATAAACACTTATTTTTTTGTTTTTCTGATGGCAATTTACATACAGTGCACACTGTGTTGTATCGTAGCATGTGTACGCGTTTTCAACGGGAGGAGCCGAGCGGTCCACGTTGGCCCGGGCGGACCGAACATAATAAGGGAACCGTAATGAAGCGGAGGCCTGAGGGGACTCCATGAATAGACACTTTGGAGCAGAGATGAGGTGGAGACGAGGAGGAGAAGGATCAGACCAGAGGAAAAAAAAATGGGTTGTCTGTGTTTGTCACTCACATACATACGCGAATGTGTGTGCATTCATTGCTTCAGAACAACACTTTTTTTTTTCTTGCCGCCATACTTTAACACTTGCTGAATGTTTCTGCGTGTCAGAGTCATCTCCCCAGGCTCTTTGTTGCTTTTATAGCCCAGGCGGTCTTATCTAACCAGGTCTCCTGAGAAAACCAGAGACAGAGACAGAGAGAGAGAAAGAGTAGAGCAAAGAGGCTGCAGACTATAGAGAGAATGCAAGGGAAGCGGAAGAATTGAGAGTCATAACAGCGGAGCAGCTCCGCGCTGCAGAAACATCCATCCTAATGAGTCACACAGTCTACCTTGAGTCTTAAAATATTATCTTATTCTTAGAAAAAAGCCACAGTCTTGACAGCCCTGCAGGTCTAGCGCAGGGTTTACGACACAAATCTAATCTTTTATTCCTCCACACACTGGGGCTTATTTGTTGCTTTTGTATCAAGTGAGGACAGGATCACAGGGGAGAATGGGCCAACTTGGTAAGACTCTTTAAAAGAGGGGAATTCTAGGATGTGGCAATTTCTCAGCTTCACAGAGTGACTTTGTGTTTATGTGCGCTGCTTGGAAAGTGACCAACTGGCTGGAAGCTAACTTTCCACCTGTGTAACTGCCAGTCACAGCAGTAGCTCATTAAAAAAAGCTGATAATGCAGAAACGGCTCGGTCCCACACAGGTGAGGATGGCGCCCTGGGGCAGTCCTCGTGCTGTTGAGTCAGGCTGTGTCAGACCTGATTCCAGGGGAAGATGCTGTTAAATCCACTGTTAAAGGCAACACTAAGTGCAGCTTTTTGTCTCTGGGAAAATGCTGCTCAGCAGTGATGACTTACATTACATTATTGATGTACACATTAGAGCTAATTACCGCGAACGCATGATTTGATTAGTGATCCTCCAGTCCAGCGGTTGCCAAGCTTTTTTGATGACACAGTAAAACGCACAGTGTGATATACGGTAATAGCCTTATGGTAATACTTTTCGTGTCCGCATCACCCACATCACATCAGTGCAATGTAGATTACCTCACTGCACAACTGCAGGGCCATTGACGTACAGCCCAAACGGCACAGCACAAGTCGTTACATGTTTCATGAAACCTGAAGCCTCGGAATCTGAGAATCATATCTTTTCATCCAAATTTAGAATCCTCTGATTAGATTTAATTTATCCCAGACATAATTTCATCAAGCAAACTGCTTCTTTGTAGCGATGCTGAACTTTTAAGCTCACATGCACACTCTGTGGTTCATTGTGAGGTCTGAAAGTGAAATGAAAGCTACAGCAGCACAGGAGAACATTTACTCACCGCACTGGTTTTACTGAAACAATAAAACGACGAGATTCTTACTCATTCGCCTCTTTTGCGCAGTTGTGCAAGAGATCCCTTCGACACACTGCTGCCGATGATAGTTTGTTGTATTCCAGGCTGCGCTAATTCCTGTATTTATTTACGCTACGAGTGTCAAGACGGGGTGAAGAGGCTCAAGCAGCTGAGACGCCGTTTAAGAAGAAAATGTCCTGCCTCAGAGGCTGTGGAACGTCTTCCATCCTGATCAGGCCTCAAACTGGACGTCCTGGCTCCTGCTCACTGATGGCAGCACAGCCTAAGCAACTCAGCTGCCCAGGACTTCCTTGATCTGTGGCGCTAGTGTCCATTTTGAAGTCACCATTGAGAGTGAGCGAATTGGGAAATGCCAATGTCGATTACGCCGAAGCGCATCAACGCAGGATTGGTGTGAGGGTGATTGATATGGGAGATTGTTTTATTTTTGTCCGATTTGTCGGAGAGAGCAGACTTTTGGTGAGAGTTTTGCCTCTGTAGTGAAATTATCTCCTTCATTTCCTAAAATTTCCCCTTGCTTGAAGAGAAAATTGGATTAGGGCTGGTTTGGGATGGACATGCTTTGGCAGTTTGCAGCTGTGTGTGTGTGTGTGTGTTGTGGGACAGCGGGTTCAGTGCAGTGGTAATCAGACAGCTATCACATGCAGACAGCCCTAAATGTCCGCATGTTTCCACCTCCTCACGCTGAGATGCACATTTATGTTAATGCCACACTACTGTACCACAGTGTTGCCTCAGCATCACATTACTGGAGCGTGATGTTCCCTGCTGCAGGGCCAAACTCTCTGACTCTGTGTGTGTGTGTGTCCGTGCATGTGTGTGTCTGTTCTCCAAATCTGTTTGCAAACTGCTGAGTACAAGCCAGGGAGTGGGTTCACACTGGATTAGCTCTGAGTTGGCTAAACACCAGATAGCAGAGATAACAGTATTTGTGTGTGTGCGTGTGTGTGTGCATGTGTGTGTGCGTGCGTGTGTGTGTGTGTGGTGGAAGGGAGGGGCGCAGCTGATATCAGCAGGAACAGGACAAAACACTGATAAGGCTTTTTCAGGATCTGCAATTCTAATGGTCATGACAGTTAGATGCTAACGAACAGGGGCCGGTGTTTATTGACCTTTATTGTGAAATTGTGTTTACAGAAAGCAATGAGCGAGGAAGTGTAGGATGAAGGACGAAAGGAAGAAAGAAAGAAAAGAAAGAATGAAAGAACGAAAGAAAGAAAGAAAGAAAGAAAAAGAAGGAAAAAGAAAGAAAATCAAAGAAAGAAACAGGAGTTACTCCTGGAATTGCAGAGAAGACAAAGGATGAGAAAAAGCTAAAAAAGAAAAAGTCACTTGTCAGGAAACATATTCTCAGTTCCTTCACAGATTTTTTCCTCCTTTTCTTCCTCCCACCACCTGGCGAGGAACCCAGTGGGAGGAAGCCGTCATGTTCACTTTCCCTCCTTTGTCCTTCCTCTCTTTCACCTTTCCTCCATCTTTTCTCCCCAGAATTAAACCCATCAAGACGGGGCTTTATCTCCTCTTTTCGTGGGAGGGGAAGGTGAATCTATAAAGGCTTCGCCTGTTCCCCAGTCGATCGATTGATGTTGAAGTGTTTAACTCACAAAGGGCTGCATAAACGGCTCAGCAGCCCATGGTTTATGCAGAGCGCCAGGCAAATCTTTTACAGGACCGCATTGATGTTGCTTGTTTTACCTGAGAAATAAGACGCTAATCCCCTTGATGTGCACCAAACGGCGAGGAGGTGATATCTGCGGGGGCGAGAGGGGCGGACCTCCTGTCTGTCACCTCCGCGTGCAACAAACAAAGCTGTCTCCGCTTCGCCTCGCAGCCGCGGGAAGCCACGCCAGCAGATCTCCTGTAAAAGCCCGTGCCACTGCAACGGGGGAAGAGAACAGCTCTTTTCAGAAAGCCAGGGACAGACAGCGACAAAAGCGACGCAGCTGTTCGACATTCTTATTGACACGTGAATTATGGTGCGTAATTTCTGCCACTACACCTTTAAACAATCGGGAGCGCGGCTAAGAGGATTAAGCTGCCTCCGCGGCCCTCTGCGCTATACGTTGTGTACACTGGGGTAACACGTGTTGCTGCGGTTGCGGCTGCCGCGTTGAGGCCTATGCGCCGAGAAACTTTTACGGGAGCCGGCAAGACCTGAAAAGCTGTGCAGTAGTCAACAAAAAAAACCCTGGTTGCGGTTCGGTTGGCCGAAATTCCCACAATTCTTGGCACCAAAATTAAAAAAAGAAAAAGGCCCGGTGCTGAGGGTGATACACTGACAACCCAGGAGCAGTGGGGTCCAACACAAACACAAAGCACTGATTAGCCCCGCTCTAGGCTTCCCAATCATGGTCCACATCTCCCACTTGTTCAGCAACATTCTTTGTGTGTGTTTGTGTGTGTGTCGTTGCCCTGTCCTTGGGTGATGGTGGTGGAGGCCAGATTAACTTGCCCGCCTTAGTGAGCTAAAGTGAAATATACATAGCCAGGACCATGGTACATGAGCAAACACATGGGACATGTTTGACAGCCGTGACCTTCACAGTTTCTTGCAAGACTCAGATATAGTGACCTGGCTTTTTGTGCCATTCGCACAGAGTACACTTTACAGTCCTCCTCAAGGCTCCCTGTGGAGTTTTAACCTCCAGAACACACGATGACATTCACACAGCTGCCATTTCCCTGTGACGTGCTCCAGATTGCGAGACATAATAAACACTGAGAGCCGACACATCAGTTTGCCGCTCACTGATAGACCGGGAAGCGGAGAAGAAATAATGGAAAGTGAAAATGCAAAGAAAATTAGGCCATCTATTATCAAACCCCGCTTCGTACCCAGCAGTGTCATGGAGTCTGTTGGAGCCTCTCCATAGGGTGAAGGCAGCGAACACACTCTGGAAAGGTCACCAGTCCGGTGGGCACACAAACCATTCACTCTCTCGTTCACACCTATGATTAATTTAGAGTCTCCAATTGACCTTAAAACAGTTATACTGTGACGCAACATCACTTAGAACTGGCAATTAGGCCACATTTCAGGGCAAAACATCTTGCTGGCCAAATCATCAATTAGCAAACATTAGACAAGCACTTAGTTAAGTTAGCACACTCACCACTTCCTAGTTAAATGAACATGTAATAGTGTTAGATGATTAGAGGGGTATGGCCCAGATTTTACTTCAATGCTTAAGTGAATGCAAAAGAAAATGGTAAAGGCTCTGTTTTTAATGAGCGTTTTTCACTTTTATTGCACGCACTCATAGAGCTTATACAACGTAGACCGTAAACGCACATTCACACACACTGGTGGAAAAGTGTTCATCGTGAGCACATTCACACAAGCACACTGAGCGTCTGCAGTACTTTGGGGTCCAGGAGCAGGGATACACGTCAGCCATGCATTATCAGAGTAACCCACATGCAACCACGGACACACATATGATCCACAGCGGACGACACAGTGGCCTGTGGTGGTTTGCACTGTCCTGCTCAACTGTGGGTTTTCCCTCCCGATACTCAGATTTCACAGTTCAGAAACATGCATCTTTAGGTCAATTTCGACTCTAAATGGCCTCTAGTCATGAGTGTGACAGAGATTGGTGTGTGCGTGTCCTGTGATGGACTTGTGACCTGCCCAGGGTGTGTTCCCTGTGACACGGGTTACGTATAAAGTGGTTTAAGAAAATGGGTGGATGGATGATCCGCAGCTGCACCCTGATGGGCCTCCATGTTTCATAACTAGTTTACTCCTCTAACTGTATCACGTAGGCCTAACAGCATCAGATGGCAGCATTAGCCGGGAACTGGTTGAATATGATGTTAGCTATTGTCTGACGGCAGCTAATATGCTATCAAATACATTGTTTTACCTTGAAATATGGCCCAATGTCTCTGTGGGTTTTCTCTGTTCATTGTGTTTCCAGTCGGCGAGTTATCAGAAAGCAGTGAAATGATAACCATCTGTCAGATTCCCCTTGTTTATACGCCTCGCAACCTGGAACATATTATCCTTTGGATAGCAGCATCTGGGCCTCCCACCCCGAACATGACATCACAAGAAAATGGATGGCGTGTGAATGTGGCTTATGAAGTTGTGATTGGATCCGTGTTTGTACAGCAGTATACATGCATGCATGTGAGACGATACATTACAGTCCCACGTTACTCAATGTAAATACAACTTATTTGTGCCAGGGAAAAGTGAATCAGATAGGAAAGCAACAGTCTGCTCAGCACATACAGAAAGACAGAAGCAAACAGTAAAACAACTGCTGCAGCTTCATAAAAACAAAAGAGCCTGGCAAGAAGAAAGTGGCATAATGTCGTTGCACGTCCATGAAATTATTTCAGGAGAAGTTATAGTTGTTTTAACCAGGGAAAAAAAAACCTCTCTGTTGTGTCATTGTCTCTGAAACATTCATAAATCAATAAAAGATCAGTTGAACACCCAGCGAGTGACAACTTCCTGTCATTCAGGAGCGACGTCTATGCGGAACGTGGTTTGAATTTTTAGAAAAAGCACTACTACTGCCTTCCAAGGATAGCTGAAATTGTACTTTTCGTCTTTGTCACCTTCAGACGCACACACACACACTCACACACACGCGCGCACCCATCACAGCTACACGCACATAAAAAGACACATAAACACACACTCATCTTTATATGTGAGGGGTAAAAGAGAACGCTTCAGTCTCCACCAAATCCCTAAAAGCTGTCATTGACTTCAAACGCTGTGAATTCTTCACAGTGGAGTGCCTCTGCCGAGCGACAGAGCTGTCGGTCTTTACTTTTCTATAGGATCCTTTTGATATGGCCTCGACAGTCCAGACCCCGCTCTCTATAAGGTAAACAGGGGCCCTTTCAACTCATCTGATGCTGAACATCCAGAAGTGCACAGTTATATGTACTTATAAACAAGGCTGTCCTTTCTTTTTAATGCTCGCGCAATTACTGTACATTAGCACCTACCCGGAGAAAACTTCCACAAGATGTGAAAGCATACACTGGTGAATGCTGAATATTCATGTGGCAGAGGGGGAGAGAGACGCTGCTGTATATACAGTACACATCAGTCTACAGAATGATCATTTACCAACTTAAACAGTGCATTAATTTTCATGGCGCATGTGTAATTTATGAGTGCTGTAGGACCGAGTGGATCTATCAGTGTCAGAGTGACATGTGTGGGGTGATAATCTATTCTGTGACCCAAATTTATGTGTTGAAAGACTACAAAACCTCACTCCAGCCCTCCCATCCGATTTCACAGCTCATCACTGTCAGAGCGATATACTGCGCGCGTTTGTGTGTGTGTGTGTGTGTGTGTGTGTGTGTCTGTGTGTACTAGACAGGGAGAGACTATGATAAAAGGAATGTGTTATCCATCTTATCCAGAGGAGATGTTTTGAAAGGAACTCTGTTATTAATAAATGCATGAGAGCCAACAGAAAGAGGAACATTCTGCGGCTTAGCAAAAATAAAAAGAGAGGGGAAAGAAAAAAAAAATCGCTCCTTGTTAGCATTCTCTGTGACGCCGCCTGCGCTAGGAGCTACGTCCTCAATGAGAGACATATTATCTCTGGTCAGCTTTCCTATCTATTATTCACAGCTCTGTGAGAAACACTGGTGGCGAGATCAACAGCAGTCACTTACAATATATCCCCGAGCAACGGCGTCCTATTCATGTGTAAAAGAAAACCTTAATAACCATGGCTGGAGATAGTGGAGAGGCTGCAAAGTTGGCAAAAGCTGGCGGAAGAACATGGCTTTGATTTTCAGGGCCAGTATGGATTCGACATAAACTAGATTAAGCAAAAAAAAAAAAAAAAAAAAAGTCTTTGTTTTTGATGTATTATTCAGAGGCAGGTAATGTATGGATGTTGTATAGCGGGGAAGTTCAATAAAAGCCAATCTTGTTTGTCCTTTGGGGGGGGGTTATGTTGTCAGATTTTTTTTGTCTATTTTAATCTACAGCTGACTTTACAGACAACAAACAACTTCTGCAGCTTATTGCTTTATTGTAATGTGCTCAACCTGCAGGACACACAGGCATGTGGGCTCGTGTGCATACACGAGTGTCCACAGATTGAGGATTCATGTCTGAAATGTTAATAAATTCAAGGGGAAATTGCTTTGTGTTTATCTGTAATATGACAAAACACCCTGACTTTGATCCCTGATGCGTGTTATAAGCTCACAAACACACCAGTGCCATTTCAAATGCTAATTCCCCATTGTGTATGGGCTTATTAGATAATATGTGCACGCAATATGTGCCATCCATGTGGACAATGAAATATGGGACCTGATGCTGACAAAATCATCTTTTTGCCATATTGAATATTATATCATAAGCCAGCGGTCATCATCTGGAGGTGCAATCACAGTTTGAATAAATAAAGGATGTGCTGTATTCATTGTTTGATATTCTGCAGATAAAAATGTCAATAAAGTCACATTTTGGGCACAAAATAAAAAGAGCAGATGAACTCTTGGTCTGTGTACAGTTTCCACCTTATGTGCGTTTTTAATCTGCATTTCTAAATCTGGTTCTATGGAAACATATTTGGCTATGAGTGCTGTCCTGGCAGGCAGAGAATACCTAACAAGCCAAATAGCCTTGCGTTTTTCATTTCTTTCTTTCTCTCTCTTTTTTTTTTTGCTTTTTAGGTACTCGGCTGCTGTCTGTTGCTATGCAACCGCATCCTCCAAATTGTCAGGTTCAGGGCCACATTCCCCATTCCCCCCTTGTTCCTCCCCCTTTCCAAAAAAAAAAAAATGCAGAGGGAAGGGAAAGGTACTTTGTACATGAACTGAGGCGTGCACCGTGCAGCAACGCCCTCAGGATCCCTCATTTAAATAAAGCCCAATATTTCAATATTTGAGTGCTCCTCACATATTAAAATTTTGTGGGGTGCTTGAATTTCTTTCCTCTACCGGCCCACCTTTGTTCAGCGCACATCCTGCTCATCCCACATTCATTCACTCCAACCGCGCAATTCCTCCTCTTGTTCTCTGCTGTGTTCTTTTCATCAGAAATCACTCTCCCTCACTGTGCTCGTCTTTGTTTGTCTCCTGTGTACTCTCACACACACACACACACACACACACACACACACACACACACACACACACACACACACACACACACACACACACACACACACACAGACACACACACACACACACACACACACAGACACACACACCCCTCTTTTTCAACCCGTGCACATACTATATGTCTGTGAGGCAGACTGTCCTTATAATTGGGTTATTCTTCTCCTCACCGGTCTGATGCACTGAGACACACAAGCACCCGTGCACGCACGGACACACACGCGAAGGGCGTGCGCACACACACCCAAGTTTGATGCGCAGAGACGTTTTTGCAAAGATTGTTGCTGAGGTAGGAGAAGCGCACCCATGCATGTTTTCTTTCTTTTTCTTTTATTTAGCCCTATAAGGGAATGAAGGGACGCAACTCCATATCAAAAACGACAACACGCGCTGCCACAGAAGTCCTGTGATCGACGTGAGGCCCGTTCTGCATGTACAACGTCGCCTTTACCTCAGCGCATTCACATCTGATCATGTAGCGGAACTTTGAAACCTTTCCAGACAAATGTACATGCATGTACAGCAAATGTGTTTTCTCCGGAGCCAGGAAAGGCAAATAGATATGGACAGATGCTCAGGGGAACTCGGTGATGATGAAAGGCCACGTTTTCACAGGGTATAGTGAAGAGGGCACGCACATGCAACCCCAACCCCCCACCACCTCCACCACCCATCTGCGTGCCCCTGCCCCTGTGCCTCCCCTCTCCGTGTCGCTCTCCCACAAACCTGTATCTCAGTGAGGTGACCCTGCTTTAATGTGTGTTGAAAAGGTCGCTCCGGTCCTGTCCACTGATTCAGAAAGGCCCTCCTAGGCTTGTATGCATGGCTGCGCTTCAGTGTAATACCTCCAGACACCGGGGACATTCACTGTTTACACCACTGACACCGCCCCCCCCCCCCTTCCCTCACGCACACACACACACACACACACACACACACACACACACACACACACGCACGCACGTGCAAGTAAAAAAAACCAAAACAACAACAACACAAAACACAAAATCAAAGGCAATAGCACGCCTGAGTGGGTGTCAAACCTAACCGCTCAGGGATTTGGACCTGTTTGAAATCATCCTGACACAGTAAACTGCACGGTGTGACGGCCCATCCTTTTACACTCCTGTTTTTCGGTTAATGAGGAAAAAGAGAGAGGGGAAAATAGGGCAGCCGCACCGTAGCCAAAATGTTATTCAGGGTGCCAACAAAGTGCGAGCGTTATGGCAAGAAAAAAAGAAGAAGAAGAAGAAGTAGCCGAGGAGAATCCCAGCAAGCCTTTGATGGATGGCAGCAGACTGTATAGGTAGGTGGGCCAAATGCAACCCATTAGCTTTCTGTGATGTTCACACGACCGACAACGTTCTGAAAACTGTTTTAAATTCAGATCACCAGGACGCTGAGCTCTCGCGCGGAGAAAATGGCGCATGCCGTGATGGACACCCACAGACCTGGCCTAAACTTGGAGAGGTTCACTCTTCGCCGCCATATCCACCGTTTATAATAACGTCCACGCAGTTTTTTTTTTTTACCAGAGACCCCGCTTTGATTTACCCCCATCCTCACTCTGTGTTTCGATAGCTGTAGAGTCCTGTGGCTTTGCAGTGCAGTGACAGCATTAGTATGTATTAGCAGGCAGATGGGCTGCAGTGCTCCCCTGGCGCTCCCTGTAATGATGAGCCATGTTCCTGTTTATCAGACAGGACACACTCAACTCTCCCCTCATCTGCCTTTGTCTCAATCACCCGTCCCTCTCGGTCGCGTCTCCGTCCGTGTCTTCTCTTCTCTTTCTGTCGTCCCCACAGGAACGTCTCCGTCTTTACCTTCAAACGCCGGCGCATACCTACGTCAGAGATGCACGACAGCTCCGCGGGCTCTGAGGGGAGGCCAGGGCCGCGCTAACAGCCCGGTGCGCTGCGTTAATTATCGCCCCCCCCCCCCCCCCCCCCAAACCCTCTCAACGCGTCTCGCCAATATCTGTCCCCCAAGGTATGCCGCGGCATCCTTACAGTTGTCTCACGCAGATGGTTGGCTGGTAGCGAAATATGGTGGAGATAACTGGCCCCCATGCGCTGTCACTCTGCCGAAGCCGTCAAGACATTTCAGGGAACGAACAGCAATTTCGGTAAGCCGGTCGTCGTGATGGCCGTTCCTTCACAGGTTTTCAAACGAATTTCCTGCGCAGCCCAAAGCACTTATTTCAGTGGGGCTGAAAAGTTAAACGGCTTTCAGAGCCAGCCCCTCATTGAAAGTGTCTTTTTTTTTTTTACACCCACTCTGATATGACCTCACAGTATTTTACCATTACATCATATCACACCTGTTTCCATGCACTCGGGCTCTGTCCTTGATTCGATTCCAACCTGGAGCTCCGTCATCCCTCTCTGCCTCCAGATGCTCTATCAAGGTAAAGCAATAAAGGGGAAGAAAAAACATTACTGGTGACAATAGTTCAGAATTGGACCGTACGACTGAATGAACTCATTCAGCTCGCAAACACACCTTCCCTCAGTTCATTCATACGATGAACTCATTCATAGCTGTGGTTGCTGACGCTACCTAATGTTGTGTTAGACAGATGTTGAACGCAACCTCGCTTGAGTCACTTGCACTTTGCCTCTTCTCATCGTTTCCATTCGTTGACACAGCGGTTGCTACTACATACACATGCTTTAACTTTAACATGCTTTATCCTGCACCAGCAGTAGAGCTGACTGGAGTGGGAGTATAAACGAAACAGCCTGCTCTGTGCCACTGCACCACTGAACTGTCACCAGTGGAAAAGTCTGTTTTTCTCAAATAATTTTCACATTATAGCATATCTGTTATTTCTATTATTGTATTATGTATTTAAACATCCTGAAACATGATGAATTGGTGGTCGCCTCACATGGTGAATTGGTTTCCAAACTGCTCAATCTGAGGGCCTTTCTGTGAGAACTTGTCCCATCTATGCGTACTGTTTCCTCCCACAATCCAAACACAGGGGGACTCTAAATTGCACCCTTGGTGTGAGTATCAGAGTAGATGGTGGTCATAGGTGTTGCCTGCCTCGCCCTATGTGACACTAGATGTAGGCTCCAGCAGACCTCCACAACCCTATTAAGTTACAAAGCTAAATATGATGATCCATGGATAATGGATGGATGGATGTTTTAACTTCCATTTGACACTGAATAAATAAGAAACTAGTTGACAATTTTTTCAATTGTAACAGTTAAAGTGTGCAGACTGCTGTTTTATATTACATGATCCCACGCGCTGTTCATTTTCAGCTCATTCCACATTCAGTAATTTGCTTTTGTATTTTTGTATACATGTCTGAAAGTGTCAACTCTAGTATGGTTGCATGCGTGGCGTATACAAACAGTCCCTCATCACAAGTAAAATGCAGCACTACACCTCATACAATGATGCAACCCCCAACCCCCTGCCCCCCACTCACACATTTTCTCACCCTTCACCCTCTTGACCCCCATGAGCAAAGCACTCTGCAGGTTTACCACCCTCCCCCTCGCTCCAAGCGGCGGGTAAACACCCCGGCTTTGAGTGATTATCCGGAGAATATCCTGACATGCTTCCCCAGGCTACGCTTGAGACGAGCCACAGAGCTGCTGAACCCTCAGCCTGCACCTTCTCTCTGCGGTAAACCCGCAACCCCCCTCAGGGCCACGGCTTCCAACCACCGGCATGGCTTGCAGGGGCCCAGGAAGGGGCCCCAGAAACAAGTGTGCAGCCCTGCCGGCCGCCATCCCTGCAACAAAGCCAGCAAGTGCAGACAGCGGGGAATACAGAGACGCTCGATTATGACAGGAGAGTGAAATTAGCATCATACTGGCACAGATGGTGGGTGTAGCTGCGGGTTGAGACATATGGACATGCAAACTTGCAACGATTGGCCATCAATTCAAACACAACCTGTGCCACGCTTCCAGCTTGTACACAAGGAGACACACATATGTGTAAAGCACACACACACACACACACACACACACACACACGTGCGCGTGCTCGCATAGTTGCAGTCTGTCACTTCAGTTACGAGTGCCTTAGGGTTTGAGAAACGCTGGGTGGACAGATGATGCAATAATGTCATATTATGGATCAGTGTAATTAATGTGGGCCATATAGGCAGATATCTGTGTTTCTACTGTGTGAAACACATGCCAGAGAACATTAACAGCTATGACAGTGGAATTGCAAACGATATATATGTGATGGCAATCGTGCACGATCTGAAGAATGAAATGGGTGAAATGTGATTTGCCTTTGAAGCTTGGAGACGAGTTCCATTTCTTATAATTGAGATCTTTCCTCCCCGTCTCTCTCCCCTTTCTCCCCATTCTTCCTCCTCAGTTCTTCTCCTCTCCTTTTATAAAGTGTAATTGAGGGGAAGTGATCGTAATCTATGGGTGTCCCTGTGATTGACACAAGCGCATTTCAGCCAACCTCAAACTCACACCGTTGCCGTTTCACACACTCGCCATTAAACACACAGGACCTATATATGTCACAACGATTGAGCGCTCACTGTGCACCTTTAATGTATATGGAGGAGAACGAGGGAAAAAAAAGGCGAGGTGGAATCTAAAGCGAGGCGCCCTCACCGCAGGGGGGTGTGTGATGTGTTTGGCATCTATACGTTGTGCGGATAAATGGCAGGGACGCCGCGGATCCGCGGGTACGTCCACGGCAGCTCCAGCCAAGATGCCTGGACCTGAGGAGCACGTCTTCGCCCTAGGCCTGGGAGACGGGGTGGCACCCGGGCCTGCTGGCAGAGTTCCTCAACATCTCGTCACGCGCTTGCACGCGACCGTGGAAGAGAGCTGACATTTCTCACAACGCTTCAGGTATCTGGATACGTCAGAATCCACACCAACAGCCATGACATGTACATGACAAGATGTGGGTGTTAGCTGATTGATGAAAGAATGGGAACAGGGGATGCAGGGGAAGATAAACCAAGAAAAAAAACTGGGTTTACTTAGCATTTTATTTGCAGGGATAGATATTTTTTCTTGCTGTCATAAAAACTCATGACCTAAATTCACAGATCAAAGTAAGAGGCCACAGCAATAATATAAAGTGATGCTGATATACTGATATGTACCATTTATATGTACCATATATATATATATATATATAAATATATATATATGTATATGCATATGTGTGTGTGTGTGTGTGTGTATGTAAGTATATGTACTGTATGTGTGTTTGTATGCATATGTATATGTATATGTATCAGAATCACAGTGAGACCAATGGCCTTTGTGTGCAGTCTGTATGTTCTCCACACCTCTGCATAGGTTTTCTCTGTATACTCCTGACACAGCCCAGAAATGTACATGTTAAGGTCAATTGGAGACACTAAAATGCCCCTAGGTGTGAGTGAATGGTGTGTGAATACCCCCTGGAGACCTGTCCAGGATATATTCACTGCCTTCACTTTATGTGATCTGGAGATGGACTCCAGCAGACCCCTGTGATGTTAAGATACAAAGCAGATAAATTAATGGATGCCTGGAATAGATGGATGGAGTATCTAATGAACTGTAAAAAACTTCAGTTTCCACATTTTTTTTTTATTTCTTACACAAGGTCTTACATCATATTCCCTTGCCTTTTTTCCATTTCACGTCTCATTTTAATGTACCAGCATCCATTTCATTGTTTTGAAGTGTTTAGATGGCAAGCTTTAAGCCGCTGGATCTTTCTGAAGGCTCGTGTAACACAAAGAGACCTGCGATGGAATCATCTACCATGAAGCGAAGAATTATAGCTGTCATAGGAAGTCAGGATGAGAAGCTGAAACAGACAAAAAGAGTGAAAATGCTCATGGCCAGAGGAAAGCAGAATCATCCTAATAGCATGAAGAGCCTGGGAGCATGAGAACAGTGTGAGCCTGACAGGAGAGCTGCACGAATGTGGGAGTTATGTTCCACTTTAATCAAAGTTTGTCAGGGTTTTACTTTAACATATGCAAGGTCTTAACTTTCCAAACAGTCTAAGCCAAGATATGCATTGTTAACGATATCTATGAAAATAAGTTGCAGTGCTTAAAGTATTTTTTTTTGTTATTTCACTACAGTTTTCACTGGGTATATCTCCTCAGTGTGAAATGACCCTTTACTCCGTACGAATTAGAAAATATTCGCCAGGATGTATGAAGGAGAGCAGCAGATCCAGAAGGTCAAAAATCGTATCGAAGTCAAATTCCATAACTCACAGCCCTCATCCAACTCCTCATTCCACCTCTAAAACTGACAAATTACCAAATCTGAATGTGAATCTCGTAAGAAATGCAATGACCACCGCTGCAGCTGTGCTATACTGTATATATTAAAGTTTAATGAGCGTGCATTACCAGTTTGCAATGAATCCAGAGATCAAACAGTCCCCTCACACGCAGACGTGTGCACGGATCTGGCAGGCCGCCCTGACCATGTGGGGGAAATATAAATAAAGAGATTGAGGAATCAAGACATAAATGAGGCCCGACACTCCTTTCTCTCACAATCCATTTCTCCATTACGAACGGGGACACAGGCACCAAATGATCTCCCTCCATCGCTGCTCTGGCTCAGAATAAAAGTAGACACCGGCAACAATACTCATTTACCTTGCGCCTCTCGCCAACCAGCAGAGAGGCAGGCCACCGCTGACCTCCCACACGCATCTGGAACTCGCTCCGCTACCGAGCGAAATGAAAGATAACTCGCTTGAACCCACTGGACAGTTTCCAATTCTGCTTCAGACGGAATTTGATATCATAAACACATCCAGCTTGTTTACAAAATCAAAAACCTCAGAAAAATGTTCAAATAGAGAGAGAGAGAGAGAGAGAGAAAGGTAGGAAATGCATCGGTGAGAGGCAGGACCCGGCCCGGCCGCGTTCACCCCTGCAGATTACGGCTTGACATTTGGAGTGAGAGGCGGTGAAATGTCAGATGGGTTATGACAGGAATCGTGATAGGCAGATTATGACTGACCCCTGACCTGGAAGTTGTGAAAGGTCACGGCGCGCTCAACCGTCTGGGAGCCGATGTGCTTTCAGATCACGGAGAGGTGACCGAGCCAAACGAGGCTGCCGAAAGTTTCTCCCTCCGTCATCAGCATTTCACAGCCGCTTCTTCTTTTTCTTACAGGCGAGGCAGTGTGCATGAAAAACGTTGTCATGCCTGGCCTCCGTGATTTACCGTTGCTACGCCAACATCAAACCCTCGCATTTGTGGTTTACAATATATACGTACATGGGTATTTTTGAACGATGGGGCCTTGATTTCAGACAGAGGTAGACAAATGCGAGCTTCACTTCTATTGATAGAATCAACCACAGCCGGCTATTATTAAGCTATATGAGCTGCCTTTGGCAGAGCTTTTAATGTGTTCTACTGGCTTGTTTTAAAATGAGAATATGGAAATAGAGTCTCTTTGATTCCTACACACAAGACGGAGGGTAACGCCACCTGTCTATTAGAATCCATGACAGATGAGGACAGAAATAGCTCCTTACATTGTAGCTTTAGCAGAGGCTGGTGTTCCAAGTGTAAAGAAGGACAGCATGTAACACAGTGTTATTTTGGTAAGACAGATCTGCATTACCGGCTGGATTATGAACCAGTATATTTCACTTTTAGGAGCAGAATGAATGGCTGCTGCAGAGTAAATGTCACAGGCCTCAGGCTGGAGCTCGACAACGAACAGACCAAGCTCTGTTGTATGCAGGAAAAACAGAGAACGGTGACCTTAAAAGATGGTTCTGCTTATTAAAACATAGTTCATGACTTAGTCCCCCTCAATATTTACACCAACTTAAGTTGTGGCCTCTTCTAAATGGTAAATACTAAATGGACAGGTTCTTGTACCTGTGTTTTTACAGATCACAGGTTTACAGGTTTACACTCATTCTTTAGTATCTTGCCCAAGGATGCTTTGGTAGAAAGACCGCAGCAGGCTGGGACCAGCCTACATCTAGGCTGTTCAACACAACACATTTGTGTTTCTTTATTTTTCTTTGTAACTCTTTCAATCACATGTAAGTTGAACGATTTATGTCACCAAACTTACATTGAATCTCACAGCCATTCTCAAAGCTCAGTAAATGGGCTACAGTAGGTAGGTGCTACAGCGTCCATCGCCATTTTGTGTCATTGTTTACACTGCTGTTTGCAGAACTTCATTAGGGAGCATTCACTCTTTCTGCGGCTAATTTTAACATTTTAGCATCTGCAGCTTACATTAGAGCAGGCGTAAACACCGTTTAATGTTTCCCATACAGGTTTTCTCGCACAAAAAGGGAAAAGATGTAATTTGGTGGACGCGACTGGACAGAGTGCTGCTCGAGTCAGAGTTTCCCCGATTGATTTCCACTAACAAACCATAAAGGGGTGACGTGCCAAACAAACAACCAAGGGAGCCTTTAACCAGTTTAGGTTCAGCAGGGTTCAATTTACAGGCCGTCTGTCCCTCAGCGCCATGATACTAACCAGATTACCCTGTGCCATTACGTCAGCCTCCAACAATCAATATGCAGCCTACCATTAGTGCTAATCACTCTTTAATTAGTGATGCATTCAAGGCCTCTCGTTTGCCCTGCGTGCGTGCGTTTAGTCAGAGTTTGCATGGCATCCTCGCACCGTGAGCACTTCCACACGCTCAGCGGCCTCCTGATTGCAAAGCAGCGTAACACACCATCAGATTAGACTTTACAGAGATCTAAAGCGCTACCTGTTTCACCCGGGGCAGTCCCTCGCCTTCATCTTTAAAGCAAATTAACAAAACCCACAGCGCACTATCATCCAGCCGAGGGATCTCCTTTCTTGTGGTGCTGGATTTCCCGTCACGAGACACTGAAACAACAAGGATCAACTCAAAAGCTCAGTGAAGAAGAAAAGGAGTGTGTTCGGGCTCCTCTTATTGCTCATACAGCGAGGCATTAGCAATGCCTTTTATGCACTATGAATGATCCGCGGCACAGGCTGAGAAGGGAGAAACCACTCGCCTTTGGGCATAAAGACGGTGGGCTTTGATTATTGATTCACTGTCTCTTCTTTACACATAAGGTACCGTTTCGACCTGAAAGAACTTGTGAGCGTCAAAAAAAAAGAAGAGAGAGAATAGAAGAAAGGAGGTGAGTCCTTCGAGGGATACGTACATAGGGGGATTTAAACCCATGCTCGAGTGGAATTTAACAGTATAGGATACAAAAAAGAGAGAGAAAAGACAACAGTTCAACTTGGAGCCCGTGGTGTTTCATAGCCGTAAGAGGGGGACAGAAAAAAAACACACATTCATTCATTCATTCATTTTAAATTGGCCAACTTATTCATTCTGTTTCTTTTAAAAGCACATGAATGTCGCTGGGTAATTCTATATCAGAGTATAAAAACACGGCCTCCTCGCCTTAATTTATTATGTCTTTGAGGAGGCGGTAATGGTCCCTGGTTTTCTGATGCTCTGTTTGTGAATTTACATAATATGTTATGCCAGAAGATGAGAAAAATTAGTTGTTTTTTTCTTTTTATGTCCAAGGCTAAAAATACCCAGGATGTTGCAACATAGTGGCAACACGCTGTTTTTGATTGCCAGTTTAAGCTACCCTCGAGTACGGGCCTAGGATCAGTCTTCCCCGAGACAAACAAACATCCCAAACCTCCAGAGTGGCCAAAATTTAAAACTGACCAGATATCAGTGTCTGTGCACATCCCCTGAAATTGTCTGTGGTGAAAGCAGTGAGGGGGAGATTAAAGTGCTCGAGAGCTCGCATTCGATTCAGGAACCACTTGAAAACAAGAAAATGCTTGTCAATTCCCTGCCTCCTTTTAATACCCAGATTAAAATGCATTCTCGATAATGTTAGATGGGCTTTTATCCGCACGGAAAATACAAAACATCTCCTCAGATTGTCGCGGGCACAATGGCGAGCCTGTGCCCTTATGAGGCTTCTGCGGCACTACAAAAGGCCGCGTTGTCCCGGCTCTGCAGAAAGAAGAAGTCTAAATTAGATTTGCTGTGGTTGAGATATTGTGTGTTCTTACGCTGGCCTTGGTTGTTTATTTCCTGTGCTGATGGTTCTATTCACTGTGGCTCAAGGTCACTGTCTTTATCTGCCTCTTTTGCCAGGGATTATTTGGTATTTCTTTTTGACAGTGAAGTGTGTGTGTGTGTGTGTGTGTGTGTGTGTGTGTGTGTGTGTGTGTGTGTGTGTGTGTGTGTGTGTGTGTGTGTGTGTGTGTTCAGACTGGTCACTCATTCTTCTCTCTGTCACAGAAACACGGTTACGGAGGTATCAACAGGGTCTAAATGTGAATGGCAAGCAAACCCTGTTGCCGAGCAGACCTGTCTATTATGTGTGTGTGTGTGTGTGTGTGTGTGTGTGTGTGTGTGTGTGTGTGTGTGTGTGTGTGTGCGTGTGTGTGTGTGCGTGTGTGTGTGAGCACACAAGGGGGTGGGGTGGAGGGGGGGTGGACGTCAGTGCAAAACCTATTAGTATGTCTGAGCCTGCATCTCCAAATCTTGTTACTCAGAACTGATGCAACAGGAATGCAATACAAACTCCCTGCGCCCTCCCTCTCTCTCTCCCCCAGCCTTCCTCTAGCTCTCTCGCCCACTTACTCGCTACCTGCTCCTCTATTGCAGCTCTTCCTCCTCGCCCCCCGGACACACTCTTTCTCCCTCTATCGGTCCAATCCCCCACTGAACCCCCCCCCCCTCTCTTTCTCTCTCTCGTTCTCTCAATCACAATCACTGTCTCTGGGTGCTTTCCAAGCTTTTCGCTCTGTTTTTTTAACTCCTCTTTCTTTCTATAATGAAATATTTCTCCTCTTTGAAATTTGTTTTGCGCTGTCTAGAGTTCTTCAGCACCTTGTAAATCACTCTTTTAAGCTAAAAATAGAGTTTGTGTCTTTGATGTGTTGCTGTTTCATCCCAGTATTTTTTTCACAAATCTGTTGCTTATTTTCTATCCTTTTATCTCATGTCCACCTTCGTATTATATGATTGCTGCTGATTTCTAAACGCCCCTGTTGGCGTACTCAAGGAAAGTAAAGCCCCGTAAAGTGATGGTATTATCTACACTTACCAGTCATAGGGTTTCCACGTATGTGGATTCATAGACGGGAAATCGGTTCAGCACCAGTAAGTGAGAAATAAAAACTTGTTAATGTGATGTTTTATGAAGCAAAACAAGCAGTTTGACATTTCCCTGGCCCTGTGAGTGTCCCTTTCCATGAAGTGACCACAAACCAACTATGCATGTAAACATGACTGTGCTGAAGACATGTTTACTGATGTCACATGAAAAGATTTCTGGGAAAATTAGCCCACCAAAAAAGAAGTAGAAAAAAAAATTCCAGTTGGAACATGCACGGTGGTGAAAAGGATTTATTCCCCAAATCTCTATATCTATACCTATACTCAGACCACTACACGTTTTCTTTTAAAGTCTGCTCGACACGCTCTGATAAATCACACTTGTAAAGACCTTAGGTGACCCTATCGGCCCTGAACAACAGTCAGACACTCACAATGACTACGCTATTGAACTCACAGTTCATGGTTAAATCCTGGACCTGTGAGCCAGCCAGTCAGAACTGAAGAAGCCTCTTGGATGAGGGTACAATGTCTTCAAGAATCCATAATGAGCCCAGTTGCCCTGAGTTACAACTCCTTTGGATTACAATGACCTAGACAAGTGAGACTCCACAGATCTTTTACCATGCTTGTAAGAGATGGGTCCCTGCACCATAAGACTGACCTACACCTTTAAAAATGACCCCAAAATGCATGTTTCTGGACTGTGGGAGGGAAGCAGAGTGCCTGCATGTATCCCACACACTCACAGTGAGGACACGCAAAGCTCCACTGAGAAATGCTGTCACTCCATCTCGAGTTCGAACTGGGGACCTTCAAGCTGTGAGGCAAGAGCACTAACTTGCATTCTTCACAAAATGCTGAACTCCTCCCATCACTTCACTTCACTCCCTCCCATGAACAATCCAAACAGGTGTTTTTGGATCCAATCAGAACAACCAGATATTTACAAAAATCAGAAACGGTCTAAATTCGTTTATGTATTTACTCTGCTTTGCAGGTTGCCATCCATTGTCATTGCCTTTCACAGCAAGGTTCAAGGTAAACAACTCTTTGCATCCAGAGACGATCGCTGATCCTCCAAACCACTAATTTTTTCTCCTCTGACTGCAGCCTTTTGTTGTGCCCGCCATAGATTGGTCTAAGGCACCTGCAGCGTCAAATGGAAACTCCCACATGGACAAGAGTGAACAGGAGATGGTGCACAGTTTGGTAGCAGACCCTGCTGAGCTGTTTTTTCTTTCTTTTCTTGTTCTTCCTCCTTGGTGGAGATGGATATGACAAATGAGTACTGGCTCTCAGGGCTTTTATCTATACGGCTCGATTAAATGCAGCAGTTTAACAAGGCTCAGAGCTGTGACACAAAGAGCTCTGCATGTATGTCAGCTGTTATCTTCAGCCTATGTCAAGTCTGGTGTCAGGGTCGTGTTGGTAACGTAACCACCTTCCCAGTGGGAAAACCAGTCAGTTTGAATCCTCCCCCCTGCAACCACTACAGACTCTGCTCTTTGTCTGGAGACTCTCCCCACCACAGGGATTCTTCTAATACTCCATATTCCCAACACGGATTGTCACTGTTTCCTCAAAGCACATGAATCCCCTGGTGGTGGTGGGGGGCGCCCAACCGACCCGCACCCTCCGCCTGCAGCCTGAAGAAGCCGCTCCACCCCTGGGGAGCGTGAGACTCGTCTCCCCCCCCTTCCCCCTGTAGTTGGATAAGTTATGGAATGTGCCAACCTTTTCCATGATAATAATTCACAGGCTGCAGTGGCTCCGGCCTGGGCTATACCTCTTTTATCGACACGTATCTAATATCTGTCTGCTCTGAAATGTGTGTTTCCATTGTTAAGACCTTGTCGTTTCATTGTGATGGACTACTTCATCATGTAGCAGAGGCTGTGATTAAATGTGTGTTGTTTTATGACGATGGTGTAATTGAGGGAGGGTGTAATAAAAGTTGCCCGGGGCTTTTTATTTACCCCCCTTTTTTTTCAGCTGGTGAATGTAGAAGGGGCTAAATAAGAGGTGGGCTGCGGGGGGAAAAATATATAGGGTTTCTCCTTACAACTCCCCTGGCACGTCTGCAATGCCACGGCTCTCAGATTTGAAAACAGAGCAGGTATCGCACACAACAGCCGTGAATTGTGTCCTGTCTGGGGATTTGGTGGAATAACCCAACTCCAGAAGTCATAAATCTGGCTGAAATTGGTCCTATATGCGGCCAAATAAAGCATTCTAGTGCCGGCGTCTGTGCATTACAATGTCTGGTCACCCTTGTTCGGGGAGAGGCGAAAAAAGCAGACAAACATGTACCATATAATTTGGGGTATGCATTATACATGCTGTGTGAGCAAGAAATCATGTCACATAGGAGCATGAGGCGTGTACCGCCACACACTGACAGGCAATGTAAAGTCGCACACACACGCTCACATAGCATCTAAACAAAAGCAAGGAGGTAAATCATTTACTTCACATTGCCTTTGAGACGGCGTAAAATCATTTATATGAGGCCGAGACTAAACCTAGAACACAATGCAGAGGCAGAGAACTGCACTCTTGTCTCTATTGTCGCTGTCGCACTCCAGTGCATATCACAGAGGCCAGGAGTTATCGGCTTGTTATTGAGTTAACACAGCCCTGCTACGCAGCGCTATCAGATCCACTCTGAGAGAAGTGAAATTGAGGCAGCGGGTGTGAATGAGTGCTGAGGAATGACATTTTCTCAAAATTGGGAAAATGTTATTATACTGAGTCAAGAATTTCCTCATTACGGGAAGATTTTCCGCTTTGCTCTTGCTCGGCCTTGCACATCCGCGTTCTCCACCTCTTCCTTTGACTTTACTGTATGTGTGTATGCACGCGTGGATGTGTGTGTGTGTGTGTCGGCAGTCGAGCCCGTCTTCAATTATTCACCTGTGACGGCTTTTCAACTCAAGTCGACCCCCCCCCACACACACACACACACCCCACCGCCCCTTCCTCACCCCTCATGTCGCGCTCTGCTCAGCCCAACTTTCTTTCTCCTTTTCTCCTCGACTTCTCTTTTCCGCCTCTTCTCACCCCATGTCTGCCTCCCTTTCATGCCTCAAACCTTTCATCCCGCAGCACACACACACACACACACACACACACGCACACCCTCCGCCACCCCCTCCACCATCACTGTTAACACCCCTCCCTCCTTATACCCTCCCTCCCCCCTCAATCTTGAGGTATCCCGTCTCCGCTCTGTGCCTGACAAGTAATGGGTGTGTCTCTCCTCATTTTCTCGCTTCCTCCTTCCTCCCTCCAAACTCTGCCCCTCCGCCGCTGCCGCCGCCGCTCTTCCCACCGCACGCTGCCGTCTCATGTCAGGGGAAACCTATAGGCGTCGGCGCGCTACTTTTGATCATTGCTTTTGCTGGGAACCCTCTCTGCCTTGCTCTGCCTTGGGGTGGCAAGGAGAGGGAGACGGTGTAAGAATGAAAGGCAGAACAGAGTAAAGTTATGTCAAGGCTGGCTGACATGTGCAGCCAGGCAGCTGCTGGAGAGCAAAGCTGGCACACGCGGCGCTCAGATATGAGCGGTAAATAAACCTCCTGTTAGAGCCTTTGTGTGGAACACAACACAGGATGACACACACACACACACACGCACACACACACATACACGCATAGCCTCTGTTAGTTATCGCTGTGACACACTTTTCAGCCCATTCAGGTGTAATTGAAGGGGAGATAATAAGGGAGAAGAAACAGGGGAGGGTAAACACTGTGCTCCCACACAGGAGCCAAATCGGGCCAAGCAGCGGCAACTCTTGGTTTGTTGTGTAATTAAAGTTTCCTGCCAGCCGCTTAGAGCAAATTTGACAACGCTCACAGGCAGATATCTGAGGTGTTTCTCTATGTTGAGTCGAAATCTAACCATTGCTATCCGAGATTAGCGCTCGGCGCACAGACAGTGATTTAATGGTAGTGAAACACAGTAATGAGAAGCGCCATTTCTCAAGCATCTCATAAAACCTGTTAATTCAGAGAGCAGACGTGTGATTGAATAATGTTGTGACACCTGACACCTTATTCGGAAAGAAGCTGCACAGAAGGCTTGCATGGACGGGGTGGGAGTTGCACCTATGTATTGCACCAACTTCAGTGCATTATTTCATCGTGGTGGGAGAGCCTGAGGTGCTGAACTTCACAGGTTGTGGGCACGATGAGAGCACATAGGGTTTTTGGATCCAGGCGTAGTTACTCTTCAAACAGGCATGCATTAATATCTATCCATCCATGACAAGGCAGGGAATATACTCTGGGTTGCTAGTCTATTGCAGGACACAGACACACACAGTTTAGAGTCTCGGAATGATCTATACAGAGACAACCTGTACAGACACCCAAGAGAATAAGTATAAATCTGTCTGTCTGTCTGTCTGTCTGTCTGTCTGTCTGTCTGTCTGTCTGTCTGTCTGTCTGTCTGTCTGTCTGTCTGTCTGTCTGTCTGTCTGTCTGCCTGTCCATCCGTCCGTCCATCCATCCATCTATCTATCTATCTATCTATCTATCTATCTATCTATCTATCTATCTATCTATCTATCTATCTATCTATCTATCTATCTATCTATCTATCTATCTATCTATCTATCTATCTATCTATCTATCTATCTATCTATCTATCTATCCATCTATCCATCTATCCATCTATCCATCCATCTATCTATCTATCTATCTATCTATCTATCTATCTATCTATCTATCTATCTATCTATCTATCTATCTATCTATCTATCTATCTATCTATCTATCTATCTATCTATCTATCTATCTATCTATCTATCTATCTATCTATCTATCCATCTATCTATCTATCTATCTATCTATCAGGTGCAGCTGAGTCAAAAAAAAAAACAAAACAAACACACACACACACACACACACACACACACACACCAGGGGTGAGAGTCAGACAAACATCTGTCCTGCGTGCTTTAAGCTTCCGGCAATTTTATCCGAGCAACAATTTGATCTGGCACGACTTCTGCAGTGTGTGGCTTCTCTTATTCATGCACCAACACATTTCCTGCTGCTAGAACAAGGTCCAGGTTGCTTGTGTTTCTTTTCCAACTGATTGCATGATATTTTTATCATCATCAAATGTATTTGCCTTAAGCTTTTTTTTTTTGTTATGGGAGCTCTACTGTTTCCAGTTAGGCCGTCTAATTCGATACCTCATAAAAGACTTGGAGGAAAAGACAGCTTTTGACATTATCACGTGCAACCGTCTAAATTATGTGCCAAAGGGTGGAAATTAAAGAAATACACAAAACGATCTCTCTCGATTACCCAGATGAAGTCCCAATTAAATACCTAACACAGGAAGGAGGGAATTTTCTTGACTGTGAAATATACTGGAGGGTGTTATTTCATTTAATATAAAAGGAGAAACGTGTGCTAGAGATGTAATGAAAAAATTGAATAGGGTACCCTGAGCATGGCCAGCAGAACAGGGAGTAAAGGTCCACACAGCTCCAGTCACAGAGGCATTAAAATCTAACAGAGGTGTTAAACTTTGGACGACCTGCAGGACATGCTGCATAAAACAGCAGTAAATTATGCCAATGAGGAGAAGTGCAGACGGCTGGAAATAAAAAGTTATGGATGTGGCTGCGAGTGTGATGTGAAAGTGTGCGCCTATAACACACACACACACACACACACACACACACACGTGCGCGTGCACATACACAGCCCTCCACTGTCTGTCAGGTAAAATAAAAGGTTACGAGCCTGGCTAAGGACATAGTGACTGCCACTGCCTCTTCACCATATTCCTGGAGCAAGCTCTGCCTCACCGTCGCACTTTTACAACACGGTGAAATTTCCTACATCGGAGCGCGAGAAAACTTGCCGCTCATAAACTGAGAGGTTACGTCGGCGAACGCACAAAGCCCGTCGCCGCCGGTTGTCATCTCGCCGTCTGTCAACATGACTCACAGTGACGTGAAAGGGTCCACACGTAGGAGCAGACAAAGGCCCCTATAGCTTTGATGCGGCACCAGGCATGCATACAGAGGGCCCCCTGCTATTAATACATGGACTTTATGGAACTGTCAAATGGAGACGTCTTATATAACAGCATCAAAGAGATACAGCAACCTACTTCAGATTGGATTTTGCTGTATAAAACTTTGATTACTGTCCCATATTAGACGACACAGCCTGCATGACAGGCTTAACTGCTTATGCTGAGGACAGGACCACCCCTGTTCACCACACTGACGAACTCTGGCAAACTGATACAGCAGTGCTGGTCATAGGTTTAGCACTGAATTCTTTTTGAGAGTTATATAAGCACGACTGTGATTCAGGGCGGAGGTCATTTTGACAGTTGGTGGTGGCTGCATCTTGGGCGGTGCTGTTGTCATGATTAAGTGTGTTGGTTTTTGGGAAACTGCAAGCGACAAGCTAAAAACATGGGTGTGAGCCCATTCCCTGCATTAAGAAATCATCTGGGGTGTATTAACTGCTTTCACCCTTCGAGTGCTACAGGTGCCAGGAGACTCCTGTGACCGCTACTTAGTACAAAGCTGGTTATCAAAATTAATTAATTGACTGAATTAACTTTGTAGCTTCCAATCCTGGAATGTCTTTCACTATGCCAACAGAAAGGTGTCCTGTCATTGTGGCGACAGGGCAATGACGTTTTGATTGGAACATGCAAAATCATCAGTCTTAATTGAATCAGTTTTTCATTTGCATCTACTATTAATCCGAGAAAAGCATTCACTTTAACAAAAATATGTTAATGCACATGGAGCACATGGACAAATAAACACAATGAGAGTCATTGCGGGCTGTTGACAGTAATGGTTACATGGATGACTTCACACGTTTAGTATTCTTTCTCCTTTCCTCCTGCTATTCTTCCTCTGTCACCTCCTCTGCCTTGAGTGAGCCATTTAGCTGTCGGACTCCCCCCCCCCCCCCCCCCCCCCCGCCCCCTCCACATCGTCTACCCCTTCACCAGACTGAAAGGCACTTATTTACCGCCTCCTCCATCTCCCCTTCTTCTCTCTGGCTACTCTTGCTATCGGTCCGCTCCCTCTCGCCTCCTACGAATCGGGAAGTTCGCAACACAGCCAACCTGTTGTTTTTGCTCCGCGGACGCCCGCCGCTCGGCCTCGTAATCAAAATTAATGAGTGAAGACACAAAGACCCGGGCACGCAATCAACGAACAAATGGCGACACCCCTGTACAAGTACACACTTATACACACACACACACACACACACACAGACACATTCGGAGCCCAGAAGTTTTATGGGTGAGTGGTTTTACAAGCTTAAATGGGTTCTTAAGTACAGGGTATCTACCTATTGAGACCAGAACTACATCTGTCACTCTGTTATTATTGGGCAAATGCACACACACACACACACACACACAAACACACACACATGCATACACACACATCGCAGCTGAGTGTGTGCACATTTTGTGAACATGACGAATTTTCTCCACCCTCCATCCTTCCTCCTGTCTTCTCCTCACTCTTCCTCCCCTCTCCCATGACTTTCATACCTTATTTTCCACCTCCACCTCCTCCTCACCCCCCAACCCTCCCTCCTCACCCTCACCCGGTTCCTCCCCTCCTCCTCCTCTCCCTCCGTCCGCAACCAGACGGAGTTCAGTGTTGGTGTGGCTGCTGTGTATTTTGGCAGGTCACACTGAGCCCCTCCGGTCCAACCAGAGTCGGCTCAGCGTGGGCTGGAAAACCTCACAGTGCTCGCTGTAGGCCATCACACACACACACACGCACACACACACACACATTTACACACATAGGCACAAGCTGTGTACACACACTCAGGAATAATGCACACACAGACCAATACACTCACAACAGATGAGCACACACTCGCAGTTCTTATTTTCACAACAAGGCTTCAAAAGAGTCGGATCGGACTGACCCCCGACTGCTGTCATTCGTCACTGTGCCACTTTGGCAAAGGATCATGGGAGATGCCGTTTTTTCCCAGAAATGCTGTATAAACTCAACCTCAGAGACGAATCACCACGCGCAGAAGAGGAGAACTATTCCCAGTACTTCAACCTGAACTGCTGTGGCCCGCGGCCAATGTCAAGACCAGCGCTCGCCTTTCATTGTAGGAGTGTCAGTGCTGTGCTGCGCCTGGAAAACACCACATCTACAAGCACACATGTATGGATGTAATTCTGTGACCAGACTGGTATGAGCTACAATTCATATGGGATACAGGATGATTTCTAGCCAGCGTTGGAGCAGCCTAATGACATTATAATCGGTTTCAGGTGCTTGTTCCCCTGTTTTTCCAATCTACTATGTTTAAGTATATGAAACTGTGGGAAATAGGCAACACGGTGGCTCTGTGAATAGCACTGTTGCCTAGAAGTGTGGACTTTGCATGTTTTCTAAATTGCCTGTGACAGTCCGAAATTGTCATGGACTGGCAACCAGTCTGGGATTTATTCCTTGCTTCACAATGTGTGTGCTGGAGATAGACTCTAGCAGATTCCCAATGGTGAAAACCAATGAGTGAAAAGATGGACAAAACATAAACTTTCAGACAGAATTGCACACAAATCACCAGAGTTTAAACTTCCTGTTTGCTTTTCTTTTTTTTTTCATCTTGGTACAGAGAATCATCTACTGTATACTCTGTCTGTGTCTGGATATTGACTGTGCTACCATTCTCAAGAGACAGAGGAATACTACCATACATAAATGTTTGCTTGCTTGAGTTCACTTTCAATGAATCACCAGTCATACTACTGTATCAGTAGCGGAATCAGTATCCACTAGAGACTGCGTACATATGGTCCTAAATGAAGCCGAAACTTCTTCAATTTCTCCCAATTAGTTGCATGAAAGAATATTTTGAATTCAGCTGAAAGTTTTCAAATTACGTTCCTGCCGGAGTCTGCCAGAGATGTATTTTTGTCAGCGTGGGAGGGCCTCTGACACCTTGTTTACACCACCATGGAGAAAAAGACTCCGAACAGAACCCCGCAGTAGTGCTTATCCCTCCCATGTTCCCACAAAGTTAACAGAAAGGATCAACACGCCGCATTACCGCACAGTCAGTTCAAGAGCGAGAGCCTCCGCTGCCAATCAGTATCATATTGATCAACTCTGCTATAAAGTATCCGTTATAAAGCAAACTGCCAACTGTCGAGGGAGAAGGGGTGCAGACAGCACAGATTGCCTGACTATGGATGAGGCGTCCAGCTCCAAATTGTGATTCACTCTCCGGAGATAAAGACGGACTCTGGCTGTCTGTTTGTCTGGCATCCTCAATGTGACAGACAGATGAGTCATAACTGTGTCCCAGCGCTGACAGGCTGTTGAGACGCTAAAGTGGAATTGTGGAACGAGAGGTTGTACAAGAGGGGAGGACAGGAGGAGGTGGGGAGGAGGAAGACGCCTGTCTGCTTCTTGCCGTAGACGGGTCAAAGAGAAAATGAAGTGAAAATGAATTTTGCACCTTGTCATCTCATTTCGTATCTGAATACAGAACATTTCATGGCAAAAAATCGCATTTTCCTCCGTGTTTGTGGCTTGAAACTCCAATACTTTCCCTTTCCTCGGCGGAAGACTGGCTGCTTTTTGTAGTTGTTACATCACACAACATCAGTAGATGGACTGGAAAATTCAACCTAAAATAAGCACACTTTTTTTTTTTTGGATTAATCCTCTCTGCCCCGGCAGTAAAGAAAAACTTTCACTTCAGGGCGACATCAATTGCAACACTGGAGCTTTCACACACACACACACACACACACACACACACACACACAAACACACACACACACACACACACACACACACACACACACACACACACACCACCTTTTCCTCCCCTTTCTTCCATTCATCTCATGATGTCCAGAGCCCTGAAGCTGCTTTAAACTATAGATGTATTTCCTGGGACACATCCGTCCATAAAACAGGTAGCACAATGGCCAAAAAAAAAAAACTAAATGAAAGGAAATTAATGAATGAATAGTATGGACTATAACTGCATCATGATAACAAAGTTATGCTTGGTGTAGACCAGGTGCTTTGGTTGCCTCACTGCATTTCAGTGCAACATATTTATGATGTGTGTAGATGATGGAGGCTTAGGCCATGGTAATCACTAAGGCAAGCGTACTTAAAGTGATTTTATGACATTCATCATCTTGTGGTATTTCATTTAGGGACCGACAGGTATAAAAACATAAAACACCTAAACTGTGAGCGAGGAGGCCCACAGTTAATTGCAATTATGTTGTGAGTGGACTATAATTGCTGACACATTAGAGTATGCAGCATATCTGATATCGTAGCTGGTCAGCTTGGGTGTACAGTAACCGAGAAGAAGTAAGTGGTGCATGAGCTATTTATAACTTGTCTGATAGATCGCAGACTTTGTGTTTGACAGGAAGCTGTCATTGCTTAAAGTTTTCTTCTCCCCGTGGCAGAGGCTATGCCGCAAGTCATCATCAGTCCATCAAGCTCCTGAAGTCTGTGGCTGGAACACAGTCATCTCAGTGGAAACCAGGAATTGAACTTCCTGCTGCTGAAAGGTCAACATGTCAGAGCAGCCAAGTCTCACTCCCAGGGCATCGAATGCATAATACAGATGCTCAAAGTGCCTCTGGGTTTGAGTGAGACACACTGGGCTTCTCACGAAGTCCAATTTAAACCCAGCAGTATCAGCCTGAGACGCTCAGTCAGGTGGTGTGGAGTCAGGAGCAGTCCAGAGCAGAGGGGAGGGCGGGTAGGATGCACACAGGACTAGCCCGCACTTATACTGGAGTTAAAGGTCAGAAAGATTGTCTGAATGTTTATCCCTTTTCTTTCATGTTAACATATCGCTAGAAAGGCCCCAGATAATGTTTTACAAGCCCTCTTCCAACCCCATTATTTTGGTGTGGGAGGATTACAGACTTTTACACAGATCTGGTTCCCTTCATGCTTAATTCGCTTGAATAAATGAATGATGGCACTCCTTGCTAAACAGAGCTTAGCAACTTGTAACATTTTACAGTTATGTAGCATGGACACATCCAGCCTTACATGTTTGAGCTAGCATCAGGAGGAACAACCATGACATTTCACCTGAAACTCAACCAAGCTGCCACCTCACTGTTTTTACTCACTCACATTCCTGCAAAGAGAAGGGGACAAGAAGATGATATGGTGTGTGCCACACTCATATATTACATGACACTGTTCAGATTTGCCAGTTTTCTCACTGCAATCTCTAAAATCCTAAATTCATGAGTGAAGGAGAATGTGATGGTGTTTTTTGACTTGCTGTACATCTTTGACCTGGAAAACATTGTTTCTAAAATAAAGGGAGGGTAAAAGGTTTTTCATTCTCGGTTTAATTGAAAGCCTGATGAGCTACGTGCCGCACTGGCTGCCCTGAGAATAAGAATAGGACACCTTAAGACTCCGCCGCCGAGTCCTCCGTCCTCCACCGCTCCATCACTGCCTGGTGCCCAGCTGCCCCAGCTCAGAGCAGGACAGACTGCAGCACATCATTGCCTTTCCAGAGGAGGTGATTAGCTGGGTCCATCAGGACCGGGACCTCGCGCCATTAGCATAGTTTCTCCCAACTTGGCAATAAAGCTGCTCCCGGACGCGTGTGAGTAGTGCGCCGCCTCGCTTCGCCTCCATTCCATCTCGCTGCCATTGTTGGGAACGTTTACCTCGTTATGTCTGCGCCTCTTCTGCATGAGTGTGCATATGTGTGAATGTGATTATATGCACTCGTGTGTGTCTGTTCTTACTAATCTCAGTGGAAATGAGAGTGTGTGTATATGTGTGTGTGTGTGTGTGTGTTTCACTTCTAGCCCCAGGGCCATCCGCAGTGAGGTGTCCCTGAAGGCCTCCCCGCCCCGATTTCTCCTGTCTAGCTACCTCCTCCTCCTCCTCCACCCTTACCCCTCCTCCTCCCCCCCTCCCACGCCCCTCCTTTTGCCCTCTTTAGCCACGACACTTTGAATCAAGCAGAAATTAATGCAGATGATGCATTCACTGTCTCATTGTCTCCCTCATTCTGTGGATGGATATTGAGATGACAGCGACATTGGGGGAAACTACTGACGTGGAGCTTTTAGCAAGCCTGGAGGGTATTTATGTACAGAGTGTGTACATGATGTTTGTGCATACATGTATCTTAGTCCATGTGTGTGTGTGTGTGTGTTTTTGCCTGTGTGTTTGCCTGTTGGCACATCTCTGTATTTACGTGTGTGTCACATTTTTTTGTCTGTGTGTACATTTGTGTGCATTTAAGTCTGTGTGCGAATGTGACTACCCTTGATCCTTCACTCACATGCTTGTGTCTTCATCAGTGTGTGCACGCGTGTGTGTGTGTGTGTGTGTGCATACACATGTGCATGCGTCACATTGTAATCCACCACCTGGAGAGAGCAGAAAGGGGTTATGGGTAATATGCGAACTGCTGTTTGATTGATGAGCCAATCAGAGAGGCACAAAGGATTTCATTAACAATAGACACCCTGCCACAAATCAGCAATCATTCACACACACACACACTTATCAACACTTATCAGCTGTCACGCACATACATCCTGCAAACACACTTACAGTCACTTATCGACACTTGCGAGTTTGTCAGGCTAACACGCCCATAAACACCCAGACCCGCTGAGAGGGCCAGGCTGTGTGTGTGTGTGTGTGTGTGTGTGTGTGTGTGTGTGTGTGTGTGTGTGTGACATAAGTAACACACCGTTATCACAAAGTCAGCAGTAATACTGTGGCCATTTCATCAGGACGGGCTGGGAGCGGAGAGAATGCATATGGGTCACCAGTTCGCTTTTGGGGAAAAAAGCGTGCAGGCCGAATCAAAACCGGGAGTGTGTTCATTCTTTCCCTGCGCATTTGGCCTGTTTCTCAATCACTGTGCTTTTGATAAACAGTGGGGCTACTTGACGGCAGGGAGAAAAAAGAGAAACTCGGTCGGCAGAATTACTTTTTTTTTTTAAAGTAAATTAGTTTTTACGCCCTGTGAGCCCTTTGCTCCGTTTTGATCTCCTCGCTTTTAAAGGAAGGGGCCACAGCTGCTGAAACACACATGAACACTGATACACACATACACACAAACACACACACACACACACACTCATGAGACAACAGCACAGAGCATGGTAATAGGCTATACTTTCTCATTAAGATGACAGGGGTGTTATTTTTGTGTGTGTATTGGGGTACTTCGTTATTATTGATTGCAATAATAAGATATGTGGACACACAGATTATTTGCATCCCTGAGCAGAGTTATTGTTATCAGAGTGTGGGGGGGTGGGGGGTGGGGGGGGGGGTGATGTGATTATGATGGTCATATCTTCACAGCCTGGGGCAAGACGCTGTCTGACTGCGTACACATGTGTGTTTGTGTGTGTGTGTGCGTGTGTATGCCTGCATAAGAGAGAGGGAGAGAGAGAGAGGGAGCGAGAGAGAGAGAGAGAGAGAGAAAGGCTGAGCGACACAGACACAGAGTGTGCATCTGTGCGCGCCCTGCCATCTCCATAGCATGTCTATGTCTAATTGGCGCAGGCTGATTCCACCCCTGGAATCCATTTTACATGGTTACCAAGGTGACAGCATTCGTTGTCTCCATCGTCGGGGTAGACAGAGACATGTCAGCTTGCACACGTACAACTGTGTGCACAAGCACGCACACACAAACATGCACGCGCACACACACACATGCGCATGCACACTCTCACACACACACACACACACACACACACACACACACACACACACACATAGGAGCAGTGGCAAATGTGCAAGAGCCCCAATCCCTGTTAATTAGCTCCATCTATTAGCAGCAAATCCACTAATTAAAGCTGAGCCAAGACATGACCCAAAGAAAGCTATCTACATAAGCCATATGGAGGACTAAATGTGGAAGGGACCCAGTAATGACAACATGCATGCACATACAGACTCTCTCTCTCTCTCTCACACACACATACACACACACACAATGCTCCTGTATGCACCGGGGAAGGTCAATGGAAACCCTTGGCTGTTTTTATCTGCCATCCCTTCACAGAGTGGAAGAATATCATGGATAAACTGCTTCTCAGTTTGGCTGAATAGATGTCATACAGAGGTGTTTAGCGGTGTAGCCTTGATTCAGCTTCTCATGGCAAAACGCCACAGCACACCATGAAAGCCAGAGTGGAGATAGAGACAAAAAAAAATACAGGAGAAAGGAGTTGGAGTGAATACAATTAATAAATGTTTTCTTAAAAAGCCTTTTTACACAAATAATCAAAGCCTCAAGGCTGCTCGGTAAACGCTCCTCTCATTTATTTGTATCCGTCGTCTCTTTTGAAAGGAAAAGAACCTCATGTAGACACACATGGAAAAGTACCTCTCGGTGAAAAGGTGAACTTTTCAACTGTGATAAAGAAAGGTAAGGTTTCGCATTTAAGTTGGCTTCTCTCTGCTTTTGTTTGCAGGGCCAGTGGAGAGGTTTCTGAGTTGGCTTTTAAGGCGTCGCACTGAGAAATCCTGATGCTGATAAATGGAGCGGGGGGCCCGCTGTGAGGCTCTTCTATCCCCACACCCCCCCCCCCCCCCCTCCCTCCTCCTCCTCGTCCACCTTCAATGGAGACGAAAGATGCACAAGAACAAACTGGGGAACATAGTGGAAGGACAACACAGGACTGGTCAACAACTCTCAAGAGGGAGGGAGGTGATGATGGACGACAGGAGGACAGGTTGAATGTCTGGCTGAACAGTGTTCACGTTTTTAAAAGTGGGAAAGAAAACAAAAATGGATGATGTATCTCCATTCAATGGAGTTCAATTCAGTGCAAATCAATTTGCCAAAATGTGAACAACGGGAATAAATACTGGGGCTGATCTGCCGCTTTTCAAAATAATGGCACTTCACATAAAAACTGCATTATTACCACGCGGTAATTTGCCTTATAATTATCATAATCACATCATGATCTAATAAACATAATGTGCTAAAAATTAGAAGCTTGAATACTTTATGGGGAAAGCTGAATAATTAATACCATACCATTATCTCAAATGTAATTTTCTGAGGCACGCTTCAAGTGACGGCAGGCTTTTAATGCGCTCGCAGTCTGCATGTGATGCAACCCAGTGCTGTTTACTTAACAAACTCTTTGAAATGCACGGCTTGACCGGCTGACCGGCGGGTTAAGATGGATATTTTATTTCTGATGTGGACGTGATTGGGGAGACATAGCAGAGGGGGCAAGCAAAGGAAGAATGGATGGAGGAGTAGTGAAGGGAGTGGGGGGGGGGGGGGGGGGGGGGGGGGGGGGGGGGGGCAGGTGTTGGGGGTGGGAGGTGGCGGGGTGTTGCCACCCAGCGGTTTGCTGCTTGAAAGCACATTCAGGTGTCAATCTCCTGGAGGAATTAGAAAGCTCTGCGGGATGCCACTTATTTTCTACCCTCAGCACGCTCTGGCTCCCCCTGTGCTCCCTCTCTCTCTCTCTCTCTCTCTCTCTCTCTCTCTCTCTCTCTCTCTCTCTCTCTCTCTCTCTCTCACTCCCCTCTGTTAAGCGACTGATCAGTGCTGCATTACTGTCGGCATTACAGCGTCACATTTCTCCCTCTCAGTCGAGGTGGCTTTAACAGCCATTACTCTGAATACAAGTACAGTCATGAATCAAACCTATCACAGCCCATAATAAATACCTGTGAGCGTTCAGGGTTTTCTTTTTCACCGGCTTGACTGATTGACTGGGATCTGAATGAAGGCAGAGAGGTTGATAATAGTGTAAAAACTTGAAAAAGGGAATGGTGTGCACACGATGCTTGAAATGGCACAGTTAGACATCCAAAAAAAACAACAAAAAAACAACACATGAAGACCACCAGCAGAATTGTAGGTTAAGATAAGGTAAATGTGTACCTCACCTCCACTGCAGATCACCTTTGTGCATCTTTCAGCCGTTGTTTCGGTTTTACAGGCCCCGTCTCAACTATTGGCTCTGCTATTTCCTGCTCTCTTCTGATACATTTGCAGTTTTTTTAGTTTAAAAAAAAAGCTAAAAAAAAATCTTGTTTTCTACCTGCCCAACCCCAATCTGCAGACATTCAAGGCTTGCGAGCGTGTCTCTTAAACAGCCAGATATTTCCCCCGAGGAACACATGAACACCAAATGAATGTTGGATTTACCAGATGGTCCGAAATATGACTCCAAATGAATTCTAATGTCGCTCTGTGTCTGTTGGATTTTTAAATAGACATCTGTTTGCTAACATTTTCGACTTTATAATATGATAATGTGCTGGTGTCTTGTTTGCATCTTGTTGTACTGCCCCCAAGTGGCAAAAAATAATGAGTTAAATGAAACGATTCAAGATTTCATGTCTACCCATCCATCGTCTTAGCAGCTTTATGCTCGATTGTGTTGTGGGGATATGCTGCAACCTCTGGCTCACATAGGCTGAGGGCAGGGAATACACTCTGGACCGGTCGCCAGTCCATTAGAGTCTCCAACTAACCTAATCTTGTATGTTTTTGGTCTATGGAAGGTTGTCAGAATGCCTGAGGAAAAGCCACGCAAGTGTGACAGAATGTCAGCTCCTGGCTGGACAGGGAACTTCTTGTTGTGAGGCAACGCAACTATTCACTGAGATGCACCGTCACCATTATAAAAATACAGACTCTCAAACAAGACCACTAGGGGCAGCAAAGTAACGAAAAGAAAGCGATGAAAAGAGAGGCGCAACTAAACTCGGCACGTACATTCCCGGTTGAAATAATCTGAACATTCGTGCTGTTGTGCTGTGCCTGTGCTGCCCGCTTATGTCATCCACCATGTTTAAAAAAGTTGCACATCTACTTTCGATAAATGTGATTCTAATTTTCAGTGGAGCACAGCAAATGTCGGGCGTCAGTATTCAGACTTCCAGTTATTGAGAAGAGATTTCATTAGGGGGACTTCAGTGGGTGCAAACTTTCTGGGAAACTGCAAGGGATGACAGACCGCAAATTGTTTCACGGTTTACGTGTAGACAAATGTTCAGTCTCTGCCAATCAACAACGGTTCGGTCTAATTGAGTTTATTCTGAGTGAAGAGAGAATTGAGTTTCAAAACACCGTTGTGGCAATAATTGGATTAAATTTTATCAGTGCCTGTTTTATACGCGCAAAAGGTGCAATAAATATTTGTATTACATCACTGTGAATCATTTTTTTTATTCTTGGAAATTTCACATGGCCACAGGCTGCACTTATATAATGTTTTAAGTATCCGCCTGGGAAGCAGAGCGTGGCGTAACTGTTGATGATTTAAGCTTGTCATATTGTTTCACTCTCTCACTCTTAACTGACAAATCAGTGGGGTATTTATAGCATTGTGGGCGAGTGTTAGAGCAACAGGCCCCGTCGCTCGTTCCCGTCCTCCTACAGATCAGGAAGTGGCCTTCTGGGTGACAACAAAGTGATGCTGAATCCCAATCAGCCGCCCTCCACCACCTCCCTCCCCTCTCCTTCATCTGCCAGGCGGCCTAAAGATCCATCACTGTAGGACACCGAAACACTTTTCTCAGCCCATTTTCCTCCTCGATGTATCTCCACTTTAGTTGTCAGCTGGAGCTGGAGGGATACAGAGAACATTCAGGTAGATTATAGGGAAGGTGTGCAGATGGAAGCCCTGATGACCTCCACCTTGCGGCCCGTGTGTGCCTTTTCTTTCTTTTCTTTTTTTTTTCCACCAAGTTGAGCCTGATGAATGTTGAAAATCTTTCAGGGCCTCTACTTAAATTGTTTATCATGCAGCCCGGCACTCGGCACTCTGTCTAATGGCCTGTGTATAGGTGGCACTTGCGTGGCCCTGCAACTATTCAGCAGCGTCTCTCATACAACGGGGGTGGCCTCGGAACAGTCACTCCGCTGAAAAGACGGTTACAGGTATGCGCCGGCGCCTCTGTCCATCTCCAAGCAGAGCCTTTTCAATTCTTTACACTCCACTGCGTTTGCCCTCCCCTCCCCTTTCAGCAGACGCAGCGGCACTCAGTCTCTCTCCCCTCAAATCACCGTCTCCATCTATGAGGGGGGTAAAAATCAATACAACACCAAACAATGGCTTATAGGCCTAAGGGTGCGGTGTGCAGAAAGGTCACTGCTATACATTATGTATGGTGGCCGGCTAATGGTCAGTGTGCTTGCAGACAAATGGACTGTAAGCATCTCCCCTGTGTGATGATCGCGCAGGGGAGATGCTCACACACACACATACACACACATACACACACACACATACAGGCTAATACAAAGCTGCAGGGGCACATACACCTATAGGCAGAAATGGATGTAAACAAGCACATGTGAGTAGATGCAAATGAGCGTGTCCAAAGGTCGCACATGCACGCAGACGCAGATCTACACGTTGCTGCATCCATTCAGTGTGCAGCGAGTCTGAAATGGCTCCGCACGCACTCACACAAAGGTGCAGACACATGAAAGCACCCAAACACACTTAGGCACATTTAAGTGAAAATGGGTAAACACACTAACCCACAGACACACATTCTATAATTTATCTGTCACTCCGGTCAGTGTGGAAGGTGCAGAGAACGCCACTCCAGCTTTTTATCAGTTATATATATTTATATTGTGAAGACTTAAGACTTCTCACCCTGCACCTGGTTTACTCAGGTTTGTTTTACTGCTCTCTGCTTTTTTTGTTGTTATTGTTTAATATCTCGCCCTTTTTCTTTTATCTATGTAGCGACTTCCACAAAAAGACTGAGAAAAAGATACTTTGCTTTGGTTTTTTTTTTCTAAAATACTACCTAACCTTCCTCGCCTCCCTGTGGCTCTCAGCCCCAAACTTGGGCCGTCATCGCCGTGAGGTTGCCAGGCAACCGGAGCAGAAAATTACCACGGCCGGCAAAGAAATAGCCCCGTAAAACTACGATGTGTTGTTCTTGATTGCACAGATTAAGCAAAGAAGACATAAAGTGTTAATTAGAGAGGGCACGTCAGGGGAGTGTCAAAAAAAGAAAAAAAGCACACATACACACACATAGGTGCTGTGACGTTCACAAGGAACAAATTGTAGATGGAGGTTTGCACTTTAAGCGGACAATTCAGAATAATTTACTTTTGCAAATCCATAATGCTCTCTGTGGGCAGACTGCTTCTTGTTCGAGTCTTTGTACTCGTGGTGATGGACTTTTTTTTTCTTTTTTTTATACCATTTATTGTCCAAGTCTGACAGTGGCATCCATTTTCTTTTGTAACTCATGGCAAGGAAGCAAATAAGCCCCTTTCTAAAAGTCATACACTAGTCCAAACAGGCTGAAACACAGAGAGTACACAGTGTAGTTTTGTTGCATCACACAACATTGCAGAAACAGGGGTGAACAGGGTTTATAGCTGATTATTTTCAACAGTCAGTAGATTCTATTAATCTAATGACTTTATCATTTATACAATGTCAATCAAAACTACTCCCTGCCGGGGATTCAGCCTATGGCGGAAGCTGCGATGGTGACCACTGTGCCAAGACCAGACAACTGCAGCCACCAAAAGGAAGATGAAGGATGGAAAGATAAAAGACGAGAGTGAGAATGGCTAAATCTACAATTATTGCCCGGTGGGGAGTGGAGTAGATGCATCAGTGTGATGTGGTAATTGCCTGGACATGCAAGTGGGGGCAGAGAGCGTATTATTTATAGAGGAGAAGGGAACAACATGACAGGAAACACTATGTATGTAAGTGTGTGTGCGTGTGTGTGCATGTGTGCGTGTGTGTGTGTGCTTGCCAATAGTCCAACAGGAGAGAGTTTGACCTTCATGTTGGAGTGCTGGAGTTGACACAGGCACGTCTGCACTGGGACAAGAGCTCAGGTTTAACAGGCATATTGAAAAGGTCAGAGCTGTCACTCACCCAAACACACACACACACACAGCACAAAGAACACACAACCAAAGTCTGCATGTGCGTATCCACATACACAAGGCACAAATGCACATGTGCACACAACCTTACTTACACCCACAGACACCTAGAGAGGCAGCAGGCGCATGCCAAAACGGTGAACCATGTCAAATTAAAAGAGAAGTCTGTGCACTCTCTACCCATCTCCTCCAGATACACACACACACACAGACACACACACACTTTGGGCAGCTGCCAAAAATCCCTGGAGCTGGCAGTTTTTGCCTGGTCTTATTTTTTTTAACTGTCTACACACACACACGTACACACACAGAAACACACATACACATACACACAACCAGACAGGGTCATTGGTGTATAAAGTTGTTTTGGTCTGTTTATGGATTCTGATTGGTCGCTGTGTTGCTAGCCGAAAAAAAAGGGGGAAAAAAATTTCTTTCTTCTGTAGTAACAGCTCTACCTCACCCCCTGCAGCCCACCCTGCCTGCTAATCTGCTTCCTGATTGGCTGATTAGGTTCCTCACTCGTTCCTTTCTCTGGCTGCACCTTTTCAAAAACAACGCTCCTCTCGTTCTCAAATACACACACACGCGCGGGCTGGTGCAGTGTCGACACATGCTGGCACAATCAAAGACACATACTCACACACATGCACATGAGATTTGATAAACACACACACACATATTGTAAAAATGGAGATGGAGATGGGGAAAGCGGCTCCAACCACAAGAAACACCACTGTTATATCTAAGTCAGTGGTTTTCAAAGTGTGAGGCGCGCCTCCCCTGGGGGGCGCCAGAGGGCTTCAGGGGAGGCGCGGCGAGAGAAGAAGTAAAGGTGCTTCCACATAGACCGCGGCAAGCGCAGGCGGCGAGCGGCAAACCCATTCATTGTGTATGTGGTTGCGCGGCGCAAGAGCGCAGAGCCTTGCGCGCTGCTGAGCGGCGTGCAGGGTCGGCACCTGCCGCTGTGAGCGGTGCGCAAGAGTTGAGAAATGTTCAACTCGGGCGCTGCGCGCTGTGACGTCATCGCGGCGCGTCCAATAGGAGAGAGGTTGTTGGGTCACGAGTTCCAGAGGACTCCAGAACTATGGAGGGGCAGCTAATCAAGTTTCCCGATCTCTGGGACACAAGGTTTACCGGGCAGGCGGTTAAACTCCTCCCTGCTTAGCCTAAGTAGACCTCAAAACGGGCGTTATGGAGCTGTAGCTCCCGGACCAGCCTGAGGTAGCTCTCAGAGCGGTCCTTACGGAGCTGTAGCTCCCAGACTCAGTCTATATTCCCCCGGTTCCTGCCTTCCTATCAGAACTGAGCGGACCCACATCCTCCTTTTCTGTGCTGCTCGTCTCCTCGTCTCTTTAATACCACTATAGCCAGGACTTAATACACTTTCTCACAAGATCGCGCTCAAACCAACTGCTAAATGTTGTTACTGGTAGCTTAGCAACCTTGCCGCTTTGCCGCGCGACACAGCGGCAGCGCTGCGCCCGGCTGCGCTGTACCCGGCGCAGTGCGCCGCGCTTGCCGCGGTCTATGTGGAAGCACCTGTAAGCGAGAAAGCGAGAGATTGATGAGAGAAGATGGATCGATTTTTAGTTTCTGGCTGTCTGTGGAGACCGAGTTCCCCCTCCTCACCAAAAAGGCTGTGAAGGTGTTCCTCCCCTTCACCTCCACGTACTTGTGTGAGTGCGGGTTTTCCGCATTGACAATGATTAAAAGCAAGTACCGGTCACGGCTGCAGGTAGAGGATGATCTGCGTTTATTCCTTTCCACAATGCAGCCCCGCATCAACCGCCTGTGCGCATCAAAGACACAGACTCATTGTTCCCACTAAAACAGAGGTGAGCAAAATAAGGTGGCAAGATTGGCAATCGGTTTATTGCCGTCATGGAAAGGATTTATGCATGATGTTGAGGCCGCGATATGAAAAGCAGCACTGTACATGGTGTGCAGTGATGCTAAAACTCTGACGTTGATCTGTTTATTATTTGATTTGAGGAATTGCATAAATTGAATGTATTCAAAAAGATATTAAAAAACACTGTTAAAATGTGTTTAAAAATATGTAAAAAGCATAAAAGCATTCAGATGTTAAAATGTGTTTTAAAATGATGTTATAAATATACAGATGTTAAAATGTGTTAGAAAAAAAGATATGTAAGCACATACACAGTTAAAGATGATTGAAATGTTTTAAAAATATGTTTAAGAACATATAAACATGTTTAAGATGATTGCAAAAATAAAGATGTGTATAACATTTATTATTTAAAACCTCTCTTTAGCCTATGTGGAACATACAAAGCAACAACAATAACAGTAATAATAGTAATAATAATGGGGGTGGGGGGGCGGCATGCTTTTGAGTTCTCTTAGGGGAGGCTCACTACCCCACACTTTGAAAACCCCTGATCTAAGTGTTATCTACATGGAACTTTGATTCATAAGTCATGTGCTTTATATTTGATTTGGGCTGATTTTCACAGCCAGCGGAGCACCAAAAGTGAAAACATATGTTACAAATTCAGAACGAGATAACACATGGGGATTATTAGTGCAGCACAGTGTCGAGCATGTTAAACAGGATTCTTTACTAATTTCTTCGTTTTCAATCCCACATTAAGGGAGTTACTCTCATGAAAAAAAAGAGTGCGTTGTATCATAGTCGAGATGACATTAAGGAAAAATGGAGAATTATGCAAAACTTGGTATTTGAAATAATGGAGAATGACTTTTGGAAAACAGCCACATTATCTGTACAAAGACTGCACAATGGTGATTGCATCATTACAACAATTCTGCTCTGACATTAAACTTACATTTCAATCACTTGCAGTTTAAGTGATCTAAAAACACTCCGAGCTCCGCTGACACCGAACTGCTGGGAAAAAAAAAAAAAAAACACTGACCCACAACTGACACCACAGCAGGAGACAGTAATTACAGTAAATTAAAGAGGGGGGTTGCATTTCGTTTTCCTTGTTTTTTTCTTGCCTCACTCCTTTCCACTTCTCCCATACCTGTCAAATGCATTACTGAAGCAATTAGCAATTATGTTGCAACGCAGCGCACCAGGATGATGTTGTTATGATGTTGTTCACATATTGTGTAATTCTTTGTTGACCACGTCGCCAGAATGTAGCCCTCGCTTTGGGGAGTTTTTAATTAAAATTACCATAAAACACCGTGGTGACACAGTTTGTCCCATTGGATGGGATTTTCACAACCACAGCGAGAAGGACGGCGGTTCAAATCCTGGTCAGACCGAAGACCTTTCTACATTACCTACCTTACCCCTGGCTTCCTTCTATAGTCCAAAAACGTGTGTTTAGTTTAATTGGAGACTTAAAAACTGACTCTCGGTGTGAGTGCAAGAGTAAATGTCCAGGGTGTATTCCCTGCCTTCACCTTACTGCATTCACCTTACTGTGTAATACCACATAACAGTTAGAATAATAAATAAAATACCATCATCATATAATATTGAAACAGCAGTGAATGCTGATCAGACTAATGCATTAGCAAACACATCTTATCATGACTCAAACCCTGAGTTACACCTTGCAGAGCTCTAATCGTTGACACTACACCAGCACTGTGCCAAGTTAGCATTTCACCCGAGCCTGCTAAATGTTAAGTTCATGCAGACTGAAAAGAGCTGCAAAGGTTGCAGATTTGATGGAATGTAACTAAGTACAGTTAAGTGCTGCGCCGTACATATTTGAGAGGTCTCCACGTTAGCTAAGCACTTTACTATGTACTTTTGTTTTTATCCTACTCGGATACGTAAATCTCAGAGGCAAGTATTGTGCTTTTTCTCCACTGCATTTGTTTGACAGTTGTAGTTAATGGTTACCGCACAGTTCTTTCTTTTTCTCTTTGTCCAGTTAACAAAGACACATATCCAACATTTTGGATGCGGGTTGAGAGAACTGATTTGTTTAACCTTTCACAAAAACACGAGCGCTTTAAGCATGTTCACACTCAACACTTCATTAAACCTACAGAACATCAGTCTGCTGGCACTGTGGATGTGAGAAAATCGCCTTTGTGTGTGTTTTATAGCAACTCGTACCGAAATGCATGCTTTGAAATAAGAAGATATCTTTTGTTGTTGCCAACAACAGCCTGTTATCCCCGCAGAGCATTTGACAGATGGTGACATGCCATATTCAACATCATGTGAAAAAAAAGAAAAACACATAATTCCCCTCTTGAAAACAGTTGGAAATCTAATTAAATCAATTATTTTTGGAGTGTTTTCAGCACTGACTATGCTGATATCTCTCATCATATCCCACAACTTTTAAATACCGCATGAAACCGCAGTCATGTATCAGTCGAACTATGTGTTGGACTGCTCCGCTGGTCCACGCCGGATCATTTTGTTCTGTTCAAGTAACGATCACCAAGAGCATAAAGAAAATAGCTCTTTCTGGCTGCTTCCATCGAGGCTGATTCTCACTGATTTGCAGGACTGCTTTGGCAACACGAGGCGCTTCGTCCTATATCGTATATCTTCTCACTGTGTGTTGCCAAAAATGTGCCGTTATCCTAAATGCAGATGGACAGATGGTGACATGCAACGTTCAACATGAAGCGCAAACAAACACAAAAGGAAATTCAGATTTAAAAACGATCCAAATGGCAAAAACAGCCTTGACTGACCGATATAAACAGCGAGAGCTGATTTATTTCAGCTCTGATCATTGCACAACTTGTTCACGGGCATTTTGAGTTTTTCCACTTTTTGCTCGGTTGAAGTTACTACCAGCTGAGTGAGTTCAACGCATGAATGAACTTGCTTTTTTCCAGTATACATTACAGGCTCCCACAGATATTGATGATTAACTCACAGCTCACAACAGGAAAGTATCCAACTTATAATACCAGGCTGAGCGTGAGCCAGGCAGAAATATAAAGGTGCAAGCCCACACATGCTCCGCAGAACACAGTACCACACTCCCAAACACCTTCCCCGGTAATAATCTGTTGAAGGTGATAATTTATTCTCTGTCTTCGAAACTGTCCCCCTCCTTTTTTCAACTCTCTGCACTCCAGCTGGCACAGAATCCACCCGCAGTGCGTGTCAGATGGGCGGGACGTTACTCTTTTCCTTTTTTTCTTTTTTGGAACAAGTTTCAGTGCCGCAGACGAGAAGTAATTGTCTCGCATTTGCTGCCTGACACTGTGGGTGTTTTCAAATGCAGAGCGCCTCCAACCCTGCCAGCTGTCGACATGTAGCTGAACTGGATATTTCCACTGGATACCACAGAAAGCTGGCAGCGGGCCAGGTAGTCTCTCACACAGACGGACAGACAGGCAGGCAGGCAGGCAGTCAGGCAGGCAGAGAGACGAGAGGGCAGGCAACAGGAACGAGGATGCAATATTCATCAGGTGATACCTCCAGTAACACTCTATTATTTATCAAGTCTGAATCAGCTCTGTCATCATCCACACTCTAACAGGCTGAGCCTCGAGCGCCGCCATAAAGCGGGTGCACGCAATATATAGATGGATTTCCCAAATGAATCGGTGGACCCGATGCAATCTGGTCCAAACGCAGCTAATGAGAGGCCGGGCTTCATCTCAATTCCGCTGCGAGGGGATTACAGCAGGTTCGAGTGCAAATATTTCATTTCTCAGCTGAACTCTCAGCTTTTCTATCCTATTTTTTTTCTCCTTTTTTTTTTCTCCCCCGACATGAACTGCACTTAGCTGCCTGCGCAATTTGCTTCTATTCCTGAGAATGGTATTACTCAAATCACGTTACTCTAATGTACCTCCAACGTGTGTTCAATCTGGCCATTAACACATGAAACCTCCCGTCCAAATAGTTAATATGTGCAGCTTTAAATAGCCGTGAGATGGATTAATGATGGAGGTAATCATTTAGGGTATGCTTTATTAATCTGCTCTCCTGTTATTAGGACAGTTATTAAGGCTGTCAGTCGTTAGGGGGTGATGCTGATGGTGGAGGGTGGGGCCATCTAATATAGACTGGAGAGATCTTTACTATTGATCTGATGTAATGTCCTGGCCTCCATGTTTTCACCTTCGCTCACTCTCACATCAGTCGTGGTGCTAACTGCTGACAGCTGAGACGACTCTCTTGACAGATTTAACACAGGCAGGTTTCTACACATCGGCCTTCAGAGCTTCAACTTCAGAGATGAACTCTGATCCAAAGAATCTGGAGCTACCTTTGCTTATCTTTAAGATGACAATTGGCTGATTTTACACAGAAGAAAATGCGCTATGAGGCCGAGTCTGGAAACATGAATGAATGAGGTCTAGCTCATAGAAAAGACAAGGTTGCGAATGAGATCACTTCGAACACGGACACTATGAAGAGTCTGCTGTATGGCTGTATGGAGATTAACTTTTCTGAGCCTTTGCATTTTTTTAATCAAACTATTCACATTCTTGTAGATGTACATGCAAAGTGATGAAATAATTGTTTACCTCTTGTGCTCTTTATTATTTTCAACACAATGTGAGGATCACTCGTGCTCACATTCACATATGCACCTTCACATGTCAGTGTGGTTGATGATTCTGTCAGCCGCATATGCTAATGCCCTTCTCTACTCACTAGGAAATACGGTCTTCCCTCCAATTCCAGGAATTGAAATAAGATCCTGTGGATGTTATTGGATTCCTTCTAAGTGGACATGAGAATATGATGCTGAGATGCGGAGCTGCCGAGGGAATTACATACATGTACATACATATACATCTCTTCCCTGTGTCATTCTAATGATAAGAAGATGAATAAATCAGACCTCAAGCACACAAAATTCAAAATGCATGAGGTTTTTGAGTAGTTTGGCACCAAACAAACACATCACTGACCCCTGATCCCACAGCTTCAGAAGTGTCACAACTTTCTAGCAATTCACGTCACTTTTACACGGATTAATTGGTGTAATTACCACTATGCTAAGCATATAAATATTTGAACAGAGGGAAAGAAAATTATATAAATGCATACTCGATTTGACTTTTTAGTGGATATATTTAGCATAGAGCATCCTATGATAAAACTCACTAAGAATCAGAGCTTGGAAAAAGTGTTTTTGTAATTTTCTCTGTGTCTTTTTGAGACTCCAAAGCCGTCTATCAGCAGTTTGGGATAAAGTCCAGTATGCTCCAAGGTTGCTTCAAAGGATATTTGCTGATAGTGATGGAATCCAACTTTTGGATAACATCCCCCAAAGTAAAAGTTCATTTGGAACCAGATGAATTACAGCACCCAGTGCAGCCAACATCTTATCTTTCTGTTCTCAATCTTAAAACTATGCAATTAAAAGTCATAATGGCTTTTTCATCATTCATTTGTAGAAAGTAGCCTTCAGTTGTCAATGTGCTGCAAATCACAAACGTCTACAAGGATTTCATGGGGTTGCCAGGTTTTAACACTCAAGCCATCACTGTAACTGCACGATTTCTTGAACTGATTTACTCTGCTTCTCTCAACCACAAGATTAATCATCTCTTTTCGGAAAGAAGGAGGAGGCCTGACCGGGAACCAGCAGCAATAAAAACCTGAGAAACAGGACTGCACTCGCATCAAACTTTTACTGCTGCACCAGACGTCCTCAACGGCACGTCGAGGCCAGGTATCTGGCCCAAAATCTCTTCTTTTACTGACTTGTCTCTGGTTTCCAGCGCTCGACAAACAACAGAGGAGCCTTCCAGCGTGCGCTGTGTCTATATTTAAGGAAGCGTATGGGACAGAACAGGCTGCAGTACAGAGTGTAGACTTAGAAAGAATAAACACGCTCCATAATTAATAAGGTAAACGAGGCTGCGCTACACGGTGCACCTGACTGCCCACCGAGACGAGCTTTCAGGCCAGTCAAGTGTCGACTGTACGGGCTGCCGTGTGCCCATACACTATGCATGCGGTCATGCCTCAGTGCGCGCACACATATTCAGAAGCTAATGAGGCCTTGGGAGATCGTACACATCCAGAAACGTTTCTCTGTCTGCTTGACTCAGTATATGTTTATCTGTGCATGAAGCCACACAGGCGTATAGATCCTGTACGTACAGGACATCTCACTAGGCGAAGCGTTCACCACACTCGTTTACCCCGCTTCTGCCTTTCCTGCGTCTTCCCATTACTATCTTCGCGGTCCGCCCATCACCGGAGTCGGTGATGCGTGGGGAGTTATTATAACATTCCTGTCTCGAGCAAAGGAAAAAAATACTAAACAAACACATCTTCCGCTTTTAGAAAAACAAGTCCTCTCTCTCTTATTATTACGTGCTGCCTCATGGCTAATGTACATGCACGTTAAATGGCGGAGAGGCTCTTTGCAGAGCAACACGCTTGCTTGATTTCTTTTTTTTTTCTTCCACATATAAGTGTGAAAGAAAGGAGAGTCTGTCTGACGGGAAAATACATAAAATGAGAGCGGACGCGCGCGCAAACAGAGCACCCGCGTGTCATAACTATTCCACATCGTGCGAGAGCCCCTGACTCCTCTTCAAAGCGCTCCGACTGACAGTGGCTAATGATGAACACTCAGATGAAGAGCAAAGAGACAGCGATCCAGACTCCACATTAAAAAGGCCTCTTCCCGTCTTTTACGCCGAGATAAAAGACGAGAGCTCGTGCCCGACTGCGGCTAATGTGCGTTTAAGCACTCATACATACATACATACATAAATGCGTACACAGGCAGACACACTTATCATGCAAATGTAGAATAATTACAGTCTTGTCTAAGGGGGGAAAGCTGGGTTGCCTTTTGAAGATAGCGATCCTCAAAAGATTCATTGATGTTGCGCTGGGTAATGGAGGAGAGAGGCAGAGCTGGTGTCTCTCACTCCTTCTCTCTCCTTTGCAAAATCCAAAGCAGCCTGCATTACTGTGGACAACAGTGCACATTTGTTGCTGCTGCTGAGGTTGGAGGAAGCCGCGTGCAGGTGTACAGCGAGGCTCCTGAGCCCCACAGGCAGCGCTGATCTCCAGGGGTCACACAAGGTTCAGGGAGAGGGATCAGACTGAAGGAATACATTATGTGAGCCCATGCATCCACACCAGCATTTGGAGGACTGATAAATCTCTTTCTCTGGTGGGAAGTGTCAAGGTACTCTGCTGAGTCTCAGCTGGTCAAACCTCCGTTTTATCTTTATCTTCTCTCTTGTGATCACCTGCTGACCTCAGCTGGCTTTATTATATATAATATATATAATATACTTTTTCAATCTAAAAAAAAAGGAGAACAAACGATTGCAACTGGATTTTACCTGTTAAACTCAAACAGCATGTGTCGTTATGCAACAGCGTTCAGATGAAGAGCAAAGACACAGCCACCCCGAGAATAAATTAAATTATTAATTAATCAAAATAAAAATTTGGTCGTGACACAGTTGCTGAGTGGTTACAACCAGACTAGAGACTTATCCAGAGTGAATTCTATGACTGTGAACCGCTGTGACAATGTGAAAGTGTAAAGTGGGTAAGATAATGAATAGATGGATGCATTAGTGTACAAATATGCTGAAATTTATAACTGCAATAGACAGTTGTCTTGTGGTTCTTTAGGAAAACACTGCAGATCCATGTACAGGTTGTCGGTCCTTTTCCACAAGCTTTGCAGTGACGGCAAATGGCCACAGGCAGTGAGAGCAGCTGCAGTGGATCTACCCGGCTGCGCTGGTTGAAACTGTGGCTGTGAGTATGTTACTACAGCTGCTCTGGGTTTGGCTGCTCTAGCAGCACCGGGACTCTTTAAGGGCCCTGTGAGCCGAAGAGGCAGCATTAAGCCGAACAGGGATCGAACCTGCTGTGCTTCCATCAGCTAGAACAGGAGGTCAGGGATACAGCAGCTTCAGTGCACCACTCACTCTGCATTTGGTCGCTGTTACAGCCCCTGTAACTGGTGTGTCACAGTCCCAATCACAACAGCCAACAATCACAGTGACGGCCAAACCGCTAAATCTCTCTCAGACCGGAGCTGCAGTATATCGCAAAGTCAGTGTGGACCCTAGACTGAACTCTAACCTGTTGAGCCAGGGTCAACATCACAACCAACCACACCATTATCCGCTAAACAGATAACTGCCCATGAAGGGAAAAAAATGTATTTCCTTCAAATAGCAAATACTAAATATATATTCAACGTCTACTCATCCTATTTAATCCATGCGTAAAAGAGGAAAATTCTCTGCATGTTAGAGAACGTGGTAACATTAGCTTTATCTGCTGAGCTATATTATTGCCTTACCTTCCAGGCTAAGCTAGGCTAAGCTAAGCAGGCTAAAAGGCAGCTTGCAGTATCAAGGTTCGGAAACTAAATGTATTTAGCCTCTATTGGGTCTATTTAATGGGAAATAGATATGTGTGAAACCATATGTTCCAGCACTAGCGGTAACGTTAGCACTACATCTTAAGCTAAGCAGGATTGAAAGCATGTTTGGCTTGCTGCTAAAACGTTTCTTATCTAACGTTTCTTAATACGGGCGGTATTCTCATAAATAATTGCCTTAATGTATGTGAATAATTGAGTTAAATGACACTGAATAATTGAGGTACAACCAAACTGTTTTGGTCAGCCTTAGCAGCAGTCATCAAGCTGCTGCGGTGCAGCTTCAGCTTCAGCTCATCCTGTTCACCTGGTGGTCACCATCAGCACGGGCCCGACACATTATGCTTAATGGACTACATTTCAGTCTTTCCAACCACTCCAGAGCCAGCATTCAGCCATTCATGCGCTTATACATGTGTGGGCTGAGAGTGTAAGGGCCAGGAACCAGGCAGGCAACCTTCCAACAAGCGGACTGCTCCTGAGCCACAGCTGCCAACTGGACCAAGCAGGGGCTGTGGAACGGCACAGCGTCGTTTCATTAACTTTTTGAAGAAGCTTGATAACCCATGATGCAGTGCAGTGTGTAACTAAGGATACACTGTAGATGAAGTCTGAGGGAGGGTTTGCAGGTGGTGGTGGTCTCTGCCAGCCTACTTCCAGCTGTTGTGTGCGCTCATGAGAAATAAATAAATAAATAAGGGGTGAACAGAGGACCGAGGACACACACACAAACACACACACACACACACACACACACACACACACACATGCATACAAATGACCCAGCTTAAACTCAGAGGCTGAGACACACACACACACACACACATGTACATGCACCCACACACAGCAGATACACTCCTGCACAGGCAAGCACACAAACTAATTGGCCACCCCATTAGTAATTTATTAAGCTTGTCCTTGTAAATTTTATCAGGTATCCAGCAGGGGAATAGATTTATTGATTCGCTCTGCATTCATCAGGCCCAGAAAACAGAGTGAGAGAGAGAGCAGAGGAGTCAGAAGAAGAGAGAGAGAGAGAGAGAGAGAGAGAGAGAGAGAGGGGGAAAGGGAGAGAGAGTACATTTATCAGGGCGGACAGCATTGGGTTCCAAGCGGCTTTGCAAGAGATCAGGTTGGAGTGTGTTGTGATTCCCCCTGGGTCGCCACTATATCCTGCTTCATTCACAACGCTGCCTCGCCTCAGCTTATCAATGCACACCTCACGATCAATGATTCTCATAAAACACCATCCAGGCTTTGGCTTATACCTTCTCACGGCCAAAAAAACAAGACAAAACAAAAAGACAGAGGGAGAGAGAGATGCTGTCAAACTTCATCTTAACCCCCAGGAGCTGCAGATAAGCTGCAGGGCAGGCAGGTACACACCACACCGGCCACGCACTGGAAGTAAATTGTAAGAAATTTCAATCAGAAAAACACAGCAGCTGTCAGACAAATGTACAATATGTATGAGGTTGTGACCTCATTACTGTACCACCTCTGGCCTTCCAGAATCCAGGTTTTTTCTCCCCACCAGGTATTGGCGAGTATCGACTGTCCGCGGAAGAGCGTTATTGTAATAGCATTAGTCTCCGTGGCATATCCACCCTGCCCATCACTCCTCTAACCCCTCTTTCTCCCTGTGATCACTTTCAGTCTAGGGGGCAGAGAAAAATACAGCAGGAGAAACATCAGGAAGTAAGTGGGGGGTGGAGAGGGGAAGGAAAGCAAAGGGAGAGAGAAAGAGGGAAAAGGTTGTTTTTCTTGTTGGCAATGACAGGAATAGTTGTGGCGTGTTTCTCAGCACTTGAGTGTATATAAATATATATATATATATATATATATATATATATATATATATATATATAAACACATACATGTGCACGTATATTCACCTTTGTGGGCGGATGGATGATTTTCCGCGTGTGTGGGCATGGAAGTTAAATCGACGTGACAGCGAGCTGCTCGACTGTTTCTGAAATGAAATCCTTTGTAAACACCAAGCCTCTCCGTTTTTTTTCCTCCTCTCTTTTTTTCTACAGACCGTGGACGCTTGGAAGCAATCTTTTTTGGGGTGTGGATCAGAAGAAACAGCCCTCCAAGAGCCACTTTCCCTTCAGGCAACGCCTTGACTAGTATTGTTCCAGGATTCCCCAGCATGGCTCACCAGGAGGTTTGCGCTGCCTGCTGCGCGCGTGGTGGAGGAACCCTGTGCCTGGGATTTGGGAATACCGATTCCTAATCCTCCATACGGCTCCCTGTCTCTCTGGACGTCGCAGGTTGGAGCATGTAGGTGGGGTGGTGTAAACACCCGCATGCACACACACTCGCTAAGACATATGGACTGGAGCGATAAGGCCTGTGGATGTGTTAAGACTATAATTGTATGGATTCTAACCATTTACCCTCAGGCATTTGGCCACTGTACTCTTCTCTGAGCTTTACATGCTCATGATATTGCTCAATGAAGTCTGTATATTTATCGGCACGTTCAACGTTCTCAGCACTGAAGACTTCTCCACTCTCGTCTCTTAGCTCGGAATGGATGACTTTCACATCAACCTTGCTTGACTATTTCTTGGTTTATTATCGCAAAAAAGAAGATCCAGTCTCTGGAGTGGCAGTGTATTACTTTCCTATAGATAAAAGAAACTTTCTACAATGTCTGACAGTCGCTTATGTTTCCACTTGTTGAATTCCATTCAAAAGTACTCAATTCAGCAAGCACTCATTACTTGAAAGGTCGTTCTCTTTAAAGATTAGTCTGAATAAAAAAGAATGCTCAAGTGTTCACTGAATGAAAACTTAAAACTACATATTTTAATAGGTGAATGTTCAAACCGCAATAAGAAATGCAGAGATTTTCTTTGGATGCCATCAGACCCTTTGTAAGCACTTTATTTTGTGCCTTTTTAAAAACCTCATTAACGGCTCATAAAATTCTGGATATCTTTCACTCCTCTGACTTTTTTTTTGCTCCTATTCGTTCCTTTCTGAATTCTCTTTATTGTCTTTTATTGAGCAAAGGGTAAGAAATAAAGAAATAAAGAGGAGGAGAAGGGTGTGATGCTAGGGCGGAGGTGGGCGTCAAGGCTGATTTGGAAGGATGAAGGGAGGAGAGAGGGGAGGAAAAGAAGAAGAGAGGAGAGGAAGGGAGGCAACAATCTGTGCTGGTTAACTTCTCCCTGTTGACCTGCAGAAGGGGCCATGGCTGGCTCCATCTGCCTGAAATAATCTCTCTCACACACACACTTAAAATGTGTATGCGCGCACACCTTCCCAAAAGGCAAAAGGCAAAAAAAAAAAAAAAGGATTAATGATATTCCAACACTTACACAATCAGCCGGAATCACTGCAGTTTCTGCAGGAGCCCAGGCATGCCAGCGTGTGCGTGTATCTCACTTTGAAGATTGAAAGTGTGTGTCTGTACGTGTTTGTGTATTACGTGGGTGTGTGTCATGTCTGGGGCACCATATGTTCCCCACAAATTTGTTTTCACCCCTAAAAAAGCCTATCCGTATGCATATTAAGCAGCTTTAATTAAGACCTCCTCTACCCACATGCATACTGTACACAGATGTACACACGCGCACACAAACACATCCTGGGAGAGGTAGTGTGATTTTCAAGCATCGCATCGCAACACTTGAGAAACAAGTTAATTGACATTGACTATTCATATATACAGAGTGTGTTGGCTGGGCTGTGGGCAGATGGTGCTTGTAAGCCCCCATGAAAAGCAGCAGCCAGGAAAGAGGAAAACGCTGCCTCAACCTGGGTTCCTGTGGTCAAACAGCCATGCTGATGTGCTCCGCTCAGAGCCGAGCAGCCGCTCTGATCACAGCCGAATGAGAATAACTGTTCAGTTTCTATCTCCCAGCTCATTGGCTGCAGTTATTTGGGGTCAAAAGTGCAAATCAGTCACTGATTACAAATTGTCTTGGACGAAACTCAAACTCCAGGATCAAAGGAGCACCCTTGAGTGCTAAGTTTAGCCCAGCGCTAATGGGCTAACCTCCTGAAGCTCTCAGGCTAACCTTTACATTTAAGACATATAATTTTTAGTGTTTATTTCTCTGTCTGAGCATGAATTAACAGAAACGACTGCACCATATTAGGCACTTTGAAGGCTAGCAATATTTTATCCAAAAAAAAAAAAATAGATCAGAGGCTAAATGAGCAAAGGTAGCCACAGGCCCGCAACTAGCCCTTTACAGCAATAGAATGTTTTCATAGATGTTCATTTGGCTCAAATCTGAGGCATAGCCTGTAATTCTGGTCTTTCATGTATTCTTTTTCATGCAACTTTTTATTTCATTATTTCTTTTTGAGCACAGGTTAAACCTGACTGTCCACAACTTTTGCACTCTGTTGAAGTGCACCAACTGCCTGGAGCACCAGTACTCTGTTGTGATAGCAACAGAAAAAAAAGAATTCACTTTTGAAGGCATTTTTCTTTCACAGTTTCTCTTCATTTCCAACATTAATTTGAAATGCCGACGTTTGTAGCGGGGTTATAGGGCTGCTCGACATGATCAAAGTCTCGCGTTGGATATTAAGTTGTTTAATATCCAAATGACTCCATATTAGCCTGCAAATTACTATACAGCGCATTTAATTAAACTGAGGAATATATTATGTAAAATGGGCAATTTTTTATTACATGGTGTATAATATACTGAGACATTTTTTCTCTTTTCCATAAGAACCTTTGTGTGCATTTATACTGTAAATTAGCTTTATGTGAAAACAGAGATCATTAATGTTTCCAAGTGGCTTAATTCTTGTGGAGGTGATATGAGAAGCTTCTGTCTTGTTGAACTATTTCCTGGTGTTGGACTTTTAGGTATGAACACTCCGAGTCCTCCTCATGTTCAGAATTAGCCCATTTTCTCTGATGCTCCACATGGTTGTTTACTTCCTGCTTGCCTCGGTGGCGTGCAGGGGGATACAAACAGCAGAACATATTTTCCCATCACACAGTCCTTGTGAGCTCGATATTTTAGTTTCCAAAACACATATATTTGCCATTTGTCTATGTTTGAAATGTGTCAGTGCACTGTTCACAATACAGTGGTTTATATTGGTAGTGTTTGGTATTTGTGTGCTGGTGTATAGTTTTAACCATTAACCACAGCTGTATTGCACCACATTGTCTTGGATTTCCTCTAACCAGTGTTGAATGAGTTTATATTCTGTTATGACAGGCTGTGTTTGTCTGCTGTCAAACTGAGAGCAACGAGAAACAAGCACATTTGACCTTAGTAAATGGATTATTCAGTTTGAATAGAGAAATTACTTTGTACTGCAAATAATGGTGTGATGACATCATAGCTCATGTTTAAAGCAAATTCCTTTTGTCAAGTGATCCTTTCTGGGGCAGTTTCCATACTAGACTGTGTGTGGTCATGGGTGTTACTTTCTCCTTGTTTTTTTTTTTCCATCCGTGATGCATTTTTCTACACTTCCTTCAGGGTGAGAAACAGATCCTGATTATCCCACCGTGCAGTGTGCGTGAGGACACTGGTACAACTTGCCACGGCATCACAGAGCTAACACATAGGTGATGCGCACATTCATTCTCACACCCTCGGGGCATATAGAGTTTCCACTTCACCTCTCCTGCACATCTTTGGACTGGAAAAAAACAGCACCCAGCGACACGGCCAGTATTGTTGATTCCAAATGGGAAGAAACAGGACTAAAAATAGGATCAGGGCCAGCTCTGAGGTGAAAGTTCAAAACACTGCACGACCACTTTAATTTTGGACCAGCTGCACTATTATCCTGAGAAGATCAATGGTTTGATACTCTTAAGGGACCTAGAGTACCAAACAAGTTTTTGTCTTGGCTTCGTTGAACAACAGTCGATTTCCAAACATTTACAACAGGTCCAAAAACATATTCATGTTTTCATTTGTGAATAAATCTCAGAAATGGAAGCTACAAAAACAGGTTAATCTGAACAGACACAGACAGGCTGCATGGCTGATTACGTTTCCAGTGGAGTGTCAGTGTACATGTTCCTGCTCCTCCCTCACTATCGAATTGTTCCTACAAATCTAGTGCACATGTATGAGGCTCGATGCGTGCATGCTCCATAGCAGCATCGCTCCAAGTTGCCTTACTTTATCTTACTTGGCTCTGGAAAAAGTTGCAAAGCTCTGTTGTTTAGCAGGGAACACAAAGTTACATGACTGTTCATGTGAGTGGCAGGCAAGACAGCGTAAGGTCTATGTGTCGCTGCCAGAAAAACTCAAAACACATCTATACACAAACAGACTAATTTTCCCATACCAAATACAAGATTTGAAAAGGACTTATAATATAGCATTTGTGACGTTTCTGATGAAACCAGTGTATCATGGTAACAGTGCAGAACAAGGATAAATATTGCATTCAACCATTTTAGGTCAACTAAAGCAAAGCAAACCATGGAAACTCCAGACATCACATAATCTTCTTCTTGTATTTTTTCTTCCTGCATGTATGCCTCTCTCTGGATGCACTACATCTATGCATGTAGACACTTCAGCTAGTTCAATGTCTAAACAAAAGCTCTGACACCTCTGGGCAGTGCTTTTGGTTTTAATCAGAGCTTCTAATTCTTCCAGCCACTGAAAGCACTTTGACAAATGTCATTAATGCTCAACTACTCATTGAGAGTGTTGATTTACAGCTCAGCAACTGGATTTAATGAATGGGGGCATACATTGTACAGTATATGTGCTGTTGTAAAGGGCACAGTGCGATAATGATGGCAGGACTCAGGAGGGGGTGTTGTGAGCGATGGTGTCTCTGCCAGCTGTGAAAATGGCTGTGGCACCCCCAAGTCACACATTTCTGCCTCAGACGGGAGGCTGTCGCCATGGCGACGCGGCTTTTTGGCTTTGCGGGGTGATAACAAGGTGGAGATGTGCTTAAAGAGGGAGTGGGGCCGTGGGATGATGGGGATGGTTGTGCGCAGAGGGAGGGAGAGAGATAAACTCCAAATGCTGCCTCCAAAGTATTTTAAACCCCAGGGGAGCCTCAGCCTCGGACAAAAGGAGGAATACATGAGGGAAGTGCGTGCACATGCACAACTTCCTGATGACGCACTTGGAGGTCTATGCATTGCAAACTTTTGTTTTTTTTGCATTTTAATGCAATCATGTTGGTATTCCGAAGGGTAAATTCTATTAATTGCAGCCTAGTCTGTATTTTCCTCTCGCTCTCTTTTTAGACAATTGTAATTGTTAAAAATGCTCGCTGGAGGAGTTTTACACACCTTCACTGAAAGGCTGATTGCATTCCAAGGCAATGATTTTCAGTGCTTCAGACATCCATCAATGGATTCTTGTGCCACAGTTTTGTGGCACAAATTACAGATCACCTAGCAACAACCCGACCTTATTCATAGAAAAAAAATATGGTTATTCATTTACACAAGCTCCAGGCTCAGTAATCCAGTGTAAGGTATGGGTGATTAGTGCAATGATAAATATATATAGTGAGGGATGATTTTTTTTTTCGTAATCATAATGTGAGATAAACAAGGAACAAGGCTGAAACTAATACTTCGTAATTGGCAATGAGCCACGATTCCATTGTTGTGTAGAGGCTGCATGGAGCTGCATGCAGTGGAGAGGTACGGATTAGCATATAATTACAAAGGCCAATAGAGGTAAAAAGGTAAAATATCAAATATGTAGTGTCAGAGGGGTTAGCAATGGTCAAACCTCTGTATTACTGGAATAAATGTTCGCTGCTCTGGAATCAGGACTGCAATCTTAAGTCATTCATATCAGGTCCCCCATCCAATTTGAACTCTGAAATAAGTCCTGTGCGGACGTCTGGACAATTGCCCTCACTACCCACATCTTTCCATCACCGGCACAACATTTGGTCTTCATTATGATATAACCTAACAGACACAGCTCTCAGCCGGCTCCCTGCCCCCGAGAGGGGACAGATACCATCTCAGCCTCGTCTCCGTAATCAACTTGCCAGCGACCGGCAGGCCCATGAACTCTGTCTTTCTCACACACGCCCACAGACACACAGCTAATCAAGGGGATGACTGGGACAGCGTCCACGCAGACTGGCCGACAGGAAGTTACAAGCCATGTCACAGGAAATAGGATGTGTCTTTTTCCAGGGCTGCAGTATCCCTGTGATTAGAGGGAGCAGATTGAGCTGTCTCTTTGCATTACACACACAGAAAACACACGTGCCCAGACGTATACATAGGTATACGCGAAGGACTATCCAGGCGGACATATAACGGGACGGGACAGGAGATGGAGTTTGAGCATGAGTCTGAGATTGCACACACACACACACACACACACACAAATGCACAAATAAACATGCTGTCTCTTTTTTCCTCTCCATAGTTCGTTTAGAGCAGCATTAAAGGAAAAGGCCCGGAGAGTGGGTGACCGTTTCCTCCTGTTATGACTACCGCTGGTGGACAACAATTGGCTGAAACACACACATACATAAGCACGGACACGTACACACGCACACACGCACGCACTGACAGCTTAATTGCAAGGTTTGGTGCAGCATAGTAAGACACAGAGGTTGACATGACAAGCTGTGTGACATTTCTACAGCGTCCCCACTTATTTCAATGAGCAGCTGCCTTTACATGAGACCGCACCTCCTTTGACTTTTATTTCGCATGTGATTAAATAGGATTTTGACCTTTTGTGCCGACGTGTGGGTAGAAAGCGTCGATTCAGTTCAGATAAACTTCCACAAGTTTTACAATTAATCACAAAGACAAACACATTTTGTGCCAGAGCATTTCTTTTTTTTCTTCTTTCTATTCTATTTTGAACCGATACAGATCAGACACCCTCATCCTTGGTTTAGTAGTAGAGTACTACTGTGAGTTATCAATTCATTAATTCTGGATATAATCTTCCATTGCAAAGTTCCAAGCGTTCGTATATTTATTGTTAAGATGTTGAATGGCGCCCTCACCTCCCAGCAACGTTGCAAGTTCTGGGGTCTCTTGTCTGTCTACTTTTTTTTCCAAAGGCACTCCGGTTTCCATCCACAGTTCAAACACATGTAGATCGATTGGAAAATCTAAATTGCCCCTAAGTGTGAATGTGAGAGTGAATGGTGTGTGACATGACCTGTCCAGGGTCATGTCACACACCGCCTTCTCCCACAACACCTTTAAGGTGCAAAATTGGTAGAATAATGGCTGGATGGAGGATAATCATGTGATATGAAACAGTATTAAAACCTGAAGACCAGCAAAGCTCTTGACAGTCATTCTTCTCCATGTTCTAAGCTGGTGTAGAGAAAAATGACTTGATCTAAGTCACTTGATCTTGATGTGATCCAACAATGTTTAAACAATGTTTTGCCCAGCAGCCACTTCAATACGTATTGTATTGTGCAAGGCAACAAATCTCAGTATCCATTCCCATGAGATTTTTAACATTACATGCTTTGGCCATTGCATTCTGGTGGATTTGGATGCACTAATTTCCCATTTCATTATATCAATTTTCCTTTCAGTTACTCTGCATCATATGCAATGAGCACATAGTCTCTTTTTCATACATTTCAGCGGTTGTTTTTCTTTGCAGTACCTGACTCGACCTAACCTTATCAATCAAAAGGTGGGGAAATTGTTGGTGAGGAACAGGTGGACCTGGCCAAAATCTGCTGCTGAAAGACATGCCTGAAAGCCATGCCTTTAATTAAGCTTTAATTAAACTAACTTGATATTTTAATACAATTAAAATATGGCTTGAAGAGGTGAGTACTAGAGGAGTAAACCCCCCGTGGAAATGTCATCACAAGCCTGTAAATGCATTTATTGGTTGTAAAGTTTGACATCTGAACATGAATGATCATCAGAGGAAGTGCACTATTTTTGTGACTTTTGTCTTGGCTTCAAGTTTTTTTTACCACAGAGGTTTCTCATTACCCAAAACATGAAAGACAAGTAAAAAGTCAATAAGAGTGTACGTAGGCATTGTGGAAATAAATCTCTCTTCACCCATAATCCAAATCTTTCCTGAACATTGCCCCAAACCATGGCCTTTGGCAGATAAATCACCACCAATGCTCAATTGTTTATGACATTTTGCATCATATTATCTTCTCTTGTTCTTCTGTATTTGTATAAATTAAAGCTCTTAATGGTAATTGTATGATTATAATTTTAACCTTTAACCCTGCTCTCAGGAGGCATGCTTTGGCATTGCCTTAGATGATTAATCTCCAGTTAAATCTCTCTCTCTCTCTCTCAGACGATGAGCATCACAATCGGCTGACATTCAAAACTGTAGTCTCTCGGGTTTCTCTATAAATAAAAGGTTTAAGAGATTGCAGGCATTAACTAAATCAAAGAGTTTCAGTTTCTTTAACTGCATTCAAATGGATTTTGCAAGGTATTCAAAGAGATTTGGATCAAATACGGGACTTGATTCAGACTTGATAAAACGCTACTGAACTCCAACCCTAATTGTATAAAAGGCGGCCCTCTCAGCCTGACAAATCTACAAACCAATATTGCCTCTATCACAAACAGCAATGATAGATACTCCCTTTGGAACCTTGTTCGGTAGCATTAGGGCGAATCTAGTTAGCACTAATCACACTGGTATGCCAAAGAGGATACCATCTGCAAATGCACCAAACCCTAACACAGAGGGGCCGGACAGAGGCTGCAGCAGACTCTTGACATGATAAGATCCAGATCAGAGGATGGTGTGAGATAAACATCTCTGGCTCTGGAAAAAGAGGAAAGGATACAGGAATGTCAGGCGAGGCTAGAGAGAAAGCCAGGAAGGTGACAGAAAGAGCGACAACAATGAGAGACCCAGGGAGAGAAAGTGATGCAGTGTTGGCTTGTCGTGTCCTGTTGATTTCCTGTCTCGCTGCGGCGCTTTACCTCACCGTCCCTATTTGGATTCCGAGCGGGCCATTCCCATGTCCCCATGAGACCTCGACCTGCTCTAAATCATGACAAGATGTTTTCAGGGAGGAGGCCGCCTGACGCAGACACTTTGAGCACGACATGCAAATCTCCACGCAGCACACGATAACCTCTCACTGACTGAATGCGATCATCTCGTCTCCGGCTGCATCTCAGGCAGGGGAAGCTCTCCGTCACCTGCTTGCGGTTTGTCACGATAGCAGATAATAATGTGATGCTCTCTGGTCTGCAGTCTCACCCCACATGCAGGGTTTTAAAGAGTATCAACAACACGCAGACAACTTCCTTTGTTTGTGTTTGCAGCTCCTCACAAACAGAAGGCCTTGAGTCGCCTGCAGGCAGACTGATAAGGAATTCCCTATGCAGCTCCAGATCCAGATATTTTTAGTGGAAGCCACTAATAGATGACATTATGATTAGTCTGCTACATTGCGCGAAGGAATTAGAGGCGAATTAAGAGTTTATTGGTGAGAATGTCCATCTTAATAGCGACGAAGGATGTGCACAAATGACCAACACCGGCCCAGCACATTCACAAACCCAGCTACCAGTCCTACGAGCCCAATCCACTGCCCTCACATAATTAGCATGGTGTTATGTGGCCATGGCGGTCTGATAATGAAGAGAGCTTGTTACACGGTTGAGGAGACACTTAAGAGGTGCTAGGACTTTCATTAGGCTTTGGTTAAAGGGATTGTAGCCATGCTGGCAGCTGTTAATTGCCATTCAGGAGGCTTAAGTCTATAGTGTTAACATACATGTTGCTGCGTTCAGAGGCGCGGGAGGAATTCAAGTTGAAATCATTGTCAGAGGGTTGCACAAGGTCACGGCCCTGCTGCTAGATGCACAAAGCAGCGAGTGAAGGCAAAGCTATGAATGTATGAATATAAGAAAAATGCAGGTGTTGAACATTTATTTATATATGCCACAGTTAATCAGATCTTGTTATTAGTATCAGGTGTGTTTATCTGCTCTACGCGCATTGAATCATGATAATTCTATAACTGCATATAGAGCTAAAATGAAACTGGAATGTACTCAGTATGCGTCAGAAAATGGGAAAAAAATGTCATCCAAGGGCCAGCTGATGTTGTGTACACTGTGGCAACTCGGCAAAAGTGCAGCCTTGGAACACAGATTTTTTTTCATCTGTATTTTGTACTGCTTCCTTTTTCACGACAAGCAAGGTACAAGATAGGTGGGCTAAACTTAATGGCTCTGCCAAATCACCAAGTCCACGAGCAAGCGGAAGAGTCTCGGTTGTCTTTAGATGTGATTGCGATAACAGCGGGGCAGAGAAGACTAAACACGGTGGAGGTTGTTAAACAGCAGGACTGTGGGGTGGTAATTGCACATGCAGATAAATCTGTATGCATTTTCAAGCAAGTGAAAGGAGCGTCTCCCACTCCACACAATGTCTGCATGCTAAAATGTTTCAAGATTCGAGATTACATGTTGGCTGTAGCCCAGGCCGCAGTATGTAAAAGCCATTATATATTGAGTTATCCAATTTTATTGGATAAATATAATTGGATAAATATATATAAATATAGTTTGATGTTGTTTTTCAAGAACACCCTCTTGTACATATGCATGCACATACGCACACACACACACACACACACACACCTCTGTGCCATTTGGACATTATAAGTGGATCACACACATTCACATAGACACTGAGTAAAAATAGTAAGTAAGTCATACTGAGCACACTCTCAACACAAGCAAAGGCACAGAAACACACACACACACACACACACACACAGTTAATCCAATAAGCCATGGGAGATGGAGTCAGGCTCAGGGACGCTGGGTGCACTTACCTAACTGCTTTGTGTCAGTGTGGATGCTACCTTGAAATGTGAGTTACAGAAAGCTGCTGGCCTAAAGACACATCTAATAACCTTTTCCTGGAGTCTTTTTTTTAATTAAGTCTAATGTTAATTTATTCAAAAGTGGGGATGATTCCTTTTGATAATGAACCATCAACATGACTAATCCAGATATGCATTTTGCCTGAATTTGGAAGAATTTACACGTTTTATTTTTTAAAGTTCACTATTCATCATCTGTTGCTTATATTATGGATGGGAATCATGTCTTTGTGAAGGTGTATTCTCTGCCCTCACCCTATGTGTGCTGGAATACGCTCCAGCACACCCCCATGACACCATTTACACTGGTAGGTCTAAAGCAGGCAGGGTAATGGATGGACGGACACAAAGAGAAAAAAGTTGCCGGACATGAAATGTGTGCCAGATTCAATCTAGTAGAATCATAGCTGCAGCACTGCAGCAGAGTCAGGGACCAGTCAGGCAAATACAGACCATGAAGACATAGAATCAGAGCGGGTCCCTGCGCACGGTGGACACAGATACACCGGATGACTGTAAAGACACACAAGTCTGGAGGAAAAACCTACTGCAGCCTGTAAGATAATCTTGGGAGAAGATTCATTTTGCAGCATGACCGTGACCTCGAACACAAAGCCAGCAGCGCTCAGAAATGGATCCAAAACAACAATGATATTGTCTCGCAGCAGCCAAAGCAGTTAAGGCAAAAATCCAATTGCAAAAATCACGGAATTCGGGAAGTTTTGCAGAGACGATTATGAGAAGTCCAAGTGCCCAAAGCTGATGCAGACCCATCCATTGTTATGTATGTAGTGAGTCACTGTTTGACATTAACATGATTATGAGCGTGCAGAGCTATCACTCAGAGAATACCCTGCACAGGAGTCAGGACCTTCTGCTCATTGTGCAGGTTGTGCAGCCAACAACTAAACTACTTAAACTTTAGTTTAAAGGTGACTCTCCCAGGCCGCACAGTACTTATAGTATACTGTTGGAGCTACTGAGTTTAGGCCTCGGACACTTGATTAATTCCAGTCCAAAATTCTGTCTTTTTAATTTTCAGTCTCATCTGTCTTGGTTTCCACCAACTCCTGGGGGAAATATCTGGCTCCCCAGCTGCTTTATGCTGCACAATGTCTGATGCTCAGTGCTGAGCAGGAAGTGTGCTGTGGCTTTTCCAGAGAGTTTTTTTTTCTGAAAAAAAAGAAAAAAAAAGAAAAAAAAGAAGCAGCCTCGTGCAGCCAAACATGAAGCTGTGAGTTGTGAGGGCAGAACAGCTGATCTCAAAGCAACAAACCTGAGAAACAGCGCAAACCTTGGGGCTGCAAGTCATAAAAAACAAGAAATATAACTTATTTAATGACATTTTCGAGGCTCGCGCTCTATGCTGGGGTATTTCAGTTTTGGAATGACACGGGTAATGAAAACTGACTTTTGTACTCGTGTTTTCTTTGATACGCTTAAAGTTAGAAAGAAATCTCAAACATAAAGATGCTCCCTGTCTGTTCATCTCCGCTCTGTCATCTGACACAGCAGCAGCGCATCTCGGCTCTCCTTTGCCTCATTATACCTGCATGTTGTTACTGTCACAATAAAGTAAGAGAGCATCTTCTGGTGTTCAAAGCCCCGGAGGTGTAAAACAACCGCGGTATGTAGATACACCCCGGAACACAGGCAAAGAGATCCGCATGCATAAAGATAACGCTACATAATCAAAGACACACAACACATGCTGGCATACATAATGTAATATAAATACATATGCACACGGGCGCGGGCAAACGCGCTCCTACACTGTTGTTAACGCGCGGTAATGTAAATGTGCTGAGTGCGCGAAGAAGCCTTGACCCAGTGTCTGTGACTCATAAGGACTTCAAACGCCGGTGCAAGTATAGCGCTGTCAGGCATGCATAAATATTCACAGACACACTTGGAAACACACGCACAGACAGAGTCTCGGAGTCAGTGCAGGGATGAGTGCGATAAGGGAGCGTGTGTTTGCGCCTTTTCACCAGCCACTTAATCCCTATCGGCCAGAGAGGGGAATATGTAGAGAGAAAACAAAGATATAAAAATGAGGGACAGACAGCTCACTGATCATTTTAGCAGGGGCCTTATCTCACCGGGTTTTGTTTTGGACACAAACAGTTTATCAGCGCTAAACATTCAGGAGAAGGAGTGAGGCAGAGAGAAAACAGCCTTGGTCATCCTCCAGGGAGCCGCTCTGAGTGGATCCAGACTGCGCTCCTGCAATCCTGCAGTGGAAACTATTTCTATTCCTCCCCCACTCATTCTTCTCTCCCTCCCTCTCTCTCTCTCTCTCTCTCTCTCTCTCTCTCTCACACACACACACACACACACTCATACAGTTCATTTAATGTCTCTCACCCCGATTGCCCCCTCCCTCTCTCCCTTTCTGGACCTGGCTCTCCTCTTCCACTCCCTCCATTCTCACCCTGGATCACCCGGAGCTCTGCCCCTCTTACCTGAAGTAAACTCTTGGTTTTGAGGAGGAAGAGGGAAGGAGGAAGAGGAAGTAAGGTGAGGGGAGGCGGTGTGAGGGGGGGGGGGGGGGGGGGTGAAAAATGGAGGTGGATGAATGAAGCAGACAAGAGGGAGGAGGAGAGAAGATGAGGGTAGATGAGGTGGGATGGTGGGTGGAGAAGAGGAGAAAGGAAGGGAGGGGGAGAAGGGAAACGGGGACAGTAGGGTTCAAATCAGTTCAGAGCAAATGAAGAGAAGTGGAGCGAAGAGCAGGGAGATAAAAATATGTTTATACTCAGATGCCACGGTCAAACAAGATTAGCCGAGTGGCACATACATACTGAGAAACACTTGTTTATTTTTTGTTGTCTTTATCTAATTGAGTTGAGATGCTTCCCCGATACTGTTCGACTAACACTCGTATAAACAAAGCAGATTTAACGGAAAATTGACGCGAAGGGAAAGCAGGGGTAAAGGGAAAGACCGGGCACGCAGTCTGCAGACAGACCGGTGCTTGTAAACAGATTCCAGGCCAACGTGCTGCTGCAGGGACTTCTCTAAAGTGGCTGTAATGAAGTTATTGAGAGGTGACGTGAGGACACACTCAATACCCACGTGCTCCTCCTGGCTGCCGCAGATCCAGACTGTTCTATATGCAGTGCGCCTGTGTGACTCACTGCAGTATGGATGGCTGGGTGGGGTATAGGGTGTGTGTGTGTGTGTGTGTGTGTGTGGGAGGGGGGGCTGGTGTTGTTTCTCAGGAATCATCTCACAAGCTCCTGCTCAGAGAACACACAAGCAGACCTTAACCTGATTATAGCCACTTCATATATATATATATATATATATATATATATGAATATATATATGAATATATATATATATTTATTTATTTATTATGACTTGATTCTGACAATCTGAGGCTGTTATTTTTGTTGGTTGTGCTGGATGATCTGCCAGGGTGAGCTTGTGTGTGGCATTTATTCCCAACAGTTTTATTTCTGTCTCTCAGATCTCAATGAGTCATTCTGCACAGTCTAATGGCCAATTGTGGAGCAGATGTACATTAATACAAAGAGCGCGCAGGATGTACGACATAAATAAATGATATACATAGGAAAATGTATCACATTATGGAGGTCGCATGCGGTGGCTGCTCTTTTTTTTGTCTTTCTTGACAAACAATAGTTCATTTGTGTTGCTGTTGGCATTTTTTTTGCGCAGTAACTCATGACCTTGTGCAGCTTGCCCTCTTTTCAGTTAATTCCATTTAAACTTTTTTGTCTCCTAACTTCCTGATGCCAGTTCTGCCAATAGCAAACACAAGTCCGCAGGTTCTGTAATGCAGTTATACATGTCCACTTTTATGATGTGATGTCTTCTGGCAGGGAGCAGGAGCTTGGGGTTTTGAGAATGAAAGATTTCAAGAGGACTCAGGCTGAACCTATCAGGTGATTAAGTTATCACGGTTACTTGCGTTCTTGTTTATTTAAACTGAGTCTGTGTGACCCAGCAGGATGTGTGCACTGTGTGGATGATGCAGATTTGCATAAAGAGAGGTAGTGGTGTCACTGGCTAGAATTAGCCTAATTTGACTGTTTAAGGCACAGTCAAAGTAACCAGAAAGATGCTGTTGAGCAGTATAGACTAGATTTGATCCTCTTTTGAGAGGTATCAACAATCCACCCCAAACAGCAGCAAGATTCCCTGTAAGTGCTACTGGCATTGAGTAATAGATGTTTGAACACAGTGAAGTAGTTGGTTTTCTTTTCTGCCTGATCTTTTTTTTGTTAAAAATAACAGTCTGGGGATGACTATATATGGGCCTTATTAGCTAGAAAACACAATGGGACCATAATATCCAGCTGCACTGCAGTTTGCTGGTGTTCCATTGCCTGTCTGTCTACTAGTGAGCAGCAAGCCACAAAACCTGCATAACTCCAGTGTTCCACATTTGGTGGAACATTGCAGAGTAGGCCAAAGAAGAACTTTTTAAGTTTTGGGGCAATCCTGAATGATGGTGCTGATCCAGGAAATGCTTTCGTTTCACATTAGCAAAGGGATGCATTGTCCCTTTTTCTGGATACTCCGGTTTCCTCCCACAGTTCAAAAACTGCAAGTTTAGGTTGATTGGAGAAAATTATAATGTGAATGTGCCAGTGTAGGGTCTATGGGCCAATAAACCGGCAACTTGTATTCACTGCCCTCATCCTATGTTGAATGGATCTGGTTGGTTGTACAGCAAGTTAAGAAAATGGATGGATATGTTGGTCATCTATGGTTGTTTTACCATTTACAGCATATCCATTATCTGCTCGATTAGGCTGTAAATTACCTGCTGAGGCAGCATATCATTTTTGTACTTCCATATGCAATCTGAAGGGCCAGTCATGTATACAGTGCCATTCTGGAGACCAAGATGTTTTCTCTGCATGTATGTTCACCGGGGTGGAAAACATGGACAAACATAATCAATTAGCACATCACTGGATACATATTTGTTAAAATGTGCAACTGATGTTGCAACAACCAGCGGGTGACAACATACACAGAGGGACATATTCCCACTTCCCTGTAAACTAACAAAGATGAAAAAGTGTGTAAGCGGAGCGCATTGCGCAGGCAGCTCGGTAGAACCCAGTTAGTAGCAACCATGTAACCTCAGTGTAATGACAAGACCTCAGGAAACTGCACCTCTGGAAACACTCCCAGCATGCAACGCCCCCAGAAACCATGAAATATAGTTTTACCTTTTGTTTGTTTACAGGTTAAATAAACACGGATCTCCAGTCTTTGAGCTCAGCTGGGTTACACATGTCCCAACTCTGGCTCCATACTTAACGCGCGGACTCAGAAATAAAACAAATGCGCATTTTCCGCAAATGTTTAACTATTCCTTTGAATAAATATTTTTGCGACTTGGGGTTACATGATGTTAAGACTTCTCCAGTGTTTGCTCCTCAAAGCCAGCTGGTACACAACACAAGTGTTTTTCCACTTTCAGATGATTGTGAAGTGTGCGTGTGTGCGCGCCCCCCCCCATACCCCCCAGTCCCCGTGAACAGAGGCGAAGGGAGGTGATTAGCACCACCTTCACACACAAACCTCACGCCTGACACGTTATAATGGACAGCGTTTCGAACCCACGTCTGACCACTGGCACTCACAAGTTAATCAGCAGCTGCCTCATTCACATAGGACCAGCATTTATAGCTCATCACCCCACACCCCTCATTGTACACAGCCGGCACCACAGAGAATATGTGACGTAAAGCGTGTCGCTCCGTGAGCGCGCAGCGGGGACAACTGAAACACTTCTGAGGCAGATTCAGCACGACGGTGCATGCAAAGTGGCCTGACTTTATAGAATCCCTCGGCTTTATTTAGCCTCCTTATGAAATGTTGATGCAACAACAACTCACATCCTCCGGTATGAGAGAAGTGTGAAGTGGGAGTGGTGCGATTTGGCCGGCAGTGTCGACTGGCCGATCTGAAAGTTTGCCGCCGCATCAGTGTTCCCTCTTTTTGCTTTAGTGACTGGAAAATGATCTGGCGGAAGGCCGCAGTGGACGTGTTGTGAAACGCTCTGCTGACATTACGGTGGCAACGAAACGAGCTGATTCGAGGAAACGAAAACGGCACTTCTAGTAACCCCCCCCACACACACACAGACACACACACACCCGTTGCCTGAGAAACATCTGAAGAGTCCTTTTCACGAGTTAATTTGGTGATCACATTTCACACTGTTCAAAGACGACAGCTCAGACACAACTTTGCTAGACACAGCAATGGCCGCACAACCACAAATGGGAGCTTTATAAATGGAAGCAACAGATGGTATGACATTTCTGGAAGCTCGCTGCGGACACATTTTAGAGTTGGAAATTTCAGAGCCCATTTTGAACAATGGCGGCGCTGGAATTCATGATTGCAGTTCTGTTTACTTGACAAATTTGTTTCAGTTGTGCAGATTCATTTTTCACACTTCACATAAATATCAATGACATTCACAGTTCTAAAGGGTGTATCTTAATGCCTTTGGAGAAGCTTCAGAGTATAAATACTTCTGACAACTACAACATCGACTGTAATTCATCATGGGTCAGACGAGTACAATTTGGTATCATTTTAACCATTATCAAGGTTTTGTCTATCCATTACACTGATCTGTGCCTAATATCTATGAAGCAGCAGTCACGTAAGCTTTGTCTGGACTTAGTGTTAATCAGCTACATTTGTGTGATACCATCCCAAGCGCACATAGCAAGGGTCGAAAAGAAGCATGCTGAACATGATGGCATTGTTATTGTGAATATGTAGGAGGAGCATTCAGCTTTAACCACCTCAGTGAAAATGTGAATCATCTTTTTTGAATCATTTTATTTAATCATCCCCAATTCCTACAGCCTACATCCGTCCGTCCTCCACTTTCTCCTTTGAATATAAAATCTTTTCAATTGACATTTTTTTACCAAGCCAAACCCTGATTTCTGCACTCAGTGCACCAGTCTTTGGCATCATATTATACCACTCCTCCATGTAGAGTGGCGCAGATAACTGTGTTTGAGCACAAGTGTGTGTGTGTATGTGTGTGTGTGTGCATGTGCGTACGTGGGCGTGGCTGCTGCCATCTCATACCCACATGCTCCTTTCATATTCACACACTCAGCAGTCAGCCCCCGTGTGCCTGCCTGTCTGCCTGACTGTCTGTCTGGAGAAAAGGGCTGTTTCCACGGCGACTTGTCTCCATGACGACAGCCACCCCATCCTCATCCCTGCTTCTGTTAAGTCTCTTGCCTCCATAATCCACCCCCCAATTCCCGTCTCCAGTCTGTCATCTCACCCCATTTACACCCCACCAAGCCCCATCATCTCTCTCTCTCTCCCTCTCCTTCACACTCTCTCTACGTGTCTCTCTCTCTCTCTCCCTCTCTCTCCCTTTCAATCCTCAGGAGAGAAAAAGTGAGGAAGATAAAGGGAGGGGGACCATTCCCGACACGAGCCTCTGTCTCGGACCTCTGAAGGTAATGAGAGTAGCCAGAGGGGGCAGAGATGGATAGCAGGGGGAGAGGTTGGATGGATGGATAGAAAGATGGAGGTAGGAATGGGTGGGGCTTTAATCCTCTGCACACCACTGTAATGGTGACCCTATTTCCTTATCCCCTGAACAGCCAGGAAATGGTAGGTTGTGTGCCAGAAAACACAGACGCATACACACGCACACACACACACACACACAGAGTGAGAGATGGCAATGTGACTGTAGCTGCAGGGCATACATCTGGTGGAACTGTGGGCCAGTGGACACGTGTTGGCGAGGGGAAGATGAATCAGGTCGCGCAACATCGCCTAATGATCTCTGAGGGAATGAAGGAAGGGGGGGGGCAAATATCCTTCATGTCAGTGTCATTAACCTGGGGATTGGCTGGGTGTGTGTGTGTGTGTGTGTGTGTGTGTGTGTGTGTGTGTGTGTGTGTGTACATGTGTTGGGGGGTGGAGGGGGGTGGGGTTACTGCAACTAATCACCAGGCTCAGGTGTGACATCCCTCTTCCCCACCAATCACGCACTCACACATACACACACACACACACACACACACACACACACACACACACACACACACAGACACACACACACAGGGAACCATGGGATTTTCCTCCCCTCTGCCAGATGATGGGAGCAGATAGAGAGAAAGTAGGCCAAACAAACAGCCGTCGCCGCTGACTCCCGTTACATCACCAAAAGACGAAAAAAACCCCAAAACAAAATAAAACAAGACAAAAAAAAACAAAACAAAACAGAGGCACATGCGTGCACATGCCGTGGCACAACACGCCGACAGGACGAGATATCCTGTTATTGTTGTGCCTGCGAATGGAAAGCACTGAAAACAGCTAAATCAAAGGGGAAAAGTAACAAAATAAGACAACTCCTTGGCTCTGAGAGGAACTTTCCATTAACATGTGACAGGGGAGCAATTTCTCTGCACAAGAAAAGAGAAAAGTTTCTCGTCACCGTTATCTTCTGCCGGTCCCCATCTGCCTGCATCATGTATTCCTCATCCAAAGATAGCAGTGTGTTTTTCAAGAAACAACAGAACGTGCGAGACACACAAGAGGGAGTCTTGGAAGGAACACCACCGGGTTGTGCAGTACAACCATCAGAAATTATTAGCCTCAGGCTTGTGTGTGTGTGCGTGTGAGTTTGCTGGAGTGATTGTGCCTGCACTTTTATTCCAGTGTGTGTTGAGCAACACTTAGTGCACAGGCTGCCTTGTTGGATGAGACCACAGCCAGATTAACCTGCTAGGGGCCCTTGGGCAAAATATTTGCTGTTGGGCCATCAATTGACACCCCATCCCCACAGCACACATATCACCATTTGTGCGTTGTGGAGCCAGGCTCCTCCAAAGTCCTCATTTAAACACAGTCCAAGCAGCTCTCTATAGACAGTAGCTGTGTTGTAAGCCGGAACTTGCAATTGCTGACCACAACTCATCTTTCTATTCTAAAATTCAAAGAGGTCTGGTGCCCTCAAAAAACTCTGTTCCTGTGGTTAGCAAAAGAGCTGAGCCAATCAGATCAGTGTAGGTGCGACTGGCCTAGTGAGTTATAAATGGGTGCCATAGCCTTCTGTGCCAGGACATGAAGAATTTCACCAAAAATGTCATGAGTAAGATCGAGGCACCAGACATGCTACTGGCTATTTTAAATGCCAATAAATATATGCGACAGCCTGTCTCCTTCCAGGTAACACATATATATATTCTGAATCACACGAAAAAGCAAGTCAATCCCCATAGACTCTCATCTTAGAAGCCTAAATTTATAGCCGAAAAAAAAAACATGTTTACAGCCTTGTACAGCCTCCATTGATGATGACTATACAAGGACTGAATTTCCACATAAATCACTCATTTACTCCTCTAAAGATATACATATGCCACTATTTGCTGACTTGACTAAAATCCTATAATCATTTACTGTGGGCTTGATAAGTTCTCCCAGCAGAGTTCTCATTTTTGTTCTTAATCAGAGCAATCTCCCCCGAAGACTAGTGGTTTTTCATCAAATCTCCTGCTTTACTAGTTATTAAAAACAGCAATTCCTAATGTCTCCTTGATTAAAAACTAATGACACTTTGATTTGGACACGATAGAACTTTATGAGATGCGGTAACCAGCCTTGCATGACATTGTATTTCTGTCTTGTTACCTGTTTTCACAGTTCAGCCTTGAGTTACCTGTGGATCATCACAAACAGCTGAAAACCTTGTGTGCTGTGAAATTCTAAATATCCTATATGTTGTGCATGCCACAAAGTGCGTATATGCATGTATTTGTTGTAAGTGTAAGGCTTTTGAGTGCAGTCAGAGTGTGCTATGTGCTCCTACAGATTCCTGTAAGTGTTTGTGCAATCAGTAGCTACGCATTCCTGTGTGCAGAGATCTGTGCATTCCCACTAGGTCAGCTGAGGTAACGGACTGAGCAGCATATCTGCCAGTCCCTGCAGTGCAAATCATCCGCAGGCTTGTTCCCCATAATCTCTTCTGCTCATGTCCAGGCAATAGTTCTGTTTACATAATTACTTCCCTGAATACATTAATGCCAGCCTCCTATTCCTCATTGTGCAGTCATCCAGGCCTCTCTCACCGCACGCTACCTGCAGAGTCTGCTAATGATGGACTAAACTTGTTTATTAATGAGACCAGGTATGATTATCATCCAAATTAGCAGCGAGCCGAATCTGATTATAGCCCGACGCTTTGTCAACAACCCAGAGTTTCTGTAATGCCCTCCTGATGTGCATTTATGAAAATGATTAGCGATTTCGCACATTTCTCACAGTGCCTACCACTTTCACACTACCTCATCCTGGCTCAAATACACACACACATACACACACACACACACACACACACACACACACACATACGCACACACACAGAAGCAGTAAGCCTGGCCTTGTTCTGTCTGAGTCTGCAGTGACAAAGTACCAAGCGGGAAGGCTTTAGGTTTCCTGTCTCTGAGGTCGGCGGCACTGCTACGCCAACATCCTGGAATTCAAACGCATTAACACACGCACGCACTGTGACAGATGTAAACAGTTTTGCATGCGCTTAACAGCTGGTCACATAACCCCCAATGACTTGGCAGCTATAAAAACTTAAAAAGGGCAAACATGCCCGCTTTAAGCATGGCTCAACAGTCGGTGGGTTGGTAGTTAAATTCCAGTCTGTCTGTGATGGAGAAAAGGCTGTTTTTGTTGCCCCCTCTCATGTTTCTCACCGATGCAGCAGCTTCTGGCCAATCAGACACCAGTGGCCGACAGCGCCAGGGTGCTAGGGTGGGGGTGCGCAGTGCATGCTGGGAGGGAAATAGGAGGCATTGTGGGATGGATGTTCTGGCAGGGTGGAGAGTTGTTGGTGCCCTGTAGCGACCCCATCCCCTGCTGTGAAACGCAGGTTAGGGATTAGGATTGATGGATGGCGGGGGCGGAGGGCGGTGGAGGAGTCCTGCTGAGGCTGAGAGAGGGAGGATAGAGGAAACAGCTGGGACGAGCGAGGTGGAGGTGGGGGAGGAAAGAGAGGCATGCCAGCATTTTGTTCAAACTTCCTGGAGAGGCAAACACAAACAAACAACATCGGACTGCTCGCTGGGGGAGTGAGGGAGGGAAAAAAAGAGAAGAAATGAGGGGCAGAGGCAAAACATTGTCTGACCTAGCAAGGAGACATGAGAGTTGGAAAAAAAGGGTGTATCACATCCAAACTTTAATATGCTGCAGTTTGATTAAGGTGTTATTGTGCAATCAGTGCACATTGTTGACTTAATCTGAAATCCAGGGACTTCACTGGCTTGCTCCAAAGCTTTGGACCTTTTCATGGTGTGTCAGACAGGAGTTCCCCTAGTTACATCACACTGGGAAATCGTCCATGACAGCTAAAGGGTCCAACACAACACGTGAGTTGGAGCAGGACAAGTGAGTTTGAGAGCCTCAAGTGGAAAAATGTTCCATAACTGAGTCCCAGGTCAAGAATAAATGGTCAAGCTCAGTACCAAGCAAGTTTCTATATGAAGGCTAAAAAGTAACTTTATCATCAACTAGGGCAGGGTTTGTTCCAGAACAATGACTTTGTTGTATTTTTGTTTTTACTTTTGTCACCTTAGGTTACATAGACAAGGTTAAACCTGTATGTCGATGAGCCGTTGGGAAAATGAAAAGTCTAAACAAGAAATTAATTTAAGTAAACTTTAGATTCTCTTTTTCCAAAGAAGCTTGGCTTGAAAGCAGCGTTACATGCCTTTTTCAGCTGGAGGCTCTCCATTGACGTGGTTGTGATTAAAGCTCTCTCATCTTCCAAGCCAGGAAGGATGTGCTTACAATAAGACATTACAATGGAAGCCTCAACAAACATGCAACAGTATGATTGTTGTCGTTTCATAATGTCTTCATTTTTTTCAGTGACCTGATGAACTCCATGATCTACGTGATCAAACCCGAAGGCCCAAATTTTGAGACCAATTGACAATGATGTTCTCTTTTTCTCTCTTTCCTTTTCTTTCTATAAACTCTCTCTGCCTACAGTGGCCATGCTGTAGGGAGAGAGGCGAGACTGCAAGTCAAATGAAACAGTTGGAGATGACAGATTTGGGGGTGGGGGGGGGTTGGGGGTGGCGGTCAGGGAGTTTATGGTGGAGGCCACGGTGGTGTTAGAACACACAGGAGCCTTTAACTTTAAAGAAAGGCAGATTGAGTTAGACAGAATGAAGTTAGCTGACTTCCTCCTCTTTTCCCTCAGCATTAGAACCTACTAATGACCCCTTTGAAAACTAGCCCTTTTGAGTTAACTCACTGAGCTTCATTTTACCTACTGTATTATCAACAAATGTGCCGGTGGGAAGTTTTGTTTACGGGTGAATGCCCGGCTCTGTTTTCTTTTTCTTTTTTCCTCCTCCCCTTTTTTCTCTGTACGTGCTGATGAGACTGCCTTTTACTTGATTAACTCTCTCTCTCCGGGTTCTCACGCGTGCACCGGTTGACTTGTGCAGATTAAACCCACATCGTGTCAACAGGGTTAGGCTGCATGCTTATATATCCATTTAACCACTAGCCACTGGCTGAATAACAGTGACTCATCCCCAGCCTCCCTCCATCGCTCCCTCCCTGCTGCCCCAAAGCCAGACTGATCGGGCTAAATCCAAGACTCATCAGTTGGATGCCCCGGATTCATCCCCTAGGATAAATATATACAATGTGTTTAACAGCTTAACGGGCTGCTGCATGTGCGCACAAGCACACACACACACACACACACACACACACACACACACACACACACACACGCACGCACACGGCTGTCTGTGTGTACATTTAGCAGTGCTGGCTGGAGACAGTGAGAGATGGTAAACAAGGCAGAGAACAAACTGACCTCCATTCGTGCTCTCTCTCCTCTGCCGTCCTCTTTTACTGCTCCTGCCCTGACCCCAATTAGTAATATAAAAGCCTATAAATCAGGTAAAACCATAGTGGCTCGCTGCTGATAAACACCCTGCTCCTATGCTCTTGGGCCATAGAGTTAGGCTTATATAACTAAAGCACCAATGTATTTCCTTACGGAGATACACAAGGCTTAATGACTCTTCAGTAAATATGGACAAGCCTGTTTATGTGTCCACAAAGTGTTGCACGCTGGTCCAGGGACATCACGTGTTAGTGGACAGGTACTGTGTAATTCGCCGACCCAATTTCGGTAGTGCCCAATAAACATCCCAATTTTAACAAGTCTGATAACAATCAAGGTGACACGATGATGCAGTGGTTGGCCCTGTTGCCCCAATTTGAGTCCTAGTCAGTCTAAGTTCCTTTCTGAGTGGAGTTTGCATGTTTTCTTCATGAATTGTGTGAAGCAGGTCGATTGGCGATTACACTGCACCTGGGTGTGAATGTAGGAGTGGATGTTGGGTGTGATGGACTGGCAACCTGTCAGCGACCCCGCATCAGTGTCTTTCTCGCTTTTACCCTTTGTATATACAGAAAGAGGCCTCATCAGATCCCTGCCACACAATCTTCAAAGTGAAGATATATTGATTGCTCAAAACAAATAAAGGTTGATTGTACTATTCATTGTTGCCGGGAAATGAAAAATTAAACAGATCTGGCAAATGTTCAAAACAAATAAAGACTCCAAATAGTCTTACAAGGACGTTACACAAATGAGAACCCACGCAGTGGTCGAAGGCCTGAAGTCAAAATAGGTTAATATGTTATGCTGTTAATATATTTATGTGGTGGTCTAACAAGCCAAAGAAAGTTGGAAAGGACTGCTTTTAGCATCTTGTTATATTCTGGAATATCAAACAACGCTAATCAGTTGGGGGTGGGAAAAAAGTAAACTGAGCTGACTCTTGAACCAGTTAACTTGCTTCAGATGAGGGTGCTAAGTGACACCATCAAGCTAATAGAGAGTTTGTTGACTCACTCAACACTTCTTTCACCTTGACTGAAATAAAGCATGAAGTGTCTTCCTCTTAAATAAAGAGGAAGGTTGTTTACATCTATTTTGGTTGGGCTAATTAAGATGAACAAAATTAGGCTTTTCTGGAGCTGAAGAACCTTGTGCAGCTTGCAACACCAAGGTCTATTTTGCCTTCAGATTATAATCCTCTACCTCGCCGCAAACTTCCCAGCCGCTCCTCAATCACCATTCCGCTGCTCAGTCCACACGTCCTATTGGCATACGGGGGCCATTTGTGATCCTACAAAAAAAAAGAGAAGCCCCTGCCTATTCTCAGTAGCCATCAACAGCAGTGGGCCTTGTTTGGAGTGAGACAGCGGCTATTGTCGTAGAACCATAGTAGAATGGACAGCCGATAATGACAGGGGAAATGGAACCAAGCGCACTAAATGTCACACTCAGTCTCTGGGGCATCGCACAATGCTTAGTCTGTTGGTGGACCTGTTTAGAGCGAAGACAGGCCGATAGAGATGGAGAGAGAAAGAGTGAAATAAGGGAGCAGCACGGAGGAGCGGAGAAAATAAGTGAGCCGGCGACTATGTATGTGTATGTATGTGTGTGTGTGTGTGTGTGTGTGTGTGTGTGTCTGCATTGTCTGCGTGGCTGTGAGCGTGTCTCGCCTACTTCCATCTCCCAAATCTCTCCGTGCCTCTAATTCACAGTGACCTCTCCATTGTTAGGGAGCAGATGAGCTGGGTCCGCCACTACACTGATTGAATGGAGTCCGGCCGAGCTGTCTCTCTGTTTTCTACACTATTCCCCTGGCTGTCTCCCTTCATTCTCATCCCAGTGCTTTGTTAGAGCAGAGGTGCCCGGGTAACACACACACACACACACACACACACACACACACACACACACACCCTCTCACATACATACATATATAGAGCCTAAGGCGAAGAAAAGGGGCAGAGAGAGGGGTCTTTCTTTATTGCTCTGATCAAAACATTCATCCATCCTATCCCTCCCTCCCTCCCCTCTATTACACCCTCCTTATTAAATCATTCCCCTCCTATTTCAGCAGGATTTATCCACGGGTATTACCTTGCCCCCAGACCAGTGTGAGTAACACACAAAACTCACATGCTCAAATCTCAATTTCAGGCAAATTTCCCCATATAGCGCATTTCCTGCCTTTCCTCTTTCTCAAGATCAATTAAGAGTTGGGGGGGGGGGGGGGGGGGGGGGGGGCAGGAACGTGAAGAGGTCGCGTGAAAAGAGGGTTGACCTTGACACGCACACTACACGACACAGTCAAACGAAACACGCACGTTTCCATGCTCCCTACGTACAGTAAGTCTGATGCAATCAGACTGAAGTTGCAAAGGGAGGGCAGGAGTGAGTGGAAGGGAGGCAGTCCTCAGCTTTTTTTTTTTTCTGTGGAAATGGGTCAGAGAAGTAGAATGGGACTCCTCCGTGCCGCTGCAACGACTTGTCAGCGCTTCTGGATGTTTCTTGCAAATCGACAGGGTCTCTATTGTGAATGTCTTGGGGAAAGTTAAAATGAGAGCAAAGGATGAAGCAGGGAGCAGTGAGGTTGCTGAGGAGGCATAAAATAGTACTCGGGGGGGTCTCAGCCGTTGCATTTCAGGAATTCAGTAATCCAATTACCTTGTGGAGAACATATACTACTTTAGGGTACAGCTAGCGCAGATGTTTGTGAGCGCACACACATACACATGCGCCACAAACACAATACTTCAAAGACACTGAAGACACTCCCATGTGAGATAATAGTGCACACAGTCTCTGTGCTGCTTTAAATGCACGCATTATCGTATATATATATATATATATATATATATATATATATACACATAGAAAAGTTGATAAAATTCAGTATATGATCAAACATGTCTTCTGTGGGGTCAAAAGAGCCCATTAGTTATTTTCTAGGGTGTCAGTTCCTTTATCAAAAGGTGGGAATAAAGATTACTATGAAAACTTTACACCCATCAAGGGATATTAACAGATATGACCAATGTCCAACAAATTGGATCATGAGTATACGGGTTACCCCATTAGTAATCACATGGTGGAAATTAGAACCTTTAGAAAATCAGTCAGAAAATGTAGTTATTACTCTTTGTCTCACCAATTACGCCATTTAGTATTTTAATTGGAACTCAAGTTCAAATGCAAGTGAAACCAGAGCAATTAAGTGTGGCTCACATTTAGCCGTCACATTTACACAAGCTACACCTCTGTGATACCAAAGAATCAAGTGAGCTGAAAAGAGCAGACTGGTGACATATATTTGACTCTCCTGCGTGCCGTGAGAGAGATACATGTTACTGGCCCAAATCAGTCGTAATACTACTTCATCTTAAAAAATAAATAAAGTAAATAAAAGAGTGTTGGGCAAGTCGCTTTCAGTAATTTATAATATATGTTAATGTCTTTTGAAAATCACACATTTGCTTTAATGTATGAATACTTTAATATTTTGGTGATTAGAATATCTTTCTGATCTTTCCAAAACAACTGCTGAGGTTATATCGCATGCAGTGTTATATATTTGGCCAATCTCTATATTATATAACAATTTAAAATGACCAGATTGCCTCTGACAGGATGTTTTGACTTGCTCATCTAACTCAACACTCTTATTATAATGGATGCAGCTTTGAAGGCACTGACTACAACATGCTGCCGTTTCAGCTTTCTCTACACTTTGTCTATTTTTTTTCACTGATACAGGCATAAACATGAGTATATTGCTTGGTAAAAAAAAGCACTGATTGTATATGTTTATCTACACTTGTAACCTTGGCAGAGTAGAGAATGATGCTCTCACTTCTGAGCCAGCAATACACACACACGCACACAGAAACGCATACAAACACGCATACAGACACACACAAACATACACACATATACACACGCAGCACTTGCAAATACGACAATTCTGTTGGAAGCTGGGGCTGTGCTGGCCAAAATTTTCTGTTTGCTGTTTTGGTGGTTCAAAGTGCGTGCATGTTTCTAAGGTCTCAGTTCATAACATCGGCAGTTCATGGTGCCGTTTATAGTTTTCACTATAAAAAAATGCAGAATGGCACAACACAAACATACAGAGAAAATGGTGTGCGTTATCCGATTGTTTGTCCATGGACATAACACGCAAGAAGTTTGACTTCTCCATCTCCTCAGATTGCTGAAATGATACAAACTCTGTAACAATCGTTGGCAGACTGCACTTGTAATTAACATTTACAAGACAACAGCTAACATTTAGACTCGATATTTATTCTCATAGAATCAACATTAATTGATCACGAACAAAACCCAGCAATAACAGACCTGGGAACGGCATCGACTGCATGGAGGGAGGCTGCTCTGACAGGACATTTTTAAAGGGTCGTTCCATCAATAATGCAACCAAACTCTTTGACTTGCAAAATGACACAATGGCCATCACAATAGGACAGACAGCCCTCCAACCCATCCAATAGCCGTCATTATATCAGACCTAATCATCATTATTGACTGCCAGTAATTTGAGGTCAACAGCATGTTATATAAGCTCACTGCCAACCTGACCAGATGCTCTATAGGCTGAGGCACAGCTGCTCACAGGGATTATCTCCCTGCCCACAAACACACATACGCACACTCCTTGACCGACACATGCTGCCCTCCAATCAAATCACACACATGCAGAATTAAGAGAGGTGTCCGATGTGACTAATCTTATCACACGGGCCAGATCGCTATATTGTAGACACATCTGTCACACCTAAACAAATCACTCCCACGTATTTCCCTGAGTCATACACAGAGCAGTATCGACTTGTGAGTGTGCTGCGCAGGAAAGAAGAGAGTCAATAAAAAATGTCATTGATGGATCCATTTAACATATGCTCCTGAATCACTAAGGGCCAAACATATGCGGACGCACATGAAACGCTCTATGCCGTGGCAGATTTACAGAGTCGGTTGGTTCGGACCATATGATGCAATCAAACCTTTTATTCTAATCCACAGCCTGGTCATCACATTACTGCCGATGAGAACCTTGTTGTTTCTGTACATCCTCTAACCCCAGGGACTCGGCTCAATCTACGTCTATTGGCACTGCAGAATTATCTGCCGTGTTTTCCCAAGTGTTAGCCTGCATTACTGCTATATATGGAGCCGTACACAAAATAAATAAGTATGGGATTGAGAAAATCCCCAGTCATATATGACTCAATCCTATACATGGCAATCCAAAACACGCTGTGTTTGGTATGTGCCTGCAATTTGTATTAGGCTGAGTGTCCCCATATAGGAAGAGTGGGGATTTGGAAATGCATGGGATTTTGAAAAATGGTGGCACTAAGGGTGACTAGGAGGGGAATAAAGTGATGGTTGTGCAATAAGAATGGTACCATAAATATAATTATAGTGATATATTAGGACAGTTAAACTTTAATTACAAAATTTCACTTTGATTATGGCGCTTTTGTGCAGCAATCCTCCTGAGAGTCAACAAAATGGCACCATTTCATTAACTTGAAATGAGCGTCCCGATCATTTTATGGCGACTTATCATTATGACACGTTATGAAGTGGGACACAGCTCGCTGACTCGGGATCGGGGGCTCTCTCATTGGATGGGGGAACGTGAATGGGGTCATGGGATCTCACACAGATGGTGCAGATGGGGTATCTCAACCCCTCCTCCGACCAAGCCCCTTACCCCCCATGACCATTCTGTCATGGCTCTCCAGTCCACCCCCTTGATGCTGCAATCACACTGAGCCCCAAAATGAAACCTTAATGGGAGGCATCATGGGATATCGATTGCTTGGGCCTGACCATTTAATCATACAGGAAACTGACAGGAGAAACTGCCAAGTAGTGCTCAATTCTCCATTTTCTTGGGGACTGTTCTTTTCTCAGACAACAAAATGTCACTGGATGAAAGGTTTATTTAATCGTTTGCCACGCAAGAATAGATTAGAAAGGCTGGAGCGTGAATGCATGTGACATCACTCACTCCGTCCGATCTGTTTGTCTGGGGAGAGTGTGACAGGACTGCCGCGGCACGGGGCGCTCCGCAGACGCCCCCCCAGCCCCACCCCCCTCCCCCGACTCCAAACTCACTGCTCTGCATTAGCGGCTGGCACAGCTCCCCAAAATAAATCAACGCCTACATCCAATTGTGCACTGAAGCCGGTTTTTAGAAACAAAGCGGTAAACTTTGCAGCCTAATGTCAAGTTTATTTTCCCTTGATAGACAATTCTACTTTTTTTAATTATAGGAGGGAGCCTAGGGGTGGCAAATACTCATTAAGTGACAGCTAAAACGCTGTTATCACCGTGATTAAAAACAGAAGCATTTTGCACATTGGGAATATATTTTTGCACGTTCAATAAATCATCTCATGCCGTCTGAAAATCATGCCGTGACCCCCTCCAGTGATGTATTATTTGAGAGGACTAACAAGTCCAAAAGTGTTGCCAACACAGTGTAGGGAACAACTTTGAGCATAATTTCATCAGGAAGTAACTTGGCAGGTTGTTAATCAAACTGACGACTGCATCGGGATCTGCGAGCAGAATTTGAAAGATCCACTCTCCCAAAATTCGTCACCTCGTTTTTAGCTGGCCGCTGCCTCAGCAGTCACACCCCATCAGCCCTTGGTTTGCTCTCGGTCATTTTCCTCCCACCTCCTCCCCTTCCCCGAGTGGTGCCATCTGCCAAAGCACCACCGCAGTGAGCGCAGATCTCCATGCCAAGCACTCCGCTACTGAGCTTTCAATTTGACCTCTGTGAGACCTAAATACACAGAGTCCACACACTCAGAGTAAATTATGTCATAGAGTAGAGACTAAACAGCCATGCATGTATTTCGGTACAGTTTACAGACCAAAATCCAAAAGGTGGCACAACGTGTGGAAATATTTTGGTGGATATGATTATTTTTGAGGGGGGGCACAGCAGTTGGAACAGTGCTGTCATCTCACAGGGAGAAGGTCCCAAGTTTGAGGGTCTCTCTCTCTTTGGTCAAGAAAAATGTGTCTTTAGTACGACTGAAGAGTCTAAACTGCCTGTTGGCTGGTGACCTTTCTGTCTTCACCCGATGTCTGCTGCTGCAGCATACCAACATACATACATACACAACATACCTGTTAAGTTTGCTTTTGATCCTTGCAACAAGTTAGTTTGTACAGGAGGGAAACACCTGTTTGAAACACTCCACAGGTAAGAAGGCTCAGTGCTGACAGGTGATAGTGTCACGATTAGGGTACAAAAAAGAGTCATTTGGAAAGGCTAAACCGTTCAGCTGGTACAGAGTGAGGTTCACCTCTCTGCCAGATTGTATAAGGGACGCATATGTGAAGTTGTGCAACGCTTCAAGCTTGGCTTGTGCCTGAAACTACATCAAGAGAGGAAATGAGATGACGTCAAAATCACACATTAATTACCAGGGAATTTATCTCCCCTTCATCATCACTATTCTATCATTAATCACTGTCTCCCTCGAATAGTGGTAGAAAAGTGAATCTTTACACTGAGTACAATCTCTTATGGTTTTGAACAAGGAATTACATTTTCATTTTATCCTCCCAGAAACCACTCTAAATATAACATATAATATATTTGAATACACTGCAGTTGTATTTATGCTCTGGGTACTTTTCCAGGCAGGATTGGATTTCTAAAGCCTTACCTCTTACACAACAGGTTTGCGTTTTTCAGGTTAATCTGAATACAGCATTCCCCTGCCATATGTGGATTGGGGGATTTATTGGCCACTGTAATCATTCAACCTGGCCTTTGCAGCCAATACACTGTCCTCATTCTGTGGGAAAATGCAAACATTCGGCCTCATTTCTACCTCTGTGTGAAGAGGTTATGACGGAGCACCTAAGCCCTGGGTATCTCCAGCTGGACTCCGATTTACCCCTTGTGCCGAGCTGCAGATTCGATAAATCAAGCGAGTGTCCGACCAAATTGCTTTTATTATGAAATCCCTTCTTCGTGTTTCCCAGGACTGCACTGTATTTCCTCTCCTAAGCTTTGGAGAAGGGCTACACTCTGCTCCACTCCCAGAGGACAAAAACACCCACAATAAGCCTCCACGTGACCACCACGATGAAGATACCCAGCGAGTCACGCTAACAAGCACCGTTGAAGCCTCACATCTGCTTGCCCTCCGACCCTTATGAAAATGGGGGTCAGGATCCGCAGCCTGGATTCCTCACCCCCATCTTTCACGGTGGATGATGCTATCGTTTCACTGTCAGTGTGGAGAGGAGGATTGATTACAACAAGCTGCAACTTTTTCAGTGTACACACGGGACGCGGCTGCAATATCCCGGGCGGGCTCATACATATGCAATCATGGCTTCTAATTCTCAGGCTGTCCAATCACATAATGGCGCGTTCGATACGTATCCTGTGAGGCAGAGGACGAGGACGTGGCAGAGGAAGGAGATGAGGTCGGGGCGGCCTGGTGATCATCTCCCCATTAGTTGGCCACCGATTGTTGTTTTCTTTTCTCTGAGGACGCATTTTGCGAATATTCATGTGTTTTTGTTTTAGCTCTGCTATTCATAATGATGTTTCATGCCTGTTGTTTATGGACAAATGATGATGTCATGTTCCCCTTTTCTCTTTGTCAGCAGAAAACGGCATCAGTGAAGTAAGCTTGCACACATTAGGACTGGAGTAGCTTCCCTTTCTTTGTTTCACTGTCTCTGCATTTGATCACAAATTTGTTGAATTTTCTTAAACATTTTCTCATTTACTCCTTGGTTTCCGCTCTCACTGCTCATCTCTTTGGGACAGCGACATTTGAACCTGCTGAGTACGTAAAGCTTGATTCCCCACAGATGTCACTAATAAAACACACAACCCATCCACACTGTGGAAATCTTCTCTGAATGCGTCATTAACATTCAGTCTAAGTGCTTCTCACAGACAAAAAAAAAAGTGGCTGTGGCCCCTGATCAATTTCCCAATAAAAGTTAGATCAATCACACCCCACTATATCCATCACATCAGAGGCAGTGACATGCTGATAAATGATTTTTAATAAAAGACAAGCACGAGCAGACTGATACATTGGCCCGAGACCAGCCTCCGCCCCGCACCCACCCACCCATCGCTTTCCCCCAATTCTAAAGCTCTGCTGCCCCCTTCCACTGCCTCCGCCCACCGCTCCATCACTCTCCCATTCAAACCCCCCCCCCTCTGTCTTCACTGCCGTCCTCCAGCGCTAAGCCCTCATCCTCGTCGCTATCATCATCCTCATCACAGAGCCCCCTCGCTCACATCTCTATCCTGAGTGGGAAATGTTGATCTGATTACGGCATTAGGTCTGCCCCAAACAAACAAGTGCGGCGGAGGGGAGGAGGGGGGAGGGACGAGGGAGGGGGGGACACACTTTTATTTTTCTCATCAAGTAAAGTGCTCTTCAAAAGCAGAATGAATAACATTTGGGCATTGTCTGCTTATTGTAAAGCATAAGAACCTTAGCAGGAAACATAACCTTGCTAACATCAAAACTCCAGGCACTTGATGATGATAAGTCACTAATCCTCTGTTTAGGTATGTGACTTCAATCAGGTCCCAGTGTGTGTGTGTGTGTGTGTGTGTGAATGATGCAGCACTGCCTTTGCCAGAATTTGAGTCATGGTATCTGAACATGCAGGAAGTTTACAGGAAAACACGCGCACGCACACACACCAGCATGCAGAAACACAAACAGGTGTCCTGCCTAAATCTTACAGCGCTTGCAAAGTCAGAGCAGAACAAACAACAGGAAGAGCGAGAGAAGAAAAAAAAAAGCCTCAAACACAAACAACAAACGGCCGATGCTGATTCTGTTATAGTTTGGATTGGGGACAGATTAGTGGAATATTAGGATGGGATTAACTGGCCAGGTTAAGCTATTTGATCGTCAACTAAATATGGCTTAGGAGCCGCAGACAAGCTGATGTCACATGGAATTAATCCAGCCATGATTTCGGTATGATTTAGAAACTCTCTGCTAATCCACTCATGATTTTAACATGATGTCAAACTGGCCTTGGCTAGAGTGGGCTGCGAGTGTGTTTGTGTGTGAGTGACTGACGTCGGAACATGTGTGTGTGCATGTATGCGACCCTCTGGAAACATGTGGTTCTCTATTAAACCCTCGTGAGCGCTGGGTCTTCGCACACATGGATCCCCTTAACGATTCACTTTACAGCCATCAAAAGAGAGACGTACATTACCGAAATGACGACACACACTCAAATAAATATTGAAATCTGAAGGTTGCAGGCAGAAATGCTAAATATCCACTTTTTTCTAGCATCCCTGGCACGTCCCCGAGCTTCAATTACATACGATGCAATTACATGCTATGTGCTTAATAAGTAAGAGTACATTAAGCAGTGTAAGTTTTTTTTTCTCTCAGTTAAGATATGTTTTTAATTAGGCCATGGTGTGTACAGTACACACAGGAAGGGGTGGTGGGTGGGTGTGTGTTTCTATTGGTCTACGATTATGCATTGTGAATGGGTGCGAGTGTGTCTGTGTGTGCTGTTTTTGTTTTTCTATATTCACATCTGTGTCAAAGCCCCCTGGACACCCCCCCTTTATGCATACACATACACACACACACATACACACATACACACAAACACAGATACCGGCTCCAAAATCCCCTGAAAGCTTTTGATCCTACAGAAATGTGCAACTCCCCCTTTCTCCTCTTTTTCCCTCTCTGACATAAGTGGGATTACTCACTAGCTCCTGATTGGGGGGGAATCTCTCTCCCCTCTCCTATTTGAAAGGGAAAAAAAAAGAAAAAAAAAAACTTTGAAAGATCCAGAATCACACACGTTAGTGTATGGCGGAGTGTAGGTGCAGGTCCGCACCTACAGGTGTAGGTGCCTCGCTGTGCTATAGGCGCCTGTGCGTCTGTCACAGCTGTCTCCTCTAACACCAGCATTCCCATCTTCAAAAGGAAGCCAGCGGGAGCGTACGGGAATGCCAGGAGATCATCGTTTCCCTGATGTTCCCCAAAGGGATTCCTCCCGCATCGTACTCCCACTGACTTCACCATGCGCGCACACACACACACACACACACACACACATGCATACACACACATACACACTCGCTGCAGCTGTGCGTATAACATCCCAGGGTAGGGATGATGAAAGTGAGTGAGGAGTGACCTAAAAATGTCACCGTAGGAAAAAGTGTGTGTGTGTGTGCGTATGTATGTGTGTGTGTGTGTGTGTGTGTGTGTGTGTGTGTGTGTGTGTGTGTGAGGTACACAGTAATGCAATAGAAGCGGGAAGACACAAGGTGAGCGCAAAGCAACACTAAGAGGCAAATTTGACTGTGTTAAAAGTAGGTTTTCTGTGAACTGCTCTCGTGGCGTGCACATGGGACACATGTACAGGCAGCATCCCCCCCCCCCCCCCCCCCCCCCCCCCCCACCGCCCCCCCGCCCCACTCATACATATATATAACACTTTTGCCAGAGCGACTTTTTCTTTTGCTGACTTTACATTTAAATGAGAGAGGGGATTATCCTAATGTCTGATGCTTAGGGCGCAAGTGCGGGCACGCGAGCGCGCGCGCACACGCACACACACACACACACACTCACACGCTGCTTGTGTGGGACGGTGCGTTACCATGGCGACAGACAGCCAATCACAGCAGGCTGGATCACAGACTCAAAACATTTGAGGTGTGCAGAGGGTGAAAGGGGGTTTTTTGGGGGAGAGGGGTGGGGTCTTTTTTTTGGCCGGGTGTGCAGAATTGGAATGGGGAGGGGTGCACCATTACGCTGTACACACACATACATGCATCACAGTCTCCCACAGCCCCAGCCTTATCTCCACCTCACCTCCCCTCCTTTTCCTTCCATGTCTCTCCACTCTCTCTATTTCTTTTGCTTCCTCTCCTGGGCAGAGAGATGGAGCAGAAAGTGGCGTGTAATTACATCCTAATCTTTGGCTGGTATCTGCTCTGCTACAGGGGCTGTTGGTACAGAGAGCTGTCAGGGACACACACACACACACACACAATCACACACACACGGGCACGGGCACACATACACACACCTCCACAGAGATTTTGTCCAGAGGTCTACACATTAAATCTGCGGTTAAACGGCTCTGTATGTGTGTGTGAAGCAAATTCACTGCTTGACTGATAGACGAAGACATTCTTGGAGACAGATGGGCGACTGATTTAATTTTTTTTTTTTTTTACTTCGGGATACCATGCATGTGTGTTTAGTTATATAATTGCACTTTTAATATGAAGCAGCTCTGCCGTAATTTCGTGAAGACAGATAAAGGCTGGCTCTGTTAAAGCTGAACATCTTGAATGTGTACAGGCTTGTTATCGGTCTACTTTATAAGCCATCAAGTGCAGAGCTGCTTCTTATCTGCCCGAGTTCCAAGTCTTAGTGAGTGATTGAGATCTCAGAGGCAAAAGGGGTCAGACAGCGAGGCAATATATCTTCCACACCAAGGAGCGAATGTAACCAGCCTTCCACTTACACACACACACACACACACACACACACACACACACACACACGACACATACAGAGGCCAGTTCTAGGAGCGTCCTGCTAAACACTGCTATACCCCTCCATCCACCACCACCATCACTCTCACCAAGCATCATGATATATGGATCTATAACTGCAGTGCTGCATTATACATGCAAAGCTAATTTGTTGTGCGCGCACATGCAGCCCACAGTCGGTCACACAGACACACACGCACACACGCACACACATGCAAACATGCGCTTAACTGTGTTTAAAGTGCAGTGGAAGTTGTTAGAAGTAGGCCAGGGCTTGCTGGGGTCGGAGAGTGTAAACAAGTCCTGATCAGTTTGGTTCCCTGCCAGCGGAAGGACTCTGAATTAAACATAACACAGACTGGAACTGTTTATGCAGGGGCCAGGCACCAACCTGAGGCGATGTTCAATCAATCTGGCTGCGAATTAAATCAAAGGATCCCTCGGAGTGTACAGTAGCCCCGGTTTCTACTGCCAGGTAAATTACCAAGGGGATTTCTTATCTGGAAATACAGTGAGATGTCAACATGTGTACGTTTGCCATTAGCATCCTGATGGGGCGCAGACATTATGGGGAACATACTGCAAGGCTGAGGAACATCAAAGGTCTTGAGCACAACCACAGACACATTATTTGATATTAGATTTATGTGCGAGACTTTTATTTGTTGTTTTATTTAATCTCAGCACAGGATGCAAGTTGGTGCACAATTATCTGATTGAGGAGTTATCATAGTGCAATTAAGGGAGGTCACTGCTCAGCTATTAGTCGACATGCTTTGCTGCAAAGTAGGCTGCATTAACAGCATCAGACCAGGTCATCAGACCGGAAATACAGTGATGTTTTTCTTCTTATACATTTCTTTACAAACTGTTGTAAGAATTGAACAAAGTAAAATCTGAAATTAGACAAGTCAAATTTGACATTGTGATATTTTTAGATAGCTTGAGCCGGGATTGTAATTAGGCGACAGTATTAACAATGTCTTAATAAACCCTGAAGTCAACTGTGACTGTGATTTACTTAACTGTAGCTAATTACAATTAGTGTCAGGACTTAACCAAACTATGGGATTAACTCTGCTTTAACGTGACTAACACGTTCTATGTATGTCATGTGTGGTTCCATCGGCAGGCAAACTAAATTTCAAGAACATCAAAGCGTTTCTTATGACAAATAAGCTGAAATTGCACATATAAACAAATTGGCGAAATGACATTTTGCATCATTTTTGATTTATGAAATGATGCAGTGCGCTGTCCTTTCTGCCGTTCAAAGAGTGCTGACTCTTCCTGTACATAATCGCTCTAATTAATCACGTCACTTTCAGCCAACTTGTTAGCAGCTGGCAAACAGGAGACAGCTGATGAATGATGAGTAACATTAATAATCCTCTAGTTTCACTTTCAGGCAAATTAAATCATTGTTTTAAGCCTAACATAATGATGAAAATGGTGTCAGGACCTCTAGGATTCAGCCCAGCACAGATACATCAGCATTGTCAAGAAGAAAGTCTTTTGTTTTTTTTTCAAACATGAACTGACTCAACCCTTTTTGTTCATGTGTAAATTGTAGCTGCTAATTAGACCTTGGGATTGGACTTACTATTCAGTCTTTTTATTTGTATGCTTGTGACTTGTACCTGTGGTGGAATAGCAGATCTGCGAGACGCCAATTGAATTAAAGCAAGTCAAGAAAATGGTTTGGTTAATAGGATTTAAGATGAGTTAGACTATTGCAGATTTGAGTGGAATAGATGGGGGTTAATGGCTGTACTGAACTGATTTTCATTTTCACCAGTTCTCATAAACTGATACCATGTGGCCTTTGTATTTGTTTTCTTGCCAGAGTTGTTCCTGGAACCTTTTGACAACTGTGCAATGTGTCTGGATCGACACCAAAGCCACAGTTCACAGCCCTAACATTGGTCAGTTTGGAGTAAATATGTGCTTCCTAACTTTTGCCTTAGTTGTACAAGTACACTATGTTTGGCTTGTTTTCATTTCTTAATAAACTGGCAGATATGAAAACTCCTTCAATCGTTCCCATCTCGGGTCTGCATGATGTACAAAGTGGAAGTACCCTGCAGAGGTTTCATTCTATTCACTCTCCACCATGTCTCCATGTCTGATTCAATGTTATTACAGTCAAAATATTACAGTGACACAGTGAACTTAAGAACGAGGGAAAAACTCACAATAGCACATTAGTTTATATCCAGCACCGTCTCAGGCCAAGTTTATCCTCCCTGGGAAAACAAAGACAGAAAAATCTCTCACACATACAGTAAAAGGCAGACACCGAGAGCAAGATAAATTTATACCACGCATCACACAAATACCCTTTTCCCCTCCCGGCTACAACATTCTCGGGGTCAGTGCGAGGTCACCTGGGTTGGATCGTCGACCTCTTGATGAGTGTGTATCCTGTGTCGACCTTGGCTCTGTCCCCATGCCAGTTCTGTCTCTCTCTGCTCCACACCGCCCTGGGCCTAGTCCTAACTGTCTGGAATGGCAATGAGCCCAGCTATTTTTGAGCTTTGGTATGCATTTGCAGGCAGACCTATAGACCCCTTGCTCTGATTCATACGGGCCCGGACATCATTCTGCAACCGAAAAGAGCCAGATACCTCAGATGGGATGAAAGATCTTTTATCTGCTGTGAAAGGGGTGAGGAAGTCCGAGCTTTTAAACTGCATTAGCGATTGAGAGAGGAGCAGAATGTGTTTTTGCAGTGGCTGCTACAGTCCACGCAGGGGCCAAGTGTTGATTAAACACACCAGAACTACAGTGGGAATAAGAGACAGGGCAGATAAGAGCATTCCAAATATAACAGCACATACACACACACACACACACACACTTCACGCAAGGACACGGCAGAGCAGACAATATCTACTTTACCTCTGCAGCACTAAGTGTTTCCATGCTAAGGGATTACAAATTATATCTATTTAACTCTCAGGGCCACCGAGATCCTTTGTTGAGCCAACAAAGACGAGCCAGGGTGAAGCAGGGAACAAATGGGCAAGGCTGATTATTCACCACCAACTTTAACCCTGCAAGGACGAAGCATTTCCTTCACAACACAGCCGTGCTTTTATATGGAGAAAGAAAATGAAAGAAAGAAATATGAAATCAATTTGGAAATAAAGTCAAGAGCACACGACTGTAAGGAAGGGGAATGCAGAGCCAACACAATGTGTGATGTTGGGCGAGCTGCGGCGGAGGTCTGATAAGGTACCATCTTTTATGATGTGCGGAGAACTATTTTCGAACCGCTGAAAGGACGTGTGTGGTGGAGCGAGCAGCTTCGGCGCATGCGTCCCTCCCTCCGTGAGGGCTTTTCCAACAATGCCTGCCTGTGTAGTCAGAAGGCCCTCTCGTCCACTTGCCTCTGGAATATACCATGTGAGAGCGTCAGCGCTGACGCTCCGAGTCACATTCCCAGAGGCAGCATTCCACGCAAGTAACCCGGGGTCAGCGTGAACTCTGCGTTTCCCCGTGCCCTCGCGGTGAATGGGGAATTTGGCATAGCGTAGTTTATTTATTCATTGTTGGGAGTCAGTTAAGCTTGTTGCCCGTGAATCGAAGTGACAGGACTGTGTCAGAAAGGCCTGTGCTGTGTTGATCCGGCTGAGTTTTCCATATGGTCGTTCAGCCCGATACGCAGCGCGGCATCAGGCCGTCTCATGTCCGCACGGTGACGTTAAGAGTGATTGGGTTAGACAATTGTGTAAGCAGCTGACGCACGAGTGGGCTCAAAGGAGCGCTCCTTTACTTGAAAACATGAGAGGAGTTAAAGAGGTTAGAGAGGAGCGTTTTGAACTTGAAAGGGGGCTGGTTCTCATATTCAGATGAGGTTGTAAAGTGCTGTTGAGCTTCTCTTGAGAAGAGATCCTCTGGAACAACAGGGTGAGGATCCTTTTTTTAAAAACATCTTTTAGACAATCATCAAAATAACAATCTCATGTGTAGATCTTACATAGATGTACATTTCACTGTCTTACATGGTCTCGTGTGTAATTTATGTGTAACTATCTAATTCCACATAAAAACTCACAATCAACCCAAAGGCATACATATGCGCTTTTGAGTGTCAGTGTATAGGCTAGGGCGACATGTGGGAGGAGTAGTTAGCACTGTCACCACACAGTGGGTACATGGGTTTCCTCTCACAGTCCAAAAACATGCATGTTCAGGTTGACTGGGGACTCTAAATTGACCCTAGGTGTGAATGTGAGTGAATGATGTGTGTGTGTGCGTGTGTGTGTCTGACTGGTGATGGACTGGCAGCCTGTCCGGGGTGTATTCCCTGCCTTCACATACACATTTCTCAGAACTGTTCTGCAGTAGAAGAAGGCAAATACCAAGTCATTCGCACCTGCAGCCACACAACAGAAGTGAATAAGGCAAAAAGCAGCAGCAGGAAGGTGGGCGACAAAGTAGAGTATCTTATCTTTTCTTTTTTTTTCCATCAGTTGTATTCAATAGTCAACATTAAGGCTCAGGTTTATCACTGTGAAGTTATTACACATACACATATTACATATACATGTTACACATTATTGAGCATTGTTAGAAAAAATCATTAACGTAACCATAAAGGGAATACAGCATTACTTTGAGTTGAAAGTTTATGTAAGTCAAAAGATGTGCAACAACTCCTTCTGACACATGGCGGCTGCCAGGACGTTATAGTGTTAATCAAGTTCATGCCAACATCAGTGATGGCTCTACCGAAGAAAAAGTTTCAATGCAGCAGACAGTGCTGGAGGACACACTTGTACTCTCCTCTCTCCGACTGTAGATAACACACACGCACGCGCATGCACACACACACGCCCACATCCGCAGAAACAGATTACGAACTATCCAAACAAGGGCAATGCAAAGCAGCAACTGCCTCTTAATCCCAGCAACACATTGAGATGAAAACTAGTGATAACAGCGCAGACAAATAAAAGATTAATCTAACAAGTCTGACTCGCTTAGGCCACCACAAACAGAAGACCACTGCTGTCCAAACAGGCTGAGGTAATTGTGTCTGTGTGTACGTGTGTATGTGTGCGTGTGTACGTGTGTGTGTGTGTGTGTGTCTCGTGGCCTGACAGGGAGAGAAGCCGTGCAGCACCAAAGCTGCCCTCACCATCTGGCCTTGGCAAAATGAACAGTGTTCCTCTACAGCCTCTCTCTCTCTCTCTCTCTCTCTCTCTCTCCCGCTACCTCGATCTTTCACTGAGGGATTTGATACTCATCCATCCAGAGAGATTAAGTGTTTCCATATTCCAGTCATATTCCCCGGGTTGTTTTGCTTTCTAAAAATGGTGTTTGTCTGCCAACATGTTTGTGGGATGGATGGATGGATGGATGGAGGGAGGGATGAATGGATGGGTGGGTGGTGTATTCGTAGCCAGGCAAAGTGAGAGAGGAGAGAGAGAGAGAGAGAGAGAGAGAGAGTGTTAGGACTGAGGGGTAGAAGAAAAAGTAGAGAACAGGAAATGACAGAAAAGGAAAAAAAAGCATTTCAAATCTGAATGCGAAAACCACATGAAGGTGAAAGAGTGAGTTGACAGCAGGTCATGTTGGTATAATGAGTGAAAAGGTGAATAAATATAGCAAGTGTACACATTCTCGACTCCACGGGATACCTACAGGGGGCCTTAAGGGTGTTGAGAGTGTGTGTGTTGGTGTGTGTGTCTTGTGCCCCCAGGGTCTGGGGTTAGAATTAGAGTTCACAAGTTCAGGGACTTCCAACACTGTGGAATAAATGTGGCACACACACATACACACACACAAACGTTTGTTTCTCTGTACCTGCGAGGACCTTTCCATCATCTTGCAGTCCCTGCTGAGCCTCTAACCCTGAGTCACAATAAACCAAATCCTCAACTGCAAATCCAAGTCGTAACCCTTAGAGAAATTAATTTTAGTGTAACAGTCCTCACATTAAAGGATTTTTTTCATCTTTGTGTCCTTCCGAGGACATTTCGGCGAAAACAAACACACACTCTAAATCGCTTGACAGGAGTGTAAACCCACGGCGCTTTAAGAGGCTTTACCAGAAAAGATCACACATCCATGCACTCCTCTCACACCCCCCCCTTTCTTTTTTTTCTATTTAGCCTGTTTATTCCTTCTGTCAAATTCACCGAAACTGACGACAGGATTAGAGAGTGCAAAACGGTGTCACGTGAGCTTTGGGTCAATCTTTTGATGATCTGAGGGCACATCTGTATGTCCTCTAGCCTTAAACTGTGACTCACAGAGGCCACGCTGCTAAAGTGTGTGTCTCTGCACTGTACAAAAACACAACAGAAGAAGATGCTTCACTCCGTGCTCTGTGATAGCCGCGGTTGAGCATAAACTTACATATTCCCTCATGTGCTAAATAATTCAGAGAGGACAACAAGACTCACCCCATCTCAGGTCTTAAGCCCCTGCTGTGCTCATCTCTCTCTCTCTCTCTGTCTCTCTCTCTCTCTCTCTCTCACACACACACACGCACACACACACACACACAAACTGCATTCAGTCTTTCCAAAGCGAACCCATCCTAGGACACATAACACTACTAAATATTCCATTGTGTGGAATTGCATGTTTTCCTTTATTCAAAAGAAAGAGAGTGCTCATTACTGAAAAGCATAATGATGATGAAAAACAGATTGGAAGGCATGAGGGAAAAGACATAATTACATCAAAGGGCTTGAAAACAGAAATCCACATTTCAAACATACACACACACACACACACACAATGAACAACAGGAGTGTTCAGTCCTTTACTGTTTGTTTTTAACACCCTTTAGAGCTGCATATTTGATGAACCCTTGCCATCTAATTTTTTATTCAGCCACAAAGTGATTTTCCATGTCTTTGGTCACCCCCTTTTTTTTCTCACAAGAGAAATGGGATTCATATTGACCGTCACCTGAGGCAGATATCCTGATGACCTGCTAGAAACAGTGATCAATCACGTGATCCAAAAAATAAATATAAAATAATCTTTATATTGATACATCACCTGATTAGTTTCACTTAACTGTTGTCATCCGGTTGCTATTTGCTACTTCAAAAGAGGTGGGATCACCCTGGAGACTTTGCCAGCCTATTGTAGGGGTAAAATGCTACAGTATATCTTGTCTTAAAATAGAAATAGGACAAAATGCTAACATGTTTCAAGCTTTGAAGGCAATACGGCATAATAAAGAATTGGTTCACCCAGCAGACATGGAGCAAATAGTAACTTTCCTTTTAGCTCCGTTTAGGTCTCCACCAATATTTCCTTTACAAATGTGTTTACTTGTTTTACTTGTTTTATAAAATGACAAGCAGAGACACTATAAAGACAAGATGTCCTCTTAAAAGTTACATTTAGTCACAGGATCCGCAAAAATACATATTTGATAGATGGGTTTTTACTGATGTCCACTGGCAAATCACATTGGTCTTAATACTGGCATCAACAAAAAAAAAGTTTGGTTTCATCTGGCCCTGGTGCATCAGCAGATTAATCCTATATCGGATATGTTATCCACTGGATGAGATGAATCAATCTGAGATTAGGTTTTGTTATCTTGACCAGGGCAACAGTGCACATGGCCTCCGGACTAACCTTCTTCACTTCTCCAGCTGTTGGGGAAACAACAAATCCTGCTTTTCTCTGTCCCGTGAATCTGTGGCATTGATAAACCCATGCATAATGTTCTGCTGCATGCTGTACAGTCACGGCCAGACCAACAAGCTGCCGCTCGCCTTTCTCTGTGTTTTGTCTCTTCTCCTATTGATGTGTGCTTGTTTACTACGTCGCAAATATGAGCCTTGTTTGAGAAAATGCTGTAGGCAGTGTGAAAAAATAAAAGGGCTGTGAACTGGACTGATCCAACAAGATCACTATACAAGGTGGTTCTCTCTGACCTGACAATAAGCTACTCTATGTATTCAGCACCACCTTTAGGTATCGTGTTATTGTGCTACATATCAAAGCATACTGTTAAACTAACATGGTTATATGGATTTTGGATTGGAGGGCACTAGATTGCTTGATGACAATACGCGAAAGAACTCACAACACACTGGAAACAAAATGTTTTTCTCTATTTCATCCTGTAGAGGCAGCATGGCTGAGTGGTTGGCACTGTCGTCTTCCAGCCAAAGGGTCCCAGGTTTAACTCTGAGGAACGGTCTGCTTGTGTGTTTTCTTTTTTTTAAGTTTCCTCCTACACTCCAGAGATCAATTGGACACTCTAAATTGCCCTTAGATGGGAAAAAATGAGCAAAACAAACCATATGGAGTCATATTTTAAAGAGAGACCCTCTAAAAGCTGAACACCAGGATGAGCCACATTAGAACCTTTTGTGGCTAACACTGAGGCAAAATATTAAAGCCAATACAGCAATTTTGCAAGTCAGCATGAGCCTAGAATAGATCTAAGACACTCTGAGGCTAATTAGCAGTGGTTTTGACTGAACGGATCTGAAGGGCTGCGTCACATCTTTGAGGACAGAAAAGTTCTTGCAACATCTTTCAGTGGCCGCCTATAGGCAGCGTGAGTCAGTCATGGAGAGAAATTAATGACATGCATGTTAAACTTATTCACCTTATGCTTGTGTGGTGCTGTACTGCAACTGTAACTTTACTCTAACCGTCATTGATCAGGGTGTTAAAACAAAAAAAACAAAAAAAAAAGCTGTAGATGTAGATTCTACTGAAACTTAAACTTCATATCATCCCTGATATGAGTTCCACAGCTCCCATTGCTTTCCGCACACAGGTGGCTGCTGCGTGTAGTCTCACTTGTGGGTCTGCATGTCTCTCACTCACACAGGCTCACACACACACACACATACACACACACACACACACACACACACACACACGCACACAGTTTTACACCCGGGCTGCGATATCTCAGCCCACACCAGATGACCAACTGTTTGGCTGCTTGTTGCCAGCCAGCCTGTGGTTCAGAGATCACAACACAGCTTCCAGGCATTAACATGACTCACCCCTCACTGCAGTCGCGTGCACGTGCTAGTGCACACGGAGCACACGCACGTCCCCGCACACACACACAAACACACAATGCGTGCGTGCAGACACACACCTCAACAGGTTTGTACTGCAGGGCTTGGTCGGCCTGTGTCAGAGCAGCAGAGATAAAGGGGGAAAAAATGGAAAGAATTGAAGTAAAGGGGAGAAAAGGGAAGCAGATGATGAAAGGGGTGAAGTTGGATCCCACTGACCTCAAAGAGTTCCGCTGTTGCCTCATCTCTTTTATTCAACTTTCCTTTCCTCTGTAATGGTCAGTGCTGACTTTTCCAGCATGACAGGAGATTTCTGTTCACTTCTGGTGTTTCTTTGTAATCTTGTAAATTGTGTTCTAGTCCTTTCCGCCACACAAAATTTCCTTAAGCTATGTAGTTCTTTTTACTTTGTAAAAACAAAATAATAAGTCACATCAACAATCATCTGGTGAAATGTAGCTTTAATTTTCATTTCCTTTTATGGATCACAGCTGCTACAAGTTGTCTGTTTTGAGTTTGTGTAGACACGATTTTTGATTCATAGATGTAATCAAAGTGACTGTCGAGTACTGGTTGAAAGACTTTCCTTGGCAAATGAAAAATAATACAATAAAAATCCGGACACAAACACACACAGTGCCTGAAAGCTCACAGAATCCAGATGCTATTGTCATTTCTGCTCAGACTAAACGTCTTAATCACATGTACCCAGGGCTGGAAATGCTATGAGAGTGAAGACGACCCTGTGCTAATGTTGTAATGCAGATTTGCGGTGTATAGTTTGGTTTCTAATTACACTTTGCTGTTAGTTGACTCGACTCGGTGTGATTTGACTTGACTAAGTGTGAGTCTGAGAAGCTGAAACACAGAGGATAAACAAATACGGATTCAAAATGCTGCATCTATATGCTTACTTTGCATTTGCAGTTGAAACATAATGAGCATTATATGGAGGAAAGCACTCAGTCCAAGTATCTGAGTGCACCATGTTTCCAAGACAAAGGCACCTCATCCAGCCAGTCCATCTCTTAAATATTTCAACTATTGGGAAGGGTGGCACAGTCCTAGAGGAGAAATCCTCCGGAGATGTTTGGATGAAGGAAAATCAACATTGCAACGTTTCCTGAAATGATTACCAACATACATTTTAACGGGGGATCCTCAAAGGCACCTGAACTTATCCTCCTGCTGGATTTCTGTCTGTTGGTAAAATCCAAACTCTGTGTATTTACTATACAGAAAAGCCAGAGGCAACTCTTTGGTTTGGTTTGAAATGAAACAGTATCTTGATCCCACTCGCCACATTGAGGTACTCTTGAGTAGGGCAGTGTGTGAATGCTGAAAAGCTACTTGTTGAGCAGATGCCAGGGTAACCTCTGCCACCAGTGTGTGAATGGGTGCTGTCTTATAAAGCCTTGAGCGGTCATGAAGGTTGGAAAAGTGTAATATAAGAGTCTGTTTATTTACCAGAACAAAACATCCACGTCTCAAGTACTTTGCATCTGGTGCTACTTAGCAAACAGCTGGACTAAGACGCTGAAAACTGTGAGTGTAATATCACCTGAATGGGTTAGTCTGCACAGGATGGGCCCCGATTTTGGGTCTGTGCCGTTGAGTTCATAATAATTGTGTTCCTAATAAAAGAGGTGGAAAATGTTAATAGTTAGCTGTAACTTTGAGCGCACTTGTTTATTGTTTGTTTTCTTCATTGATATTATCATTGGGGATCTCTGTGCCAGTATTTTGATGATGACAGAGAAATGAGGGCAAGGCATGCTGCGTCTCATTCTTTGATGAAGAACTCATTGAAATTCATGTGTCCTCGCTGTCCCAGGAGCATGACTCTCAAATATCTTGAGTCATATCACACCGGGGGGGGAGTCATGCAAAGGGCTGCTTCACTAATAAAACACTCGCAGAGATGTTGCGCTGGGTTAAGCAGAAGCAAAACAAAGCACAACTTTAGAAGAACCGGGGACCTTAGCAGTGGCTAAAAGAGCAGAGGGAGAGACAGACGGAGTAACAAAAACACCGCAAGTACACACACGCGCATGCGCACACACACACACACTCCAGCACACAAGTCCGAGAACAAGCAGCGAAGTTAAATTGAGGCTGATTGTATTCTCGGCGTAGACTTGTCTTTGTCCCAGAGCTCTGTCTAAATATTGAAGCAGATCGTGGTGAAAAGAGTCGGCTATCCAGAGAATTCAACCCAATCTGCATATTCATCACAATTAATTATGATTCCTCTCTCTGCCATCATTTTTTATCTTTCCTGCTTTATTTCTCGAGAGGCAACTACAAGACAATGCCGGGGTGGTGATCGGAATCAGTTATTAGAGAGGCGGGGTAGGGAGGGTGCAGACGCGCACGCACACACACACACACACGCACGCACCTTCCCTGAATGATGCCGTCTGCATCAGATATGGTGATGACGGCTTCACAGCCAGCGTTCGTCTCTCTGTTGACACGACGCCCGGCGTTTTCTCTCCCACTTTGTCTCTCCCCTCCTTTGTCTCGGGCCGACTGTGCCTCGTACCTCCGCGGAAGTGACTGAGGGCGGCCATTGTCTGGCGCCGCACACAAACGAACTGCCACTCGACAGACTTCTTGCAAGGCTAACTCCGTTAATTGCTCGAAGAAAAGGAGAGGAGGCGAGAGACGGCGCGAGACGCCGGGCGAGAAAGTGAAAGTTTTATGAAATCATTCTGCATCTGGCTCGAGTGCGAGGAGAAGTGACTGAGTTCACATTCACAGTAAACTGCAAACCATAAACAGAGTTGTGGCCAGACACTTTACAGGGAAACTTTGAGAGGGACTGTAAATGTATTCTATACATCTCAACAAACAAGACTAAGAATCGAAAACTGCAATATGTGACTGCAGTGCTTATTCTAACGTAAACTGAATTAGCTGACCCTATGATGGAGTCATATTGAAGCACAGGAAATTGAACGCAGCTGGTGTTATCTTCTGGGTAGCGTTAATATCTAATTACAAGACAAAATGTCTGTTGTTTGCATGCACTGCAACAAGTAGGTCGAATTTCAGCTTTGTTGCACAGTCTATAGGGTTAACTAAACATAATTAACCTCTCCCCACTAATAATTCAATCGAGATGCTCAGATGAATTTCTGACATCCAATATCCTGGGGGCAACACATCCTCCAAGCCGCCAGTGTGTCCCTTTATGCTGATGACTGTCATTTTTATCCTAAATGCTGCAACTGTCCAAGGCAACTTGTTTTCCTCCTGAAAAAAAAACAAAAACACCCATAGTAATGAGTTCTGGGGATTCAGTGGCTTTATTTTACATGTGTTAGTAGTCAAATTGCAGCTGGACAATGGGATTGTCTCATGTGAGCACATATGTCATGAGCACTGATGCAATTTACCCCAGAATAGGACAAAAATGAACAGCGCCTGCACACGCTCTCATTTTTGAAAACCTTAGTGCAGCTGTTAAAAAGGAACAGTCTTACTGGGAGTGGTGTTTAGGCAGCATGGTTTTGGGAAGATTAAGTCGATGGGGCTGTCACGGTCATACTTGTCTACTTCTACCGTATAAATCCTACAACTTTTACAGTCAACGCAAGGCTTATGAAGGGAGTCTTGTAAAAGCCAAAACAAAAAAAAAGGTCATTCTCTCTGAATTTGGCACCGGCAATGACTTTGGTACCCCTAGGTGATGGAAGTGTCGACACGTCAGCCAAAAATAAAGAGTCAAAAGTGAGGGCGTGTGAGACAGATGACAGAAGTTGTCCATTAAGCTAACCGAGCAGCCCTGGTGTGAATATTGCATTTCCACGTTTACTGCAATTACAGGCCTGTTCACTGGTTCACCTCCTACGGAGGGTAAAAATGGAAGGGAGGGAGTCACTCCTGTGGGACGATGAGGATATAGCCTGCCTAGTCATGAATGCGAGGCACACACACACACACACACACACAGTCACGCTGCCACTGCTGTCACACTTCCACTGACTCCAAGTGATCCCAATCCGTGCGTGTGTGCTGCGGGGAGCCGAAAGTCACTTTGTCTGGTGTCAACTAAAAGTTGTTCCGCTGAAAGACAAGTGAAGAATTTGTCATTGAGATGGAGATACCGCAATCTGAAAGTTTGGAGCCCTTTCAGCGGTGAGCGCCAATGTCATCTTTGATCGCGGTGAAGTGAGGTGAGGTGAGGTGAAAGTGAAACAACTACATCACTCCGTCTTTTTGTGTGTCTGTGTGTGTGCATGTCCATCCACCCCAGATTTGTTCCTTTTGCAGAGCCGGGACTGGCTGACTCCTTCAAAGATTGCGTGCAGGAGGGCAGCAGAGTGAGCATAATCAAGATTTTCATTGTCACTGGAAAAAACAGGAAAGTTGTGGATGCTGACATGCAACATCCAGCTAATAGGCCATAGCCACAGCAGGCAGACAGGGTCAGAGGTCGGCTCACATGACATCTCTGAACCACGGGCCAGAAAGGATAACCTCTCCGTTGCTGCTAATCTCATCTAATGATGTCCCCGTGGGCTGACATGCCTTATGCCAGCCTTATTGTCATTACGATGCTCCATTTTCCTTCTTTTTATTCTTCTGTGTGACAGAATGAATGTTTCATGCCATTGGATCTCTGTAACAACATCTATTTTCCCCCCGCATGGGCTCAGAGCAATGTGTATTTCTCATTTCCGCTAGGGACATAAAGTAGGACTTCACATCCCATCAGAACGCGAAGGCCCCTTAATGTAATTAGACGTCCACTGCCTGTAGTTCGACATCCCTATTTCCATTTACTGCGCACATTACGCTTAAAATCAAAAGGGTGTTGGACTCGCCAACTTTAGATCGACCTATCAAATGGCTGAGGATGTTAAACGCGTACCGCCGTTTCAGATAAAGCGCTGCGGCACATTTTTATACAATAGCTTTCATGTAATTATCTTTTTAATTATCTTTGACCTTGCTTTCATGGCAGATTCCTTACTTTTATCGTTCTTAATATGCTGTCACTGACTTTTTGCGGTTGGATTTTTTTTAAGGTAATGCTCAGATGGATGGGGTGAAAAACTGTCTGCCAACCGTGCTCCATTTATCCGCGATAGCCTAATGTGTGCGACGCCGTGCGAGTGGAGGGGATGTTCGTTAAAAATCTGGAACAGATGACGATCAGTCAGTAGCACAGGGTATAAAAGGAACATTTACTCACTGGCACAGGTGCGTGCACAGACATTAGGGACATTTTCTTTCTACTTTTCTGTTTTATTATCCATTACCAGATAGCTGCTTGAACCTAAACCATGATCCTGACCAAAATATTCAACAATGTTAATTTTACATAAATGTGCAAACAAATGATGCTAACTGCGGTGTCAGATGATACAGTAGATATAGTTTACTCATCTTTACGTTTCTGGTTTTCCTCTCATTTCCTCATCCATCCATCCATCCATCCCGCTTTGTCTGCTGGTGCACTCAGGGCGTAGGCAGGGAAGATAACCGTGCCAATCCACACACACCCACACGCACCACTGACTCTCACACTCACTCCTTGGGACAGTTTAGATCCTCCAGTTGGTCTACTTTTAGACTGTGGGAGAAAACTGGAGTACCAGGAGAAATCCCATGTAGACTTGGGGAGAACATGCAAACTCAATACACAGGCCCCCTCCAAGTTCCTATCTTGCCCTCATTTCTAAACACAGTTCAGAAGTGAGGAGGCTAATGCCACCTTTAGAAACAGTCCCTAAAGGCCATGTCAGGGCCATGGATTTATTATTACCTATTATTATATGTATTATCTGTATTCATTTTTTTAAAGAAAAAATAGGTTTACATAAGTTGTGTGCCAGTATGATTTTTCAAAATATATCTACCTATGTATTCATCAGTCAGCACCAATTTGGATAAGAATGTTGCTAAAGTAAATTTACTTTTTTGCACGTTTATAAGTTGACAAGATACTGTGAACAGCTCACAATGTAATTGCTAGTGTTTTTTTATCATGTTGATAATAAGATATTTTTATGAGATTCACATAACAGGAACATACTATACAATTATGTATAGTTGTGTAACCTTTAATGTGACTGTCTATATTAAAATCCAATTTCATCTGAAAGCCCCCTGCAGTAATTCCTGCTGTTAGACATATGCGACATATGTTGCACCATACAGCCCTGCTGTCTATGTGCGCGTTCTCAAGTAATGGACAGTTGACTTCACATGTCAGAAGGACAGCATTTGTATCTAATGTAATTACCCCTCAGGTCTAAAAGCGGAATGTGAAGCAACAAAGTCCTAATGGTTCCGTCAAAACAACACCGGGGCGGATGTGGCAAACTCTGAGTAGTTCTTACAGTAAGATGTTTTCAGCTTGACATGACCAAAGCTCAAACCACATTTTGCCACTGGGAGCAACAAACAGGGCTTGTGCTGCGGTGATGTAGCCCGAGCCCGACCCAAAGGGTGGAAGTAATAAATTTCAATTACTCCTCTCAACGGCGAGCAATGGGCTTTTCTTCCCGCACTTGAACTTCAAGTTTGTAATTTTGCTCATACGTGTCTTTTGACCAAACTATTTATCTTTGCAGCATTTCAAATTGCTCTCAGGCTCCACATACACGCCATTAAAGAGCCAGCTGGAATAATACTGTGCTGATTCCAGTTTTGGATGTTTATTCAGTTGATTTCATGCTTTTTTATTGAAATTCAGATACTCAAACGTCAGGCCTGAAGATCACATGGTGCAGTTTGCTCAGATTTCTCGTTTGCACTCAATTAACAGAATGACATATATAGCATGAAGCTGAAGCTGAGCTGAAAGGACACAAAACAGTATCTATTAAAGTCTAAGATAAAATGATATATAAAGCCCTCTGTGGCTTAATTGAAGTCACACAAGAGGTTGAAGTGTATCTATCAGTGCATCTTTGTCTACTGGCCACTGCAAGCAAACATGCTTCCATCCATGTTAACAATCATACATATATGTGGCACAGCAGCTCAAGATTACTTTCATAACTGATTGATCTGCAGAACATTTTCTTGACTAACCAATTAAACGTTAAGTCTATAAAATGTCAAACACTGTGGAAATGCTCATCACTACTTCCCGTACCCCAAAGTGACATCTTCATAAATGACAAAAAAAAGGCAGCAAATCCTGACATTTAACAAGCTGGATCTAATAAATGCTTGACATTTTTACTTTTGATCGACTAATTCAGCTAATCACTTACCAGCTGAGGCTCTGCACATTTTCAAATCATGCTTTGCATTTATTACTAATACCGAGGCTGATTCTCCCCTGCTATGGATGCAGAAAGAAAGACATGGGATGACCAGATCTCCATTGCCCACTCCTCAGCTCTAACTGAAGGAAGCAGCTATACATCTGCCAATAGTGACACAAAAAATATCTGCCCATAGTCTGTGGCAGCACACTGTGGATAATGTCAGAACCATATTTCGACTGTAGGAAAACAGGTCACATATTTCACCAAAGCTTAACTTGTGCAGGAGCCGGGGCACATTTTGGAGCTGGTGCCTGTGCCTTTTCCACCCTGCGCACCAAATAACACTCAGAGGGCTCAGCCTTCCAGTAAAGGGACTGGTGGTACCAGCCGCTTTCCAGTTCACTCACACACACACACACATGCACACAAGCACACACGCAGTGTCAAACCACAACACACTCATGTTGCCAGGAAGGGGTCAAATTAATGGCTGACTTTGCAGCTCTCGGGCAGGCGCTCAAACACACAAATACAAACTGTGCCTCAGTCACACACAGACACAGACACGCACACACACACGCACACACACACACACACACACAATCATTTCCATTCCACTTTTCCCCCCCTTCTCCGCCCTTCCGCTCACTGCCACCCTCTGCTTTTTTCCTCATTCTCTCTCTAATTTGCATAATATACTATGCCTCTGAAGCTCAAGATGTGTGCACACACACACACACACACACACACACACTGACAGATGGCACCACTGGCTTCAGACATAGTGCAGAGCGGGAATGTGAGGAGAATGCAGGGAAGAGGAAGAGAATGTTCTGCTAAAATAAACACGTACACACATATACATGCAGACACACACACACACACACACACGCAATAATACCATAATTATCCTGGGCACTGGCCTTGGCACTAACCTGGGGAAAACCCTGATGTGCCAACTCACTGCACCCAGTGACCTACCAAAACCAGCAGGGAAGGAACACACTGCCACACTGCCTCCCTCACACACACACACACATGCACACATACACACATATAGCCATGGACAGGCTTATTTATGCAAAGACATGCATGCATACACAAAGTCAGTGGAGGAGAAAGGAAATCTAGTGTACACAGACAAAATAAACCCATCCATGCTGCTTAATCAATCGCCTTCCTCTTCTCTCGTCACTTGAATAAAACCTTTTTTTTTAATTTATTTTATTTTTGACGGGATGGTGATGGTGGTTAGAGCGTGTCTATGCTGTCGGCCTGAGTTATCCTCATAAAGCTCTGGGCCTGATTATCCTGCGATGAGTCATCTGGGGAAAGAGAGAGGGCGAGCGAGACAGAGAGAGAGAGAGAGAGAGAGAGAGAGAGAGAGAGAGAGAGAGAGAGAGAGAGAGAGAAGAGGGAGAGAGGAAGAGAGAGAGAGAGAGAGAGGAAGTGAGAGAGGTGAACTCAGTGCACAAGAACCCAACAACCAGGCCACTCGTTACATAGCTATAAACAGAGAGAGAGAGGGGGAGAGAGAGAACTAAGAGAAGCAGGCCTTAAAAGCCATCACACGGTAAAATCCCCAGCCCGGGCATGTGAGAGCTCAACCAGAACGAGGACGAATCACACACACACACAGACACACACACACACACAAATACAGGTTTTCACCCTATCGGACACACAGCCGCACAGACAAAGTTCTGTCGTTTAACCTGCTTCTCCTCAGCTCGTTTGTCACGGTCGCGCAAAGGCGGGCTCTCTCCGGCTATCGCAGCCCCGCCACTCCTGAAGCGGTTCTCACCGAGTGGCACATGTCGGGTCATATAATTAACTTGCTAATGTAGTCGGTAATCACGGGGAGGGAGGAAGACAACAAAAACAACAGGCTGCCGCGGACAGATCTGCAGCCGGCAGGCTTTGTTGACACCGCGAGAGCTAGCTACACTATCCCGGGTGAAGTTGCGTAACGTCTGCCATGCGGCACAAAGTGGGGGTGGGGGTGACATTTAGGACTGCTAGGTCCGCTGAGGTGACGAGGAAACATGTTGACGTGCACACACGCGCCGTCACGCGCGTTTCTGCGTTGGCATTCGTGCGTTTTTGGGATGCGTGCGCCTACCTAATTATGTCTGGGTTAAGGCGGGTTAAGGTTTATTTATTTCACATTTCCACCTCTGCACGCACACTCCGTTTCCCATTCAAGCTTCTTGACCTCTAGACTCTCACCACGGCTCAGAGTTTAGAACTCAAGCAGGGTTTTTTTTTGTGTGCTCTTCCTACTCATGCATACGATACAGTCGCAGTGCCTGTGCTCTCGAAACATATGCAAACACCCACTAGGATGTCAAATCATTTTCTGGAGCGAAAGTTTGCTCAGTTTCACTTTATAGGCTCGGAGCGTTTACAAAGTTCCGTGCTCTTCTTTAGCGGCGCTCTTATATTTTACTCAAACATAATTTCCCATGGGAGCCCTCGCACTTCTGCTCAACTTAAATTTTTCCAAAGCAATATTTGCTCAATTTGAGCTGAATATTTCAGGAGGCCTTCCGACATGTGGACGAGGACAAACTGGGACTCAAACGCACACTCACACACTTGCGCACTCGCATACACACGTATCTGTTGAGCCTGATTGAATGGGACTGGGCAGCGTTCTCACAGCACTAACTGTCACCACAGTGAGAGGTCAAACAGAAACAGTAACACAGCTTATATAAGTCACAATAACAGGAGCAGGGGGGAGAGAGGCCATGAAGGGTGTGTGAGGTTGTGTGTGTGTGTGTGTGTGAATCTGTGTGAGCAGAAAAAGAGAGAGATGCAACGATTCTCTGACATTTTTATTTTCCTCATAGCTGATGACAACTGAAAATAATAAATGGGGACAACAAGACGTTCTTGTAGCTTCTGTCACATCATCATTATGAGATATATATATATATATATATATATATATATATTTGAACTTCAAATTCAAATAGAGAGAGTCACATTCAAATATACAGATTTCCTACAAGTGAAATAAAAATTGCACTTGAGAGGTCGCACTGGTTTTTGTATTCTCTGCACAAACTGCAGCGATGCTATTTACATATATCCAGAGACCGTCGTTGAGTATGTTTGTGGAAGCCGCCTAAGTGCTTCAAACAATGTGTCAGTGTGTTTGCCTTGGCAGCAGGTAAATGACGTCGCTGAGAAGCATGCCGTCGATGTTTGTGGCGCGCTCAGTGAGTGGAATTCGTCGTCGTATAGCATACAGCACCCAAACACTGATAGAAGTTTCTTTTTTTTCTTTCTTTCAGATTTTCCATCGAGCCCATATAGAAACTCATGACACATTCGGGCCATGACAACGTCTAAGCAGGAGCCGGTTAGCTTAGCACACGGCTCTACACCAGACTCGCGCCACTTCGACGCGTGCAAAGTGATAACGAGCCCCTACACGGCCGTCTCACGCTGCGTAAAGAAGGAGGGTGCGGAAAGTGATGGCACCAAACTGTCAAAAGGCCCGGAACACCATCAATCACAGCATTTAACTGCGCAGTGAAGAAAAACATAGACTTAAAGTGTTTGTATGTGAACTCTGGCAAACTGCCTGCTTGGCTGTTAATGCAGCAACACAAATGTATATCACATTCACAAAGTTGAATCAAGGACGCCGGCTGTGCGGCGCCCGCTGATTATTTGGTGAAAACGCATTTGAATTTCGCTTGCTCTTCACTCTTCGCTATCAGCCAGGGGAATGGAAACAGAGACGCACATCAACCCCGAGAAAATGCACTTCGTTGCAACTCATCATCTAAGCTGGCGGACGAATGTGGGCAGCTAATCAGCAGATTAAGTTTCCCGATGAATCAGCTTCAATCCAGTGTTTAAAGAGATGTGAGCACCGCCCCAGACACACAAGCAAACAGACGTCTATCGTTTAAGCAGATCCTTTACAGCTTGTTAATCATACATTCAGTCAGTGGTCATGAATCTTTGAGCGAGAGGAAATACATCTCTAATCCATCTTTTTAGTTGATCACCAGAGAAAGCACAGATTAAGTTTGTTTGTTGTGGAGGGATGGACAGGCGCGATGTGCCGTACAGAAGCCACATTTGGGTTGCATGCAAGGTGTTGTGAAAGGCGAGGGAAAGAAGAGAAAAACTGACTCTGGAAGGTCCTTGCCTGATTTAGAAAGACAGTCCACAGAGGAGGGGTTGACGGTGGAACATCACATCAAAAGAGCACAGAAGGCCAGCAGAGGTAGAGAGAGGAAGACGTGTACAGGGGGAGAGAGAGAGAGAGGGAGGGACGGAGGGAGATTTTCTATAAGCAGAAGCTAAAGAGGTCAGACTGTTAGTTTCTGGGTCAGAGAGCATTAAACAAGCAGCCGACTGAGCCGTCGTCCACGGCCCCGTGGCGATGCAGCAATGTGGACAGGCTTCTACCAACTGTGACCACACATTAGGCACTTACTCTGAGCCATACATACACTGCTCAGGGCGTCAACACATAAAGTTGGCCTTTATTGTAATCCACTACATACAGCGACACACACACACACACACATACGAAGCTACATCTAAGGAGGCCGGCTGCTGGCAGTGGGGTATGTGTGTCGACTGGCACGAATGTTAACCTTAACTCTCATCAGTAATGGTCCCTGGAACGCCGCTGATGGCGTAAACACTGGGAGGTAACGCATACAGGGACACGGTATGGAATATATCTACATGACATGACACACTTGTTGAGAAGGAATGAAATCCTTCAGCAGCCGCAGACTTCTCTTGTGCAGGCTGGCCAAGCTGATCAGGAGAGCCAGCTCCGCCGTGGTGGCTCACCTGCTACACAACCCACCTGCTACAAAAAGGATGCACCTTCTGTGAAGATTTTCAAGGGTTTAATCTTACTCTGCTTCTGTGTTCAGTTATGTGAGGTTTTTAACGTGTCCCCTGCAGACTTGTGAGCGTCATGGTCTGAGTTCAGAATGTATCAAGTTTTCTAATCCCCTTATTTTTGCAAACAATGCTGTCAAACTGTTTTCCCAGTGGAGCAAACTGGTCAAGATACACATCAATCTATCTTCCACACGATTCCTGTGTTTGTTATGGAGAATCTTGTTCTGATTAATGTTTTTTAAATTCATCAGCTGTGTATTGAATCAACTCTGCATAACCTCTCTCTCTGGCTCTCTCTCTTCCAATCTGAACCATGCTGTGCAGACAGTTATCTTATTTGGAACAGCAAATGTGCTGCGTGCTTTTAATTGACTTCTAAACGTCTGCGTTGGCATCTGAATTTGTTACAGCCAGTTCGTGAGAAGCGAGAGCCAAGAGGCGAGATGGTGAGACAGGCGTGCTGGCTTACATATCTCGTCTCGTGGCTACTTTCCCTTTCTGATTTTCATGTTTTTCTCAAGAGGCTTCATCGGTCCACACGGCGTCCTTGGCTGCGACGTGGATGCTGTGCATCTCACAACTGGTTTGGAAAAATGATATACCTGTGGCTTGTATTTTGTACTTGGCCTCTGTATCATCTCTGAACAATTTATTTTTCAAAGACTTTCTTTTGCCATCTATTCTTATAATATTCACATTCAGAGAATATATCTTTTAGTCTACTTTGATTTGTATGTATACTTTTTGACCAGATGTCGCGTCTTTGACTGCTCAGTCAGTGACTAAACATAACCACCACATGCTCATGGAAATTTTCCCACAGATTTCAACAGTTGGGGTTTTCTCCTCATCAGAATGTATTAGTATCCTAATAAATAACCTTCTGAATTTGAAAGATATCAGAATATACAGTTGAAGGATGCCATTGTGACTTGGTGGGTAGCCACCCAAATGGTCTATGTCAGTCCCTGTCTTCATGGAGGTGGATGTGATGACACACGCTCTAAGTAGCCATTCAGGTTTTAACTTCCTGTCCACAATGATCTAAGATTAGCAATGTCAATTTACTTTCTTTTTCCACCAATTGCTACCTATTTGGAATGAACTCTCCGCAGTTGCCGTGGCGACGGAAGTGTTGTTGTTATCTGCTCATAAGTGGAAGGTGAAGAGCCCTCTCAAAGACCAGCGAGTGGACACAGTTCCTGTTATTCTGCTTTCAGCTGGAAAGGAATCTTTTGATTGGTTTTAATATAGACTGGGATCTTGACAGAGGTTCATTTGAACTTGGATTACTCTGAAAATTATATGACATATCTACACGACCGAAGCAGAGAGGAGAGCAGAGAGTTTTGGTTTTGGCAGCCAGGACCAGAGGGAATATGTTTCTGGGTGTCTTTCCATCTGTCCTGGCCATTCTTAAGAATGTGCTACCTCATTCACACCTCAAGGAAATTTTGGCGTAAAATGCTGAGTTGGAATCAAGAATGAGGTGATTAGACTTTGGTGGTCAGAGGTCGAGATCACTTTGACTGCGTAAGGCACATTTTTAGCCAAAGCTCAAGCATTAAAACAGCAAGTATGACTATGGTTAATAGGAGGAAAATGATGATATAATGATTTCATGAAATTTCCTACCCAAGAAGTCTAAGGTGAGACTTATTGTGAGGTCATTATACCATGCGTTAATGCTCTCTATCAGCTGTAATAACAGACTCCTATGAGACTATTTCACCATTTCACACATTATTCACTCAAATATAATAGCACTACAATGAAAGAATGAAAAGAAGTCACAAAAAAAACTCTGATTGACTGTGGTTACATTTCTTTTAACTATGTTAAATATTATTCTGGCCAAAGGGGAATATGACTCCAATTCTCCTCAATAATTCTAATCACATTTAATTCTTCCTTTGAAAAATTGTTTACTGCTTAAATGTGATTGAATGGCCAAAGAAACATCACAAAAATCTCACAACTGCCCTCTGTCTATTCCTCAACAACCACCATCCATCAAAGACTAATCCTGACTGATGCTTGGGTGGCCACCACAGCACAACTAAATATGGCACTTCCACCTCATCCACTAAGCTCAGGGTAAAGATTTGAAATATGACTTGGAAAGAGAGAAATAATCTTTCAAGGACAAATAATAGACCCCACTGAACTGAAAGCAGCCATTAGACAAAAGAGACAAGAGAGAGCAAGGGAAAGAGGCAAATATCTTTCCAATTATCAGCTCTGGAGCATGTTCTTAAGAGCGAGCAGAAAGGACAGGTTATTAAGCTTTAATGCATCACAGCATAGGAACCATTCAAGGCCTTCTCCCTCATTAGACCTACCACCAGCCTCGCTCTGTGTGTGTCTATGTGTGTGTGTGAGTGCATGTGTGTGTGTGTCTGCGTGTGTGTGTGTGTGTGCGAGTACATGTTCACGGCTAAGCACCTCATACAGCACTAAACACTTAAACACTGGTAATGAGAGTGTGAGTGCTGGCTAGTCCGCTTACAGAGGGAATAATTGCAGATTTAGCCAACAAGGGCATTTTCATTCCCCCCATATAGACGGGATTAGTGCACATACAGAAAACAGGAGTCAAATTTTCCTAATAAAACCACTCAACAGGAGAGAGACTGCTGCAGGAAGCTATGCTCAAAGAATGTATACAACAATATGTATTAAAGCATTTGACAAATCCTTGAGATTTAATCACATTTTCTGGATGTTACATTCTTCTCATGAAAAAGGGCTAAAGGTAATGCTTATAGAAAAACACAACTGAGCAATGGCACAACAATTCCTTATGGAATATGGGCCGGCTTTCTAACTTCCATTCCTTGCCTTTTTTCCCCCTCCACAGCAAATAAAACCTGATGAAATTCCTGTGGATGATATATTGCCCTGCTTGATGTCCGTGTGCGAGTGTTTAGTGTGGGTTGATTCCACAAACAAAGCCAGAATTGATTCTCCTTATTGAAATCCACAAAACAATATCTGAGGGAATCCACCTGCCTATAAAGCTTTCTGGCTCCCTGTAATTTAAAGAGTGAAAAATGACGAAATGGGACCAGAGAGCACAGAAGAGGAAGAGGGGGGTAAAAATGGGAGCCTCTGTGGAAAAGGAGGCAGCGATCAACCTGGGAGGATAGAGAAGTTAAACAATTTGGCCCGTGCGTGGCGTGCTGGGACATTTAGGCAGGCAGATGCCGCCATATGAGCAAATTAGCGGGACAAAACACCAGCTAACATCCAATTCAAGTCCCTGGGATCAATGAAGAAGTATTGGCTGCAGTGCCTCTGCTCAGTCAGCCACTAACTCTCCTTCTGTCCGTTCCTGCATCCAGTGATCATCACCATGTGTGTTCACTGTGGCCCCAAGTCTGATGAGGATGATTTTCCGTAGATGGGATGATTAATGTGCCTGCTCTAAGATGCTGAGTGAGATTGATGCTGCCCGCTATCCCCTCCATGCCTAATCTTTCATCCTTACAGTAAATATGACACAATGTCCATATGCACGCGAAAACAGCCTGATTACAAACAGCTTGCGAAGCCCTCGTCCCTTTTAATGATTACATCCAAAGGCACTCTCTCAGTCAAACGGCTGTTTCACTTAATGAAATTAGCCGATCGCACTATCTTCCTCCTCTGCGCACGAGGTAAGGAGTTTCCACGGGGGTCACTCGGCTAAGTAACCCTCGTTAAGCAACTCTAATGCAAATGAGATGCAGATCTGGCTAAAACGGAACACTGGTTAATTTGGCCTCCTGACATTGCAAACAGTCACGGGGGGATCCAATGCAAATTACATGCAAATGACAGCTGACGGGCTTTGTCTCCATTGGCTAAAGGGTAGGAGCCTATGGGTTTGAGTTCATGTCTGATTTTGTCTATGCAAATATTTGATGTATCCAAGTGGAACTAAAAGAAAGTAAATACCCACTGAAGAGGGGGGTGGAGGTTCACAACAGGTCAGGAGGCTGTCATCACAACAGCTGAAGCATTATACACCCACACCGCATGGCTCGGTGCAGGAGAGGAAAAATACAGACCTCAAACCAGAGAACAAGAGGGAAGCAGACATTACATTCCAACCGCTCCACATTTACCAAAGCCAGGACCCAGCTGTGTGTGATCCAGCCAACTCCTACATCATCTGGAGCCATGCCTCATATATTCACTTCAGAGATCCAGCCCTGTAAAGCCCACATATAAATATGGCAATCTGGTCAAGCGCTGTATTAACACTTGACAGTGTATCTGCAGCCAAAGCCCCCGGTGAGGAGGTCAAACCTTTGCACAGACAAGCCCCTGAAGACCATGTGACAGGGAGAAATCACTTTCTCTAATGCCCAGTCCATACGCCAGCCCATACAGTATGGATCCCTGCAGAGAGGCGCAGTTAATTGATCCCTCTCCATCCTCACTCAACCATCAACACGGGTAGAGAATAACCAGGTTCTACTGTGGAGAACTGCTGCTTTTCGGCCTTTTTTTAAATCTTTACATACACTTCAATCTGGCCTGTTCCTCATATTTTAAGCTCTCTATCCTCTCAAGTTGCCCATTTCATGGTACGGGCTCCATCACGCAAACATTTCAGCAGCACGTGTGTAATGACAGGTTGCATCTGCCCCAGTTCAAGGGCACCCCAGAATACTGGTCAAAAGTACACTGTTGGTAACATAAAAACCCGTATCATATCCTATGTATACGGGCTAGGGGAGGAGGGAGGTTACTGGAAAACCATTGTAAGACTCTGGGGAGGAGGTTTCATCTCAGCCAACTCCCTGAAGGTCTCCCATCTCAAATATTGCTGAAAAACCTTTGGTAGGTTACTTAGATAACACGTTCACAATTCTGTTGGAATAATCCACACATATTGACCTCATGCGGTTCAATTTATCTCAAGAGCGTGTGCCCGCATGACTGTAATAAGATGACATGCCTTGAAATGTGGACACTTTAGGAAAAAAGGATTCACCCCTATCTATGCTTGAGTTTGAACTATACATTTCTAGACCCTACTCAATGCGCTCTCAGGCTAACATTTACAATGACAAAAGCTCACTATCAAGTCAGTTCATTGCTATGGAATTATTAAAGATCTTGTTAAATTCAGCTTTAGCGTTTTGCATCTCAGATGAGAAGGAAATCGACAGTGTCGACCTTTCAAGGAACGGTGAAGCCTAAATGGAACTTATTAGCTGCACTCGATCATTCACTCATACGTAACCTTCTCGTTGGAGCAGTTTCAGTGAAAAGTCCACCTTGAAAGACGAAAGGTGCACGAGGCAGGATTAGGTGCAAAGACGTATCCTGAATGAACCGTGGCAGCTCTCATTAGTAACGAAGCTTTACCTGCTCAGTAAACACAGCACAGCAATTATTTATTGGATAAAGCGCTACGCAATCCTGAGAACAAAATGCCAGGGGGTACGATCGACCCGGTGGAGAGAAAACAGAAGCATGGAGAGCTGCCGTGACTTGCCTTAGCAGGGTCAGGTTTGGGGGGGTGTGATGTAAACACACAAACTGGCCCTGCCAGCTTTGTCATAAACTCACAGGTGTGACGTTGTGATTGTTTTACCGGAGAATATTTCTGGAGAGATCGTCTCTGTCCAGAGTTTGACTGGAAGAGAACGTGACGAGGGAGCAAAGTGGATGATTCACAAGAAAGGTTTCAAAGCAGATGTGAACAAAGGCTGCCACAACCGCATTATATGACCATCGGGCCGCATGGACGACACAATTAGAGAGGAGTCTCAGTAACAGCCCATTTCAGCTTTCAGAGAAACACTGCTGCGGGGGCTGTTCATATTACCCTTACAATCATCAAGATACATTTCAGTCAAATCAATACAATCGCTCTGTCTACACGGGCCATGTAGCTGCTCACCGTTGCCACAGAGTGACAGCAACTCCAGCTCCCTGGAGTCCTCCTGTCTCCGTCCAGAATAAAGAGTGGCAGGGAAGGGGTGTAGTGGGAGGCATACAGATTTGCCTCAGCATCTAACGCTGAGGTAGGCTTCAAACAAACTCCGTACAAGATGTTGGCTGGTCAATTCCAAATGCGTGTTTAGGGCTGTTCTGAAAGACCACATTGGGAAGCCTGCTGTCAGAGAGGGCCGAGCCAAGGCAAAGATAGTCCTGGTTGACAGGACGGGAGGCGGGATACAGATACATGGGGAATGCACAAAGAGCACTGGAGGGAACACCACAACTTTGAAGCTATCCACACTCTGCCAAAAGTCCAGTTCTAATTTTGACTTGTCTTGATAAGGGGTTGTTATCTTGACCAGTGAGAACACATAACTTTGTTTTTCCCTTTCAGGGGACAAAGGCAGCATCACAGATGTTTTCATCTGGAGTGCAGCATTGTTCGCTCTTTTTCTAGAAAAAAAAAAGTTGAGAACTGTAGTTGCAATTCACAAGGCAGACAGGCATCAGAATTAAAATGAAGGCTGTTTGTACAATTTACAAATAAGGAACTGGGAAATATTCTCTTTTATTGCTTATCCAGCTAGACTGTAATATCTACTGTAAAGTCCGCTACTGCCTCAACAAAGAGACAGGGCTGAGCGTGCAGGTGCTTTTCACCTGCACCAGCATGGTCATCTGCTACCTTGCCCCGAGGTCTCCACAGGCCCTCTGAGTCAGACTGCACAGCACACAAACGCACCCGCTGCATCTCTCCGGTACACTCTGCACACCACGAGCTACGGGTGATGAATCAAACTACTCCTGTCCTGCTCCCTCACTATTCGCTTCATTCATAAACCCAAAATATTGTTAAGGCAGCCAATTGGCTGAGAGCACGCCGCGCAAAAAGACGCCGAGCTCTCAGTAGCCAATGAGAGGCCAGTAGTACGCTCCTGCTTTCAGCTTTTCATGCTCTCTCTTTAACCCTCTCTCATTTTTGTTCTCTCTCCTCTCTCGCCTCTCTCTCTCTCCCGGTCTCTGCCTCGATGCATTACAGCAGTCAAAACAACAGCCTGGCAAAGAGAGCGCAGCGTAGAAACAAGTGCCACATATTTAGAGAAACAGCGAACAGCTGCACAGAACTATCAGGCTACACTTTGAGAGTGGATTGCACTTGGTCCGGGGTCACTCCTGAACTCCCCGAGGGACAGAGTCTTAAGTGGTGACTTAGTCCCATCTCGCCCTTTAAGCCCAACCATCTGCCTATTTCGACCCATGCTTTAAGGCCACCTACTGTACTTCAACTGCTTGTAGGCGACAGGGAAAGGCACTCTAAAAATGAGACTTTATTGACCAATTGATCGGCTGATTGACAGCTATATTGACTGATCTTTAACGGAGCCCTCTTGAGATGGGAGGGGGGCTTACGTAAGGCCTGATTCAATATGACCCAATTCAATATTCACTTTGCTTTTTTTTGTGCCACAAAGGTTTGTGGCACAGAGAGGACACGATAAAAAAACAACAGCAACACACATGAATCAATACTAGCAGTGATCCACTGACTCTCCATGAACTCAAAGTTTGTGTGCCATGGTTTGTAGGGAACTGGGTTGACGAGGTTTAAAGGGGGGGTTTTTAGGTGCAACACTGCCATCTATGGACAGGCGCGGATGCTGCAGGCTGCCGACAGATTACATCATCATGTTGAGGGCACTGATGTGTTTTTCTCATGCTGTGGCACAGACAAAGAGAAGCAAGGACAGTTGCATTCTGCACATGAGCTATTTCATAGAAAGTTTACAAGTGTGTGGGCGTATGAGTGGAAAGTTTTCTTTTCCCTGAAGAATGTTTTCACATCCAAATAGGACAGAACAATCTGATGCAATCAATAACTGACTGACAGTAACTGCCTTGTGGGCTGATAAGTATATTTCCACACAATTAACCCGCTTTACTGCCAGGTACTGTCAGGTAGTGGTGTGGGATAAGAAAAAAAAAAGGCGGGGGGGGGGGGGGGGGGGGGGGGTGTTGATGATGCACCACTCATGTCAATGTTGTTGACATGCTGAATGTAACTGTCAAACAGCTGACATAAGAGACATGGCAGACAGTGTTTGAGATTAATTAATCTAACTTTAATTTAACTTTGCAAGAACACAACATCCAGCATCTCACTGGCCGAGATGAATAAATCTCTCTGCTGGACTTCCACCATGATGTGTTCCCTCACAACAGACAATAGTCCAGTAGACTTCAGCAGACTATCATGTCTCTCTCTCTCTCTCTCTCTCCCTCACTCACTCACTCTCTCTTGGGCTCCACTCAACTTCACGGTCTTTTATTTAAGACAAGTTGGAACAGTTTCTGCTGAGCTCTTCACTGTGCCGCCTCATTCTAACCCTGTGGCAGGTGTCAAGTTACTGCAATCCCGAGCCTGCCCAGGAAGCCTCACCTCATAGCGCTTACCCAGAGATGCAAGTGGGCGAAGCACTCTGGTGCGAATCGCCCAGCCGGTGCTGCCTGTAATATACAGGAGTGTACCGGCAGAAACATGCCGCTTCAAGCACTGGTGCTAGCCATATGACAATGAGTGCTTCTCCTGTACAAGTAAAATAATGGTGTTAAAGGTCTCAGATCCCAGTGGTTGTCCACTCTGTTATTGCCACATCATCTGCTTAGGCTTCCTACTCTGCGGCTACATTTTTTCATCAGGATGGACTGGTCTAAGCGCCTGAAACGCCTAGTTTTTCAGTGAAAGATACAACTTCTCTGTCATCGCACTCACCATGTTTAAATATGAGTGCAGTGCTTGCAGCTATGTATCTGTATTTCACTCTGAACCTGAGACGTAATTGGCTTTAACAAATCGCATCGATGCCAGTTTGCTGCCAAACAATGAGTTTAGATGTGGGCCATATACAGTGCACCCATATAGTGTTTATAGAGGAAAATAGGGGAAAAAAAGAAGAGTGTCTGGATGGGATGTGTCTGAAAATACAGAGCCAATAGATAGAGCATGGCGCTCAACGTCATCACCTTGCTAACAGGGGCTACACCTTGAATTGACAAGAAAAAAAAAAACACCCAAATATGTTTGGAAAACGTTCAGGAAAGGGTGGTGCGGTGCCCTCTATTTCTGAAACGCCACTGATTGCAGGTGCTTTTTTTATGCAGGCTATATAGTAAACATATTTACTCTATACATAAGCCATGTGTTCTCATGACGACCAAAGCAAAAACGTATCCCTGATATCACCACCTGATATGCCCACCAAGCTGACTGCTGGTCCAACAGAACACAAATGCACTGACATCACTGTCTCTTCACAGATGGCAGAAGATAATACAATGATGTCATTCACACCTGTTTTTTTTTTATCTCATTCACTGAACTGGGTTATCTACCTGTTGTTAAACTGGTTGTCTGGCATGGTTCATTGACACGGATTTCGGTGGTGCATTACAGAAAGTCTTTCCATCCCGAATGAAAAAACCCAGTCCTACTACACTACCACTGACGTTAGCTATAATATATGAACAATATCTGCCGTTGATGTCATAATCGTTAAAGCAAATTAAAAGAAAGGAATGGCCCACACTGCCGAGCGGTTTACCATCGCAACTCAGTGATGGTGGTCAGGATTGTGTATGGTGACACTGCCTCCTAGTGTCTCCATTAGGACTAGCACCGCAGAGTGAGCAGGCACTCAAATGAGTCTGTGAAGGTGATGACAGCTCTTTCCATGTGAAGGGATGGTGTGAAAGCAAATGTCAAGATTCCCTAACTTTCATACATCATCTCAGTCTGCTTTGAAACTCAATTATTCAATTGAATTTTTTTAAATTGACAGGATTGGATGGTGTTGAAAGCATCTATATACTCATTTGTTAAAGAGTATTTCTAGCAAATCAATAGCGTTCCAGAAAGAAGTCACCTACCCCACTTCTAAGGGCCTGTTTCTAGAAAGAAAAAGGACTTTACATGACAGTCAATGGAGTGTCATTGTGTCTTTTAAAACCGAGAAATACCATTCAGAAGCTGATCAAATGGTCTACAAGTATGGAGCCAGATGAAAAACAAAATCCCTCCATCTCCTTATTTGGCAGTGCATCACAGAAGTCGCCGCCCATGAACGAACCGCCACTGAGTTCAATCTTCTTCTCTAATGAAGCAATTTCAGCTCTTAAAGTTCTTAAAAACAACTCTGACAACATAGTCTGCCCAATCAGAGGAGAACCTGATTGTTAGATGCAAAGATCACGACTTATAATTATTCCAAACATCTTAATGCCGCTGTGCGCAACTCTTCAAAAATGATTCGGAATTTGCATCAAAGGATAAGAAACAAATATGAGTGGGGATGGATGGATGGATGATGCAAGTGGAGGACAGACACAAGAAGTGCACTCGTACAAGGCAAGTTTGTGTAATCAGAGACGTCTCATTTAATTCCATTTTGCTATGGACTAGTGGGCGGCTGTGGTCCAGGAGGAGAAGCTAATCAGGAGGTTGATGGTTCCATTCCTGGCTCCTCCAGTGCTCATGATGATGCGCCCTCAGGCAGGATATTGCAGCTCAGATTGCTCCTGGCATGTGTTCCGAAACACACACGGGGGGTAAGAGACTAGAAAAAAAGCAACCGATAAAAACATAGACCTTTCCATTTTCTTTGCCTGCTTACTTTCACCAGAGCTATGGTTTTGTACTACAAAAATAGTCCTTAATGCTTCAAGGTCTTCTGAGAAAAAGGCACACATTTTTTGGAAGAATCACAGAAAAACTGAACGCAAGAGGAAAATCCATGAGATGAAGCTCTGAACTGATTACAAATCAAACTGTATTGCAAGATGTTCAACGTCAACAGTCAAGCTTTAAGGATAATTAGTCTACCAGTGTGTTCCTTTGAAGTTACTCTCAAACCACTGTTGAACGTTCTCTTCATTTCTCGAAAATCTCAGGCAAGCAAAGTGGTATGCGAAAGGTATAGGAAAGCAAAGAAAAGCTCAGCCGTGAGGCTGGCACTTCTCTGCTTCCGTGTGCACGTGTGTTTCAAAGGGAAGAATTCAGAGAAAGAAATATAAAAGAAAAGAGTTGTGGTTGAAAAATCTCAATTTCCACAGTGTTTTTACAGTTTAACTCGATATTCTGCACTCGTCCTTCTTGGACGAGTGTAGAACAGTTTTCAGTCTGACGGTTCACATTTCCATGTCCTTAAAACACACACACACACACACACACACACACACACACACACACACACACACACACACACACACACACACACACACACACACACACACACACACACACACACACACACACACACACACACACACACACACACACACACACACACACCTATCAACTGGTCTTGGATGGAACATTACCCCACACGTTTTATTGTGGGGAAAGACATTTCTGCAGCCTCAATGCGAGTCACTTGTCCAGTACGCTGTCAGAAGACGATTCCCTGCAGTGAATGGTGACGAGCTGCGTTATAGCTAGGTTCTCTGCTTTGGACATTTGGAGACGTAGCACCACTCTACCTTGAATTTTGGGAAGTGTCTAACACAGACAGTGCGTCATTGTTTTGGCAATGCAGATGCCACCTGCACGCCTTCAATTCTATGATGAAGTTATACATTAAAAATAATAATAAATCAGCGTATCCAAAGTTGGAATGCTAGCTCTTTGTGTCTGGCCTCATCTGCAACACAAACTTTAGATCCGCCAAAATGACACCCATGGAACCCCAGTTTCAGCAGGCACTGGTTGCAGATTTGTGCAGCCATCCTAACAGACCTGATGCGTGCGGGTTCCGTGCATTTTAATCAACTCCTACCAAAGCCCAACAGGACTCATAAAGCTTCTCCGATGTGATCGCAAGAGTAAATGTCATCCATGACAATGCCTACGCACCATGTCATGGTGACAGGACAGCAGACCCTGCACTGAGAAGGTCACTTGGGATGGACACGCAGAGATGCAGCAGACTGAAGGTCTGAAAAAAAGTGTTTAGTGTAAAAAAAAAAGTGCAGGTAGAGTCAGTCTGGAAAGTGAGGAGACCTTAGACAAGGTTTTCTGAGTCTCCTCCTGCACGTAGGCTACATGGGGTCCAGTAAATCCCCATTACATCATCCAAAAAGGGTTGTCGATTATAAAAAAAAAAAAAAAAAAAAATCAGATGTGCAGTTTGGTCCATTATTGCTTCCCCTTGATATCCTCTCGATGGGACTGTGGTTGCTGCCTCCCTTATCGTTGTATTTCCACCTGATGTTTCACGAGGACATTTCCAGGGGCAGCTGGTCGAGGTCCACAGAGGAGAAGAGGTCAGTGATGCCCTCGTCCTCAGCCAGGCTCAGGCTGTACTCCACCCCTTCCAGAGAGAGCCCCGCAGGAGGAGTGAGGGTGACAAAGCTCTGCTGCTCTTCTGAGGGTGACTGCAGGGAGAAAGGCCTGAGGGTGACCACGTTGCTGATGGCTTGGGCACCAGGGGTGGAGGTGCTATTGGTTCCCGAGGCATGGTCGCCATTGTCTGGACAAGTGGGGGGGGGGGTACATGAGAGGAAAACATGAGCCCAGTTTTACCAAGAATGAAAACAATCGCGACTGGTGGAAATTCTGTAGCAAAGAGTTGTATTCAAGCATCTACAGATCAATGAGTCAATGAGCTCTCAGTGTTTTATATAGACAGCAACAAGGTCAGAGCAGCACACAAGACACAATAGTCATACCCAACACATCAATGGTCATCCTTGATTTAAAAACCTTATGTCCTCATTTATGTAAGTTTTTTAAAAATGTCAAACATGAATACAAACCATTGGTGCCACCGGCTCCCAGATTCACTTGCATGCACCTGCCGCTGTACAGGTGTGCAAGTAAGTAAAGGGACATTGCTTTGAGGGACTGGACCTGTGCAGTTGTTAGCATGGCTATTAGAGTCTCCTGACATTTCCTACGTTTTAAAGGTTGGGTTACATCTTGGCTTTTCAGAACTGAAGAGGCCTCTTGGATTGAAGTGAAATGTCTTCAAGGGTTTACAACATGTCCAGTTACCACGGCTTACAACTTTGATAAGGATGGCGCGGTCAATTGGGAACCTCCACATATTTTGGTTTCCAGTTTCTGGTCAATTGTCATTCCCTGGCTCTTCCTTAATGTCTGATTCCTTCTCTGATTTTGGCTCAAACATATAAGGCTGGGTGTGTACATGCAACACATCTGCCACTTAGTTTGGGTTGTCCAGCTCTGTTTGCAAGGGCACTTAAGTTATACGAGTGACAAGCATGAATGAAAGCATACGTGTGGTTGCCAGATAAACATTAAATAGATCTGAGGGCTTGTAAGAAAAAGCATCTGTGGCATTCTGAAGAAGCTATATCTTCTAGCCAGTACAAAGATTTACAGTTCAACTGCTGTGGGTCTCCTTTTTGGAGGACTCACCTCTGTGGGACACCTGGACGGAGGACGTGCGCGGCAGCTTCAGGGTGTAGTCATGCCCATTGCTTGTTAGGTCTGCTCGGCTGCCACTGGTGGCAATGTTCTCAGTGGTGTCCATATTGTTAGGCTCATCAGAGCAGACAAAGACCTCGATAGGCCCCTGCGTGCTGCTGAGATGGACCTGGAGGCTCTACGCACAGGGGAGGTAGACGGAGGACGTTATTGAATCAAACTAATCTAATTTCAATGGTCTGAGAGTGTCTTGAAAGTGGAAACGACCAACAGACCAAATTAAAAGACCAAATTAAAGGGTAGCACTGGAGTTTCACTCATCGTACAGATGCATTAGAATGATACTGTACCTCCGCTGGATGCGGCACCTCCAGCTTGGTCTCTGCAGGGGCTTTGATCACAATCACAGTCTGGTCAGTCAAGCTGGGGATCCGCTGGACATCATCGTAAGTCAAATAGGCAAATGTGAACCCAGAGGTTAAGGAATATCATCCACTACGGCAGTATTTCTGCACCTCCATATATTACATGAGAAACAAAATTGATGATCAGAAGACATTTCACTCAAAAGGATATCTGTGACTGTCCTTGTCCTCGCAAATGTTTTGAACCTGCCACATGCACATTTCTATCAGCTCGTCCAGCCTCTTTTCCTTGTCCGAGAGTTCCTGCAGTTCTTGAGCTGAGTTTTTGGCCACATCGGCACCCCTGAGGACACACACACACCATTAGCAGAGGGTAACCGACGTGGCATCCTTGAACTTTAACTATAGCGAGCCCGGTCGTACTTCTTCGTGTTCTCCATGCTAACATACTTACAGCCACTGGATGTAATTCTTGGACGTCTTTCTAATGAGTTTGATCCCTTCCAGGACGTTGGTGATGTCGTAGATGCGTCTCTTACAGATTTGGAGCTTCTGGACGACCACGTTCAGGTCCAACATGCCGTCGACAGAGTGCGCCAGCATCTCCGCAAACCTCCGCGTCAAGAGAACGAGCGAGGTCTCAAAGCGCTGCTTCTCCAACGGGGCTGTCTCCGACGCAGCTTTGGCGTCGAGAGCTGAAACTACGGGTGAGGAAGAGGACATTTCAATGTTATTGTTCCTTCCAAGGTGCTGAAAATTTTCCCCTGCTACACGTTTCTTTGATCACACAGTTTAGGGAAAGTAGCATTTAACTGTTGCCACTGAGCAGAGAGGCTATCACCATGAAGAAAACTCCGTGTGACATGAGATGAGGCACCATCTTGATCAGAATTAATTTGACTGGATTTAGTTCATACCGTTGGGAGGCAAAGGGAGAAAAGGTATGAAAAGCTGACACATAATGCAAAATCCTCCTGCCCCCAAAAAAAGATACAGTATGATTAAACAATCCCAGAGTTGGAGCAGGAGGAAGAACTAATGGGAAGCAAACTTATGAGCACTTCAAAAACAGCCCTGACAATTTGGTCATAGGAACACATGCCAACAAAGGCTGCATCTGACCTTATGGCATCACAAGTGCTGCACAAAGAGGTCAAATTATGGTTTGAGTTGAAAGATTCTCTGTCTCTCACACAATACACACACACACCAGCCTACTCTGTACAGTTTCCTTACACTTTTCTCCAGTGGGACCCAGAGAGGCCACTGGCCTCTGGCCACTTGCAGCCAGAGCACCATCCTGAGGGTCCTTGGGGTCAGTGGCCTCCAGCTTTCGCTTTGCCTGAAACACACAAACAAACATTTGAAATACTCCAGTAGTGCAAACGTGTTAGCTAAACATGGGGATGACCATTATCTCCTTGAGTCCTGTGGCATTATAGGGCAGCCATGTTGGCCAATACTACAGTATAAACTTGACATAAGCCTATTGCATTCATTGATAACGATGGCTGCATGCTTGCCAAGCAATACACGAGGTTTCCTATCAATTGATGAGATTGTTCTGTCATCCGGAGCTGCCTGTTTATCATTGCTAAGGGTTTCATTTCCTAGTGACTGGCACAGCAGTGTGTTAAGCTAGTTGGAGCAACATCTCCCCATCCCCCTTCCATGCCCGCCCAGGGCCTGGACAGTAGCCCCCCGCCCTCTCTCCCTCTCTCTCCCTCCAAGCAGTGAACTCACTCAACAGTCACCTCCTTACCGATATCCTTCTGCAGAAAGGCGACGGTCAAGCTGCGCTGTCAGCGTCGGTGGAGCTCCAAGGACACAGTGTGCGAGAAAGCGTCCGGACGAAACGCGCTGAGATGTCTGAGTAAAACAAGTGTAAAGTTCAGGGAAACGTACACACGCAGCCGAACCTTGGCAAACTCACTTTCACAATAAAATCACGTAATCGCCACAAACCCGCTTCAACATTTCAATCACGTCGGTGAATGCTACTACTGGTAATGTTAATAGTCAGAATTAGGGTTCTCTACTTCGTGTTGAGAGGAAACTGCAATTGTCCACTGAGTTCCATCATTCAGAGCCACAGTCCACTTCACTTCTTTTTCCGTGTCAACATATCTTATGTCAATATTTACTGACGTAACATTGTTCTGTGACATATATATTACATCTGCACCGAGTTTGATGTTGTAATGCTGCCCTCCTTCCAGTTCCTCTCGGCTTCATACTTTTATTCTGACGATTCGTGGAGCACTTTTGTGAACATCGAGGCTTCTGCGGCTAGCTTGACCCGGCTAGTTGGAGTTAGCATCGGTGCTAATATCACTGTAAACACTGCGTCCTCACGTGCGGACACGGATTTGGCAAAACCACCGCAGTCAAGTGTGTTTCCGAGCATACAACACGATAATAGTAAGGACCCAGCAAGACGCGTCCGCACGGAGAGACGCAGCCGGTGCGTCGCAAAGCTACAGTGGCTAATATTACCAGCCTAACATTAATTTAGATGTAAAGGGATCAGCTGATGTAAGAACGCACCGGCAGTTCGGCTGATTTTAGCGCACTCAGTCCGGGAGGACTTGTCGGGCAGCCGTGACAACTGACCAGGGTCCAGTCATCTTTGCTCTGGTTTTGCGCATCTGTACCTGAATTCGCCGGAGCTTCGCTCGGTCCCGCGCTGACGCTCCGGCCGTGCTCCGTGTCGCACTTCGTCGTCAGCCACTTATGAAGAGCCTTCACTCAGTGTACATTACTCAATGAGGTCCGGAGAGCTGACTGTCCGCAAGAAGGGAGACTGAGCGTTTCTCTTTACAGCCTGCGTCAACTGCGTCCTCCCACCTCCCCCTTTCCTCTCTACCGTTTATCTAATGTATGAACGGCCATATGCATCTGTCCGATTAACTCATCTGCATAAAGTAGCGCAGATAATGATTGATCGCTGCAACGCAACGAAACTTCCCGCAATGGTTTTAAACCAGATTTGCATGTGAGCTCCCATTGGCTGGCACTCGGCCTGCGTCTCGCGCTGTGCGTATGACGTATGCGCAGTCGACCAATGGCGATAGAGGTTCGTCGACGGCGAGCTGAATAACGCAAATGAGTGCAGCGTTCATGTTCATAAGATAGATAGGAAGACGCTTTGTTGTTCCCTTTGTGAGGTTCCCTTCGGGAAATTTGGGTTTCAGGTTACAAGACCATAAACTGGGAGGTTTTGCTGCAACATGTAGCCGGTGAACTGCCTCCACCCATGTTTGAGAAAATTTGCATCCTAGAAAACTTACTCAGCTACTTTAAAAATGACTTGTGCAAGCCATGGCCATGGCAGAGGCATAATAATAATAATAATAATAATAATAATAACAACTCAAATACAAAAACGTTTGAGAAATGCATCTAATGTTGTTAATGTTTTACACAACATAGACAAGTTTGGCCAAAACATGTAGTTTTCACCCCCCAGTACATCAACCCTAAACTTAAACAATATCAACACTGGTTTTGAGAAGTCATTGGAAACATAACGGACATTCTCACTTAAGTACATTTAACAAAATACACTCTTCGAATGCAATCGGCACAAAAAAGAAAAAAAAACTGCTTCAGTCATCATCATCAAACTTGATCTTCTTTCCCTGGAAGGCCAGGATTTGTCCTTGCTGCTCCTTCCTCTTCTTACTGGCCTCCCAGGAAGGATGCAGGGCCTGCTGTGGTGCTTGATGGGAGAACGCACCTCCACCCCTGCCAGTATTTTGCCTGATGGCATCACCTCTGCCTCGCCCCCTCCCTCTGCCGCCAGGATGAAAGCCTCTCTCTGATGACTCTGACTTGGTCCCGGGATTTCTATCTGTTCCCATTTCCTGCTTCTGGAACTTGGACTGTTTGTTAAAATCTCTATCGAAATGACTACCCCCTCTTGGTTTCCCTTGCCCCCTAAATCTATCTCCACCTCTCCCACGACTGGCACCTCTGCCTCTAACAGGTTTCGATCCAGACAGATTAGAACAGAAAACAGACTCAAAAGATTTTTTACCCTTCAGTCTAGCCTCAAGTTCATCAAGCTTACTCTGGCCAGGGTCTGTTGAGTCCACTTTGACATCGTCCCCCTTCCCTGCCTCCAGATTTTTCTCCTTCTTCTTTATCTTCTTAAATTTGTTCATTTTACCAATAAAAAAGTCATCCTCGCTCTCCTCAGACTGTGAGGACTGCTTGTGGAAACGTTCCTCTGTGCTGTCATCAAAATATACTTTATCTTCATCATCTGATAGCTCCAAATCACTTTCCTCCTCTTCTTTCTTTTCATGTTGTACTTGAGGTGTAGCACTAACAGTGGGCTTATTTTCTGTTGTTTTGATCTGGATTTTTTTGACAGTGGCCTTTACTTCACTGTTTTTTTCTTTTGCTGGTACTACATTTTTGGGCTTTTTGCTTTTTACACTTTCAGAAACTAAGGCATCTGCTGAGGCATCTTTGCACGCATCATCTTCTTCATCATTGCTAAATGGTTCCTTTTCTTCTGCTCCAGTCTTTTCTTCTTTCTCAGCCTTTTTCTCTTCCTTTTTGTCCAATGACTGCACCTTTCCAACTTTGTTTTCGACTTTTACAGTCCCACTCTCCTTCACACCCTTCATCCGTTCCTCTTTGAACGCTTTCACAGCAGCTTTGATGGCTTCAATCTTCTTGTTGAACTGAGGGTGTGTTGCAATGCGTGCTATTGCCCGGTCAGAAATGGTAGACTTTGGGTTCCTACACTCCTTTTCAAAGTTGAGAGTCTTCTGCAAGGCTGTCTTAGTCACCTGTAAATTAAAGATCATATCAAGTTTCACAGCACTTCGAAAACGTACTGTCATTTGGACTTTTGCACTCATTTGAATCTGTACCAAAAATGATGGGACATAATGTGTCGTGAAAAGAATAAATTACAGAATAAACAAGTTAGTACAAAACCTACCAGGTCTGGTGAAAGGAGCTTCATTGCATGGATCTCCTCAAGTAGCCTGGCTGCTCTTTTCTGATTCCTCTCAGATTCTGTCTCTTTTGCCTTCTTCTTCTTCAGGGCAGCAATCTGGCGTGTTAGCTTTCTGATGATCAGAGCCCTGAGCCTCTTCACCTCCTTCCTCATCTTCACAACTTCATTGTTGAGGTTCAGACCTTCAGTCTGTTTTTTCTGGCTGGGTTGGGTGGGCAATGGAATGTTTTCCTGAGCTGTGACCTCTGTTGTTGCTTCAGCCTTCTCCTTCTCCCGATCATCACTATCCTCCTGTTCCTCACTCTTTCCATCTTCCTCTTCTTCCTCATCTCCTATATCTTTATCATCTTCGGTTTCTTCCCCCTCAGTCTCTCCTTCCTCCACTTTCTCGATTTCCTCATCAGAGGGCATTTCCTCGGCCTGGTCCTTAGTGAATGACATCTGTTGAAACATAAACTCATTATTAGATACAGACACTTTAAACTCAGGATTCAGGAAATAGCACCATAAGTTGGGAAAGAAAAATAGAAAAATGGCAAAAATATCACGGAGTGATAGCAAATGATCATTGCAAAAATACTAAATACATAGGATACATATATAACAATTGACAAAAAAAAATCCAGATTACGATGATAGGGAACAACTGTCAGAGTAGAGTACAAAGTGCTTCAGATGAATTATGTACAAAGACAGTCGAAACTCGATAAATAAATTAAGATGAGTAGCAAGTTCTTGCTGTTTTGCAGAACACCAAGGGTTAGTTCTCTTATTAACCATATACTAGTAACTGAATGTATGTGCACTAAGTGGCATCATACTATATGAAATACACATTATGGCCAAAACCACTGTAATATTTACTAAACATCACATATTAAACATAATTTCTGTGGAAAGAGCAAACGTGAGTTTCGTTAGTGCCTGACCAAGAAAAACCAAACAAACGTGGTGGAGGCATGGACACTACATTTAACCAACCAACGTGAGAAATCCTCAGCTTTATTCGTCGACCCAGAGGGGCAACATGTCTGATTCAGATTACAAAGTGAACTAAAAGAACAAGAAACTGTTATTATCGCACTTACCATCCAGCAGAGTACATGAAATATTTAAAACTCAGCGAAAAGTCTGGACTCGGTGGGAGCAGCCATGTTCCTTACGCAGCCTCCTCTCCGGCGACGTGACGTCAGACGTCAGCGAGGCGACGCAACGTGTCGTGAAAAGGGGAGGGGCCTCGGACGGGACTGTTTTTATTTATTTCTTTGTTTCATGTGCATAAAACAACAACAATGGTGGATAATTGAAGAAGTGTGAATATTAGGGATGAGCGAATGACATTCCGCGCCTCCATCTACCGGACCGATATTTCCAGTGAATCAACAGGGGGAGGATGAAGCGGCGCAATGCGGACTGCAGCAAACTCCGACGGCCGTTAAAACGGAACCGAATCACGGAGGGTCTATACAGCAGGTACCGAGAGGAGAGAGGGTCCGGAGGGACCACCGTTGTATAACAATGGAGCCTGCCCGCTTGTGTCAAGACACGGCTGCAAGACGCTGCTGCACTCCAGCCGAAGCACGCGTCGTTGCTACTGTAGGAGCTAAATGAAAATGTATTGTTACAGTGACAGGCCTGACGGTACTTGTGAGGCATTTCTCGGCATGGTTTGTCTCTGACTGTGTAGTTTATATTTAAAATTAAGGGCAAATGGACACGAAAGGTGGCCGCCAGGCTCCGTGGGGCATTGCATGTGAATGGTGCCACGTTGTGCTCAATGGGATTGTTTTTTTTTTTTTGTTGCCTTGGAACAAAAACAGCTTGGATTTTTGTGGTAATCTGTTAATGAAGCTGTGTCTTGACATGACGGCAGCGATGTCAGGGCAGAGGTTTGAAGGGCTTTGTCTGCTCGAGATTATGCACAATATTCACATTCGAACTGTAACGTGTAAATGTGTAACATGTCCTGTCTTCTCGGTAGATTGATTAATGGCAAGCCAGCTGTGCCTAAAGTAACATGTACGGGCATGCCTGTCTATACCGCTCTCGACACCTGTCTCTCGGTTGTTGTTGTTGTAATCTAGCTCAGTGTCTTTGACAATGGAAACATGTCAGTAGTTCAATGCTGGGTGACCCTAAAGCCAGGCTGGAGACCAGAGGCCACTGGTCCTTTTAGGTGGCAATCACTCAGCTTTGAAATCTCCCTGATCTCTCCTGATCCTGAAAGCCCTTTCCTTCTTCTTTTCATTCTTCCCCTTGGCTTTTAATTCATATTGAGCTAGGTTTCTATCCCGTAAGAGGAACTCTGTAGTATAGGGACACCCTGTTTATTCTTTTTATGTTATTTGAAGGTTGACTTGAGCAGTTCAGTGGGTTATCCAGAGTCTTACATTTTCTGATGTCCCTCCTATAAACACCCGATTGTTGTCTAAACCTGCTTTACTGATGCTTGTCTCATTAATCCTGAATCCAAAGCCAACCTCTGTTGTCTTTCCGCTATGTCCTTTTTACTAACGTTTCCTTTTTTTCCCTGTGTCTTGTCCTCTGCCGCAGCACGTTCCTGTACCTGAAGTTCCTGGTGGTGTGGGTGTTGGTTCTGCTGGCCGACTTTGTGCTGGAGTTCAGGTTTGAGTACCTGTGGCCCTTCTGGCTCTTTATTCGCAATGTCTATGACTCCTTCAGATATCAGGGACTGGTAAGAGCCTCTGACACACACACACATGCTCACCTTTTCACCTGACATTAACTCGCATGTTATTACCCAAGCTGAAGATGGTCTAGGGCACCTTTTTAATGGATAAGCAACAAAGATTAATTGATGTGAAATGGAAATAGCCTTTGTGCAGTAGCGTACACAGACACTCTCGAACCTAGTGGGATGAAGGTTGCTCAAGTAGTGTCGTGCACGTCAAATACAGAAGTGGCTGATAGGGAACTGGTAATACAAGGTGTTCTGAGTGCATTTTAACGTACCCATCATAATGTGGATGTGTAAGTGGGACACGAGTTCTAACCTGCATGTGCAGCACTGCAGACTGCATGTGTACCTGCTTGTTTTTCACCTACTCGACTTGGTCGTTGTTATTGCGTGTCTCATTCCATTTTTTTTTCTCCCAGGCGTTCTCCGTCTTCTTCGTGTGTGTGGCGTTTACATCAGACATCCTCTGTCTCCTCTTCATCCCCGTCCAGTGGCTGTTTTTTGCTGCCAGTACCTACGTATGGGTCCAGTACGTCTGGCACACAGGTCAGTCCCAAGTTTTCTGTGGACCGTTTCTATCTTTCCCGGCCAAACAGCCACTTTGACTTCAAAGACTCGGCGTACAAGAAATCCACGGCTGCCAAGTTTCTCCAAGGGTGCTAATATTTTTTCCCCTGTCTATTATATCCACGCAGAGAGAGGAGTCTGTCTACCCACCGTTTCGCTGTGGATCCTGTTTGTGTACATTGAAGCAGCCATACGGTTCAAAGATCTGAAGAATTTTCATGTAGATCTGTGTCGACCCTTTGCTGCTCACTGGTAAACCTCAGTCTTGTGTCTTTGTCATGATCACGAGCATGGTTAAACTCTACCGCAAACCTACTGAAAGCAGCGGGATATTTTTGTCTTAAAGCTGACTCTCTCTTTCACCTCCCAGCATCGGCTATCCAGTGGAAACGGTGGGCTTTGGCTTCAAGAGCTATGTTAGCTACAAGATGCGACTGAGGAAGCAGAAGGAAGTGCAGAAAGAGAATGAATTCTACATGCAGCTCCTCCAGCAGGCTTTACCTCCAGAGCAACAGATGCTTCAGAGACAGGAGAGAGAGGCAGAAGAGGGTGAGACACACACACACACACACACACAGATAAAATGTGTACAATATTTCAAATAGCAGTAGAAATGATACATCGAACCTGCCAGCGGAGTTACATAGAGGAGGATGATCGTCACTGTCAGCAGTGTGGGATGTAAACATTGGCAAAATGACTGTGAATAAACTCAGTCTCCAGAAAAATTTCATAAAGTCCAGCACAACGAACCATATGTTTATCGCAGCAGTTTCAGCGTGCAGTTGGGATGAATTAAGGCATGCTTATTTTTAGAGGGGGTGCTGATGTTTTGCCAGCACTCGACAACTTGAGGGTAAAAAATGATTGCAACACATTTCGATCTAACGCAGACATCCACCGCGCAAGGTGACTTCAGACATAAGGTAGAAGTTGGTTAACCAGCCCTCTCTGCAAATAAAGCCACAAGACGTTTGGCCACAGTGTGTGTGTGTGTGTGTGTATAAAATGGGAGTTGAAAGGAAACTTTATATAAATAGGATGAGAAGATATAAAGTCGTGTGAACTGACAAACTGGGGATAATCTCATTCCAGTGACTGACAGCTGGTGTACCTTACTGAACCATATGCGTTTATTTATCTCTCCAGCTCGAGAAGAAAAACATTGTATGCATTAACAGCACAGACTGAGCCTTAAATGTTTTAAACAGACGTCCGAACATCTGCTACATTTCACTACATTATGTTGTGCAACTCCGTAGAGGCTCTAAACACACTTTTTTCCCTAACTTGTTTTTTTAAACTGCTGAATCGGAGACTCACGATGACATAGATATACATGACAGATTATCAGCGGATGTCATAATACACTAATGTATGTGTAAATATATAAATATTCCACTCTATTCCTGTAAGAGTCAAGTTGAGGATTTTCTCTGTTTTCCATCCATGTAAAAGCCGTCATTCAGGCTTTGTATACAGTCAGATATGTTTCCATTCTGCCCTGGAACTCACCCAGTCCTCCGCAGTATGTTTTGATTGTCTGCCTTTGCTCTCTTCCAGCTGCTTTAGCTAAAGGGATCTCAGAGGTAGAGCCGTCAGTAGTGTCCCAGAACGGTGCACCTCCTGGAAAGAAAGGCGGCACTGTCCCATTACCAGAACTGGAGTACCGGGAAAAGGGGAAGGACAGCACTGCCAAAGAGCGTGAGGGCAAAAAGCAGAACACAATTGGAATCAATAACAACAGTATTATACATGCGCTGGACTCCAAACTACAGGAGACAGAGTATATAGAGAACTACGCCGGGTCAAAGAGACTCAACAACGACCTGGCAGGAGAACACGCACAGGCTGACACCAACACACACTCTACTTCAAAAGAGGAAATGGGGGGGACTGGAAAGAACTACAAAAATGCCAGCGGAGGCGGGGGCAACCTTTCCAACTCATCTCCGCGGAATCACAGCTCCTCCAACGGCAGCGTGCCGGCGGGCTCCTCGACCAGCAAGAACGAGAAGAAGCAGAAGGGGGCGGGGAAGGGCCAGAAGGACCCGGTGGAGAACTGCATCCCCAACAACCAGCTGGGCAAGCCCGACGCCCTCGTACGGTGAGACCAGCAACCTCAACGCACTCATCACTGGTTTGTGTGGTGCGCTTGTCCCGCGGCCGCTTCCTGACCCTCTCTCTCTCTCTGCTATCGAAAAACGCAAAAAGGCTGGAGCAGGACGTGAAGCGTCTGAAGGCGGACCTGCAGGCCAACAGGCAGCTGGAGTCAGAGCTGCGGAGTCAGCTCTCCTCCCTGAGCAGCCAGGACCGCAGCCTCCGCTCCGAGCTGGGCCAGCTCCGCCAGGACAACGAGCTGCTGCAGAACAAGTGGGTCCACGCGCGGTAAAGCCCGCGGGTTCGTGCGCTCGGTCCGGCTGGGTTTCTAGACGCCGTCGAGGTCGTTTTTGCGGGAGAGATGTGACGGCGCGGTGAGGGAAGCGGTCGGTTAGTGAGAGACTGTGTGCTGAGCCGAGTCCCTTGAAGAGGAGTCAAAATGCAGCGCCAGAGGACTGCAGTTGAAAATCAGCCAGCTGGCCGACAGGAGCCTGTTCGGAAAGTTCTGTGTGTGTGTGTGTGTCGTCTCTGCTGAAAACACCAAGTGCTCGCTGCGTTGAACTAGTACATAGACAAGGAATTTACTTCACTGTCGTCACACTTAAAACTCCATCACCTTTTGGGAGTGTATAACAGTCCAACACCTTACATGCCTTTGAGGAGAGACTGAAAAGACTTGTAGCACATGTTTGAACAGATCTTACACGTCATACCACTCATAAGAGTGCGTGTGTACTTCAGTATTATGATGAAACCAGTGAATCAGACTGAACTGGCAAGAGGCAGCTTGTCGTATTAGCACAAGGAGGTTGGAAGGACGTAGTCCCCCCCCCTATCTCTGTAAACATCACATGTTTCTTTGTCCGTGGCGTCGGTGAACAAACTCAAAGGATGATCCATACACATACGTAACACCGAGAATGACAGCAATGACCACAGCGAACATGTGTGTAACTGTAAAATACCCCGACCCAGTGCAAAGTGTGTCGATGTCATGCTGGAGACGGGTTGACAGTGATCCTCTGCCCCCCCCACCAGGCTCCATGGAGCCGTGCAGACCAAGCAGAAGGACAAGCAGACCATCTCTCAGCTGGAGAAGAGGCTAAAGGCCGAGCAGGAAGCTCGCGCCCTGGCTGAGAAACAGCTGGCCGAGGAGAGGAAGAGAAAGAAGATGGAAGAGGCCACTGCTGCCCGAGCCGTAGCACTGGCCGCTGCCACCAGGTTCTCACCGGATTAGTGTTTCCAGCCACTGTTTTGTACATAAACAAGCCAATTGCAGAGTCTTGGTTCTAGTCCTGGCCTTGAGGGTGACGTCCTTGTCTTCTGCCCGACAGAGTGGAGTCGACGGACTCCCTGCGTGGTCGTATCAGAGAGCTGGAGACCGAGTGCAAGAAACTCAGCATGGACATGAAGCTGAAGGAGGAGCAGATCAGGGAGCTGGATGGCAAGTGTCAGGTGAGAGCACAGACCTCATCTCCCAGTACATTATGCAATAATTTGACTAAACTCATGTGGCATTTTAGCTCCAGTAATTTATTCATTAATTGAAGAGACCCTTTTCATCGTATCAGACAATTAACACAGTTGAAGCCTCGTGCAGAAAATAACAGTCATTAGCTTCAAATCATATTTAATTGCCGTAAATGCAACATGTGGCAGAACTCTGCTTGCCTAATTTGTCTGCTTGCCTCAATAAACACATTTTCCTCCTGGTTCTGTCGCGCACACAGGAGCTGCGGAAGTATAAAGAGAACGAGAAAGACACAGAGGTGCTGATGTCAGCGCTGTCGGCCATGCAGGAGAAGACCCAGCACCTGGAGAACAGCCTGAGCGCTGAGACCAGGATCAAACTGGACCTCTTCTCTGCACTGGGGGATGCCAAGAGGCAGCTGGAGATAGCACAAGGTACTGTAGCTGCCGATGATTGCCGCCAGTAGCCGGTTAATAACGCTGCAGAGGTCTTGAAGGAGGCGCGGCGGTGACCACATCTGAAAGCGTGTGTTTCTCGCACCCTCCCCTCAGGCCAGATCCACCAGAGGGAGCAGGAGATCGCCGAGCTGAAGCAGAAGATAGCCGAGGTGATGGCGGTGATGCCCAGCCTGTCCTACGCCTCGGACGGCGGCAACCTCAGCCCCGTCACTCCGCACTACTCCTCCAAGTTCATGGACAATAGTCCCTCCTCCCTGGACCCCAACGCCTCAGTCTACCAGCCCCTCAAGAAGTGACTTGGACTTAGTTTGTCAGACAGAACTTTGTCTCCTCTGTCTCGGTGAAGCTCTCAGTTTTGGGTTCATTTTGAGTTTACAGGCCCCGACAGTTTTTTGTTTTGTTTTGTTTTGTTTTTGCACTGTAACGTACCACATAATGATACACTCACACACACACACACACACACACACACACACACACACACACACACACACACACACACACACACACACACACACACACACACACACACACACACACACACACACACACACACACAGTGCACACAGCCCCTCCATACATGTGTATTTGGCTCCTTTTTTTTGGTTCTATTATGAGAACTATTGCTTTGAGGGGGTTGTGTACAACAGGTATTCAAGGTTTTCTTTTGTTTTGTTTCTATTGAGTTTTGGGATTTAGCCATTTTACAATGTGATCTATTTGAAGGGGGAGAAATGAACACACAGTTTGTCAGCCAAATGTCTCTAGAAGAGCCATTGTGCATTGCTTTGTGTTTGTCTTCTTTTGGTGTCAGTGTTTACCCCTCACCACAGCCATATCTTCTTTAAGGCCCTGACACCCAGGCTTCTCAGTTTCAAATCGATGACTTTTTACCATGGTTTATCCAAGCAGAAGAAGACTTGCCTGTAAAGAAAAAGCCCTATGAGAGTTACACGAATGTAAAACTATACACGTTTTCAATCACCATTAACTTGAATACTTAAATCAGTTCCTGACGAGATTGTCTCTTTTGGAATGTTTCAGCTCATTGTGACAATGTGCATTTCCTTCCAAACCAGTGAGATTGAACAGTTTACTTCAGGTTTTCCAGATTTTGTCTCAGTGCTGGAATAGAAGTCTCCAGGATTATCAATACATGGATGAAGCAGATGTAATTCTGCACCAAAAAAAATAACTAAAAAATTACTACTGCTAGATTTGACCTGGCACTGCCAAACTGTCATTAACGCTCATCTGATTGCCACATACGGCTTTCCTCTCCCTCTGGACCAAATTAGAACCTGTTAGGCCATATTACTCACTGGATTTAATGATGTCGAGGTAACCAGTCGTTACCATTATTTGCCGATTTTACAGTGCCTTGCAGTTTGTCTTTTTAAGATGCAAACACTGCATACTTTACAATCCTGGGATCTAAAAGCATCATGCCTCAAAGCCGTGTTACTCTCTCTCTCACCCTGATTTGCCTGGTTTTCGCCCTAGATTTCTCCCATTCTTCTCAATCCAGTATTCAAAGACTTCAAAATTGTCACCTCAGACATATTCAAGCTTTACTTCCCAACACAGTGATCACAATTCTACAGGCTATAAAGGGAAAACAGAACACTGGACATGGTACACGTCATTTTCTAGCGACACAGTATTGGTATGCCAAACACCAACCAGACTGATTGTCTATCATGCCGTAGAGTTGGCATTTTGTTGTTTACAACAATGTACATTAACTTACCGAGGAATGTTTTCTTTGTTTAATTCATTTCTGTTTATAAGTGCCAAGTGTTGATGTTCGGTTTCCATCCATACTTTGATCGATGTAGCTAGGAAAACGTTTGCAGAAGAGTGCTGTTACTTTTATTTTTGTCATTAGAACATATTCAGATGGTGTTGTGTTTACAAGGGTCTGGCCTGAACATGGTAAAAGCAGCAGGCGGTCAGTTGGACTGATTGTGTTTCTCGCACATTTATTTATTTGTTACAGATGTTTGTTGAGTGACGCCTCCTCGATATTTCCCTTCATATTCAGTTGATATCCTATATTTTCTACCAGGAAGGATTCTGTGAATGTGTTGTGTTGGGAAAAGGTTACCCCTGAACCATTTGACCATGTCGTGCTGTCATGTTGCCTACCTGGAAAAAAAAAAAAAAGTATTTTTTTGTGGATCGCTCTGGTGTTGTGAATTAAGTTTTCAACTTGCTTTCCTAAGTTTGTGTAGAAGGACAAGAAAGTTGTTTTTTTTCTTTTTCTTTAAAAAAAACATGCTTTGTGTTATCTTCTCATTGTTCCACTATGTTCATTTTCTTTTCCCGAAGTGTTGGTGGCTGTGTCACCATTTTCACTTTGGCCATTCATATTAAAGAAAGTCTTGCTGGTGGCTGTGTGAGCTGTTGAGTCTGTCTACATACCGTGAACTTTTCAAGATCCACAAAATAGTTCACCAAAAAAATCCACCACAAGATGGTGATAGTGGGTCCACAACATCTGGGATATCAAAACAAAACATCTTGATGCTAAAGAACATATACCTCTTTGAAAACAAGAAAGTACTTGGTTGCATATTTTCGAACTTCATGGGTAAGAAAAACGACATGAGCATTGTTGACACTGTATTTGTAACCTTGTTTTTCTACCACGTGTTAGTCAGAAAAAAATGTTTCCCTGTGGTTGATGCTGCGTTCAGGTGCTGCTTGTTCAACACCCATCTTGTTATTGAGAAACTCACGGGCACGTTTGTTTATCTTCGAGAAAAACAACCGCGTAGTTTTTTAATAGAGCTGCTAGTGCCAAAAATGTTATTTTGATGCCCGTGTGTGTGGTTGTGGCATGACGTGAATGCCAGGTAAATGTTTTCAACCTCTAAACTCTCAGTTCCAGGAAGATAACGATAAATTAGGCGACGAAGTTAGATGGTATCTGAAACCCAATTTGCTTGGTTACAGAGCTTTCACAGCTGCCTCAAACAAAACATCACAGTACACCTAGAACGCATTCACGTCTCATTAAACATAAGTAAAATCGATGTTTCCTATACAATAAATGATATTTGACTTAAACATGGTGTTACGTAGCAATGAAAGACTCAATTGTGCTTAAAAAATAAAAACATGCATACGTATTACGTACCTGAAACCCTGAAGTCCTATTTCACACAAATGCAACATTGGCTGCTGAGCTCTTAAGTAGCGGTATTTCGGACGGCACGTGAAAGCAGCACAGGTCCATCCTCCCCATCAGCAGTCCGCTCAACAACACCGCTCCTCCAGACTAACTTCACCGACTGCCCGACGCGCCGCACACCGACATGGACGCCCTCAAGTCGGCCGGGAGAGCCATCATCCGGAGCCCGAGCATGGCCAAGCAGTCGTGGACAGCCGGCAGACACAGAAGTAAGAGAAAGTTAGGTTTTTTTATTTTTATTTTTTTTAATTTTGCTCTCTACCTTGGTTAAGTTGACACGGGGGAGCGCATTGTGTAAGGGTGCTCCGATAAAGTTTTGTTTTGCTTCTCATGGGATTTGTTCTATGTGTTGCCGCTCGCAAGTTTCAAAGGTAAAGTTTGACATCTTCTTCATCCCACCGAGTCATGTTTCATCACTGCCGAATTCGTGTTTTGTTTCATATTTGAGAAAAAACGTGCAACTTGTTTGTAGTGGTATAGAGGTTGGACCAATGTGTTTGTTTCTAATGTTCACCCTCTGTCAGACAATAACAGCTCCAGCAAATGTCAGGTTTTGAAACCGGCCCCCTCATAAGTTTCTTAAAGTCATGTGATTTGTGTCGTTTTAATATTCAACGTCAACTTGATTTAGATTAGATTCTTGGCAAACAAGTGGGTGGGAAAAAAATGTTGTGTTCTCTGTTATTTCAGCTTTAGGTCTTTTGCTTTGGGGGATAATGCAGTCTTCTAGGACACTGGCGCAGAGGTCATGGTTACTGCTAGACTCCCCAGTGATTTCTGTGTCTTGCTCAAGGGCCCTTCAAGAGTTTAGGAGCTTGTCCACACAGCGGCATTAACACGAACCTCCTTGGAGGCACTTTGGTGCCCATTGTAGCAGCTGAGGGCCACTTCGAAAGCTAAATCTCACTTGATCCTGGCTGTAAAGTTTCTTAGGGGAGGGGGGGGGGCAACGACCGGGTGGCTTATGCAGTCTGAAAGCTCCCCTGCCTGTAACCATGAGGACCAAGCCAGGAATGCTGCGAGCCGGTCACTGCATGGCCCCTGATGGCGTGGGTTCAAGCTGGTCTATTTTAACAGAAAGCATATATGATCATCATAAGTACTGGGGCCGATTACACAAACATGCCCCTGTTATTAAATGTAACCGTAGTAGCCGCTTCTGGAAGAGTTGCAGTGCCCCAGGAATGTGAGATGCACTGCTGCGGACGCATATCTTGGCTTCTCATTTGTGTATTAATGGATGAGGGTCAGATGTTAATGTGGTGACTTCTTCACTGCTATCAGAGGCCGCTGTCACATGGGCCAGCCCCTTCCTTTCTGAGGGTGATCAATCTAGCCGACGGCACCCCGAAATGTATTCGCTGTGCATGACTGCTAAATAAAAGCACAAAAAGTTTTATGGCAGATTTCATTTAAAGGTTCCAAGGTTCGGATCTGACCTGTCTGAAGTGACGCGTCTGCCAAGTCGCTGAAATACAAAACTCAAACCTAAATCACTGTAAAAGTCCAATGAAATTCCTCAGACTCTGTACGTTTATTTTGTTATTGATTGGCCTCTGACTGATCACCTGCGGAATTAAAAGCTTCCTGTCGAGGCACCTAGTGACCCACTTGTTCTAGAAGTAGTCTATTGTAGTATAGATTACCAGGTCTTCTCTAGGCTGTGGGGCACACATTCCTCACCAGCACTGACCCATATCGCCCATGCCAGACTTTCAAGTCTGACTCTGCCCTATGGGACCGGCTCAGGATCAGGCACTTTTTTTTCCCGTACTTTCATGCATCTGGGATGTCAGGTGAATGCTAATTCTACCCGACGGGACAATGACTTGTCAACACTAGCATTTCACCAACATGATGCCGTTGAAAGGGGCCCTTTAGGCGTGGCCCAGGGATCCTCACATATCGGCGCACTGTCAGTGAGTCTGCCCCTCAGTTGTATGGAGACTTCAAATGGTACCGGCCTCCCAGCTCCTCGTCCACCTCACTGCTCTGGTGGCTCTTATTTCCACCATCTCGGTCGCCCTGGACGACCCACGCCGGCATGCTGCCAGTGCCAGGGACCAGCCAGAGGGTGCTTGTCTGCAGCAAAGGCTCCTTTTCAGGTTTTTTTTTGGGGGGGGGGGGTTGGGGTTGGGGGTTATGGGGGGCTTCCTAACACAGTGGCGTTCTGCAGGCCGACGCCAGGATTGGAGTATTTCCTCATTATGAATTAGTCATTTCTCCTCTCTCTCTCTCTCTCTAGTTAGCTCCTCTACTTCATTGAGGAGTCTGTTTGCTGATGAGACTCCCGCCTCCCTCCCCTCTGTTTACGCTGTCAGTCTCTTCTGTGATTTCTTCATCCTCCCTGCTGCTGCTGCTGGCACGATGACGTTCGAAATGAGCACCGCGTTCAGTGAACTTCTGGCTCGTCACAAACAAAGATCACACACAGACAGTATTTTGATGTCTGCATGAGCTAAATGACGGAGGATCAGACATCCAAGATCAATGAGCTTTCCATTCGCTGAAGCAGCAGGTGGTATGTGAAGAGACTGGTCTCAGACTCGGCAGTCGGGTGCATGGAAACCTGTACACCAGCAGGGTGTGGCGCTCCTTTATTAGGATGAGGTTATGTCAACTTGTTTGTGTAGGTTTACTTACAGTCAAACTGAGGTTATACAAACACCCAGTCTGCAGCTTCCATTTTATGGAAGGATCTGAAAAGGTATAGAGCTGTGATTTTGGTTTTATGGACTTACTACTGACAGACTGTTGTTTTTGTTTTTATATGTATGCATAACAACTTTTGAACAAACTGCTACATGGAGGCTGAAGTCCTCAGGGTGTTTTTTTCTTTTTTGGCGTAGTTGGTGTTGGAATCGAAAAAGCACATCAGCTTTGCAGTAGTATCAGGGATGCAGATGAGCCTAGTAACTTCAATGGAAACGAAAAAGTAAAACAAATCTCACCAGAATGACAGATTTGTGCCCCTCTGAAGTCAAGTGACTCGGCCTGTTTAACATTTAAACATAGGATTTATTTATGGAAGCCGGCTATCTTTGAATTCCGCACTGTTTATTTATCCCATCAACTCTGGAGCCTGATAAGTGAACTGGAGGCTAAATACCTCTGAAATGTTTAACTTTGCATCTGCAGACTCCCAGGGCCGATGTGCTATCACCCCCTCTGTTCATATCATTCTGCATCAGTAGAGGGCTCTGACACCGACCGGGATGAATCTGGATTCCTGTGAAAAGCGGGACTGGTAGCTGCATGGATGCAGACTGGCGGAGCTGAAAGAAAAGTTAAACGATGGCAGGAGTTGTAAGGCCACAGTTGGTGGTTTCCACAGCGATTCACTGTTTGGTGGAGGCACACAAATCAGCCGGGACGTGAATTGCCTGTCAGTCGGGTCCCTTTTGGATCTGCACGTTTTGTTGCCCCAGTGTTCAACAAAGCCTCCTGTTGGACTTTGATGCATGAAACGGGTACTTATCCATTAGTGTAGAATTTGATGGATGACTAAGGAGCTGAAACCTGTTCATGTTTTCTTATCTTTGTGCTGTATTCCTTTTACGCTCTGCCTTGCCCCCCTCCTCCCCCCAACCCCTCCATTTTTACCATGCAATTTCAGAAAGCTGTCTTGTTTCACACCCAGTGAATCAGCTCCTCACAATAACAGATGGTGACATGGACCTGTACTTACAGCGAGGTCACCAGGTTTTTACGTGGTCTTTTAGTCCGTACGTGCACACAGCTGTTTCCATTCAGGTTGTAGGCTGACCCTGGATCACAAAGCCCTCCACATTCTTTGGCTAAGCGGTGCCTGGTACCTGTGCCGTTGCTGTTTTCACACTGAAAAGCCTCCTCTGGCACTTCATCGAGCGTATAATATCGATTCAGCCCTGTTCTCCATTTCCATGACTTGTGCGCCACCGCAGAAAGTAGTCAGTAAATGAGCAAAGAAAGAATGAGCTGGTATGAAAACAAGTTTCTTTCTGGTTTAAGTGGGAAGCCGTATCCGTACATGTTGTTTGGTTCTGTTTCAGAAGCATTAACTTTGGTTAAAAACTTTCGTGTCCATTGCAAAAAAAAATCTTTTATTTCGAAATCTCGCTGGTGGTGCTGGCAGGAAATGTTAGTAATTCTTTTCCACAATAACAAGTGCTTTGCCAGCAAACCACTCACTGCCATAATGAAAGCCAGGAGCCAACATTGCACAGCCATAATGAAAGCCAGTATTCAAACCTTTCAAAGACCAAAAATATAACCACAGATTGCCTCCATTCACATGCAGATACTCAGATTTCCCAAGATGAATGGCCTCGCCGCTCCTATGACTTCACCTTTCATGGCTGAATATGAAATGTCAGGTAGCCAGATTTGTGTGCCCCACTACATCCATTCATCCATTATCTCACCCACTTTGTACATTAGCGGTGTTGCAAAGGCAGGCAGGGGATTCACCCCAAACAGGTTGCCAGTCTGTCTTAGGATGGATGGTAACAGTTTTCAAGATTCCCAGAACTTAAATCCAGCTCCATCTCTGGGGGCAAAAGGTGAAAGGGAACGCGCTTTGAAACTTTCCATTCACACCAGCTTCAACTGTAACCTCCTTTTCTCAAATGTTAGAATGCTAACGCATTGCCATGGTTGCATACGTATCACCATCCTCACATCCTCTGTCCGGCAGGAAGAGGTGGGTGGGCCATGCAGAGCTCATTATCATTTAAAGGGACAGGCATTAAAACCGATCCAGAACGTTGAGAACAGATTTGTCAAGCTGCTCTGTAAAAAAGCCAGCTCGATCTTTTGTTTTTTTGCAACCAAAGCATATTGCTAACATTACTTTTAGACATAAAGGAACCACGTCAAAGGGAAATAAATTAGCATAATATGTCTCCTTTAATGCAGGGCCACATACTAGTGTGTCAGCGCCGTTATGTCTTGCTGGAACCAGCCCTTTCAAAAGAATCCTCAGAGCTGAAGTCCTCCCCTTATTTACAGTGAGTGAGTGAGTGTGTGAACATGTGTCTGCATGAGTATGTGGTATTCCCTGCTTCCCAGAGGAGGTCAGCGCTGGGAGGATGGATTTCTAGGTAGTGGAGATGTTTTTCCGCCGTGGCCTTCCCTAACCTCTCTCTCCCCCTCCTGCCTTCCTCCGAGGAAATCTGCATAAACACGCCGGCAGGCGGCAGAGGGTCAGGGCCAGTCGGCAACAGACAAAAGCTGATAAGAAGTTGCATGGGGATAGCAGCTGTTCCTTCAGTGGTTACCTTTTTTTTGTCCTCTTCCAGTCAACAGACCAGAGCATTAACCTTTCCAGTCAGAAAAATGAATACAAAAGTTGAGACAGTCACGCAGTTTTTCGCCGAAGATGTGCTCTCAGAAAGAGGATCTGTGCTCCCCTCTTATCGCACCATGTCGGAGTCCATGTGTACTTGCTCCTAATGCTTTCCGTTTTTTATTGTCAGAGCCCCCATAAGTTGTTTTCCGAGCTGAAATATTTACTTTGCATTGACGGTACCTCTGACCTAGATACCCTGTTTTGGTGTTCCATTTCGGTGGGGGGGGTGGGGGGGTCAGATGAAATAGCTTAACTTAAAGTTCAATGTAGGCTGTTTACATTTCCTCTAATTTGTGTTTTCTTTCTCAAGTTCTCTGAACTGCTTCTGCTGATGAATGTTATTTATTTTTGGAAAGTGAACTGGAAAGGCGTGAAAGAAAGCAAACAAGTAGGAGAGGTATTTGAAGTTTTTGAACTTGCTGATTTGGCCTCAGATCAGTTCCTGTTGATCAGTCGAAAGACCCATTCCTTCTTCTCATCCTTCGTCTTCTTCATCTTCTTCCCCTCCCCTGACGTATGTCCGGTCCTACTCTGCAGAGCTTCCAGAGAACTGGACTGACACGCGGGAGACCATCGTGGAGGGCATGACCTTTAACCTCCGTCACCTGGGCATGACGCTGGTTGACCAGCCCAAAGGAGAGGACCTATCGGCCGCTGCGGTGAAGAGGATCGTTGCCACGGTGAGAGCCGGAGTCATTTATGACATCCACAATGTCCTCAATGGCCTCTGCATTTAGATTAGATTAGATTGTTTACAAGCTTTGTTTATTTTTCAGATGCTGAATAAGCTTGTAGACTTTCAGTTCTCATTAAGGATTGTTGCATTTTTCTAACTTGGAGGCTTTTGTACTCAAAATTATTTATTTATATATTATATACATAGATAATTTTAAGACAATATTCAGATTTATTTAAGGGCAATCTGTATGGTTTATATTTACTAATTCTGTACAGCTAGATAGGTGTTTAATATGCTATTGAATGACTTTTGTATTTCCGGAAAGGCTAAAGCGAGTGGGAAGAAGCCTCAGAAAGTTGCTCTCAAGGTTTCCCCAAAGGGCATCGTCCTGCACGACAGCCTGACCAATAAACTTCTGGAAAACGTCTCCATATACAGGTATGTGTGGAGCTGCACATCTTTCCTCACGTAAACAGAACAATGCACTGATGCAAGCTGCTAAATGCGAGTTCACACAGCACTCAGACCTCAGACCATGTGACCTCCCTTGCTGTTTTCTCGAACTCTGTCACCTCTGGCCTGCAGAATATCCTTCTGCACAGTGGACAAACTGCATGATAAAGTGTTTGCTTATATCGCTCAAAACACCTTCAATGGGACCCTGGAGTGTCACGCCTACCTGTGCTCCAAGAGGAAAGTGGTGAGTTGTTTGACCACAGTGTTTCCGGTTTTCAGCTTGGCCTCAGCATGTAATTAATGACTGCCTCTCGGACTTCAGCGCAGCCTTTTCTCTCTGGTCTGGGAGGGTGATTTAAACTTTGGTTTCACTTACATGAGTTTGTGACCTTGTGGTCCAGTTTAAATCAATGCCATTGCACCCATGACACCCAGCATGTGCCAAGTGCTTCTCCCAGTGGCCTTTTGATCTGAGGTGAGTGGCCGGTAGCAGTTTTTGGAGTGGACTCCATTCATCCTGTATGTCCCACTCGTGTGTCAGCATAGATCTCCCTCTCTGCCCATCCCCTGCTCTTTAAGGAGAAACCCTAGAAGCCTGGCTTCTCCAGTCATCTGTCTTCCTCCTCTGCTCCTGTGTGTGTTGAAAAACAGAAGGGCACTTTTCTGCTCATCTTACCTCCTTCCACACTCATCCCCCTTTCCTTAAAGGGGTCCCAAAATGAAAGACATTTTTATCTTGGCTTCATAAAAAATGACTATTCCCGGCCAAAGATGCACAGCAGCTCCAAAAACACTCTTGTGTCCTCATTCATTTACACATTTCAGATGGTAGAACAGAACAGATTGAGAATAGAGGCAGATTGTGACAAAATCTGAATTTGACAAAAACAGTAAACTGTGGAACAAACTGTACTTCTCTCCCGTTCTCCAGGCTCAGGCAGTGGCTCTGACAGTAGCCCAGGCCTTCACTGTAGCCTTTGAGCTCTGGCAAGTAGCTAAAGAAGGTAGGTCCCGGTCATCCCCATCCATCCATGTTCTGGGAATGACACACACACACACGCACACACACGCACGCACATACACATACTGTCTGTGGAGGAGTTGTTTTATCAGTTCACAGAGACTGCTCATGTTTGGACTAACTCAGCCTTGATGCTTCAAGGACATAGATATCTTGCTGTGAGATTGCAGAGAGCACAAGTTTTGACCTCCTCGGGTTGTGTGTCTCTGTGCATGTTGTCTGTGTTGCAGAGAAAGGAAAAAGGGCAAAATCTGGTTCAGCCGGAGAGGCCAGTAACAGTTCCGATTCAGAGAGATCCAACAGCCTGGGGAGCTTGAAAGGGACAGGTAAAACTAACACACATTCACTGTAAAATTGATTATACAAAGTAAAGCTATGGCTATTGTTGCTGTTGTTGCTGTTGTTGTTGCATTCGCAGCCCAATACACACACACACACACACACACACACACACACATATATATATATATATATATATATATATATCCTCTGTGTGTGTGTACCCCCCCAACCTATTTCAAATGTTAGGTTATGAGCTCTCTTATGGTGCCACCTACTGGGCCAGATATTACTGTATGTACTGAGCTGGACTGCTCCACAGGCCTCCTGGCTGCCACAGATTTTATCCTTACATTCAATACACACAGATTAAAGTGGGCACACACAGCTCTGAGCCGTCTTCTCCTCTCAACCAGATGTTGCCACAGACAACCTCCTGGACTTGCAGGACAGTGTGAACACGGTGGTCGAGACCAATGGGAACATCCAGGAGGATCAGCTGGACAACCACAGGCCCTCTGAGAGCAATAACAACCCCGCCTGGGTAAGAGCCTGCTCGTCTGGGGCTTTGACCTCATGATGCACCCATGGACAAGCAGGACAGCTGGAATTTCTGCTGCTTTGAGATGAAGCTTGTACTGACGTCTGTTTTCCATCTTAGATCCTTAAGGGATTCAAACTCTTCTGTGGCCCAAACACATCATTAATGTCTGCATGTCATTCTATTACACGTGACAACATGAGTCTATATATACTTGCTGAGTATTTAGCCAAGACTCTTGTTCTTTTTCTAGGAAATTGAGGACGATTTGGATGAAGCCTTCTCCAGGTGAGAGACGAGTCCTCAGAGATTCATTAGGAAGTGAAATTAACCTTTGTTGATTTTCTTTTTGCTGCGTGTTGAAATGAAATGCCCCACCACTCTGCTGCTTGGCTTCAAAGCGCCGCTCACTGTTGATTTTATATGTTCTACACAATGCCAATCCTCCAGCCTGTGATTATTAGAACGAGCAGGGAAATGACAGCCAATGCCAGGTCTGCCATCACAGAGATCATACGATAGCTTAACTTTCACCTGCCCTCAATCTGTTTGTATGTGTTTGTGTCTCCAGCTGTGCTCTGGATAGCTATGGTTCATATCCAGGTAAAGTTATGTACCGCTATCAACTGTCACAAGCCTTACTTTTAGCATAGTCATCCAGATTACTAACCTAAGCTTGATCTCCTCCATTCAATCACCGCCAAACCCAATACCATCGTCCGCAGGTCACTAATGTTAGTGTGGAGTCACTGCCTGCCTCCTGAACTTCTTCTCAAACTGATGCAAGGCTTCAGAAAGCAAATCACACAAAACCCTCCACCTCCAAAAGTGAGAAATGTCATCTCATTAGTCATCCCATCACTAAGAAAAATTGCTTCCTGAAGTCTGCATTTGTCTGTCAGTGTGGGGACAGAATGAGAGGGACTAATGCGGGTCTGCTCCCGCACTGAGGGCTTTTCCATGTGCACTGATCCAGTTTACAGCCACTGGTGTGCAATCAGAGCACTGTGTCACCCACAGATCAAACCACTTATCCCACGCCTCGACTGGACTGAATGTCTGGAAGTAACCCCTGTCGACCTCCACTCACACTTTTGTGTCCGTTATTTGTCCCATAGACAAAAGGCAGTTTGCAGCCAAACTCAGCTAATTGGAGGAAATTGAGGCTTCAAGTTAACACAAACGGGCCTGAGAGACAGGCTGCATTGAAGTCGCTGTTTGACCTGTGTAAAAGTATAAAAGTTTGGGGGTCAAAGTGAAGAGCAACAGCCTCTCTGTTTGGAAGCTAAAATATTTAATTCTACTGGACTTGATAGATTTTATTTTTGCAAGTAATTTCTTTGTTTCAGTCACAAAGCCCTGCTATCTGTCCAGCTCTCACTCCACTCAGTGCTTGTTTTAGAGATGAATCATCATGAATAAACTCCCAGGCCTTTTGATTCTGAGCCCTCATGTGGCAAACAGGACCACTATTTCATTGTCTGCGGTGCCAGAGCAATGCATTTGGATTGCACTGATTCTCTTTGTAAGACAAACAAATTTCCATCCTATATCATTTAGACTAGTTTCAAGCCTTGATTGTGTTAAAACGTTTCATTTTGCTGCCTTAAGGATCAAGCTGGTGATATTCCATGGGAGTGAATGTGAGTAATCTAAGGAGGCTCAAACTGCTAGAACCTAGCTGAAAAATCCTCTCAAGCACGCAATGCTGTAGCCACATATCCAACTCAGAGTGATGGAGTGAACGCCCCTTTCCTCAGCCCGTTCCAGGAAATTTTGTATGTCATGTCGCGTTGAGCACATGCCATCACTCCCCTGCTCAATGAAAAATTGCATTTGTTTTCTAAACCCTTTAGGAGCATGCTACATTTTATTATTGCAGGACACAATAAAACTACTCACTTCCGTTTGGAGTGATGACTTGAAAAATGGGTGAAAACAAATGGAATAACACCAGTCTTTTCCAGATGTGAGAGGTTTAACTTTTATGAAAACTGAGCTGTTTTTGAGTGTTTCCCCTTCATTCATCTTTCCGTCCTGTGTGTCCACAGCCTGGCAATGTCGCGTACTAACCCCCAGGTCCTGGACACTGGGCTGATGCCCCAGGACTGGCTCACTGAACCCGACTGGGACTCCACCAACGGGAACTCCCCCAGCCGCCTCAGCCCGTTCGGGGACAACATCTTCGGCTTCTGACCAGCAGTACAGCAGAGAGCAACAGTGAGGGGGACGAGGGCGCCGGCTTCATGTCTTCCTGTGAATAAACAAGGCGTCGCTGTGTATTTAAGATGAGGCTACGGTACAGAAAAGTCCATAAGGGAATTAAGTGTAGAACTGTGAGCTAACGTTTGGCCCCTCCGCTCCTCTTCTCGTTGTTGCACTCCTCACAATGGACAGTTCTTCCCTCCTTTGTGGAAACGCACCAAAGCAATAATACCATCCTTGTCTTTCACTGCAGCCATCCAGACAAACTCATGTTGTTATGGTTAGTGTCACCATTTGTTTGCTAACAGTTTTTTTTTTCTTTGTCTCACTAGTTTTGCTTTCATAATCAGTGTTTTGTACATGCCATAGTTGTAATTTATAGTTGTACAGTTATGTTTTTGTATGATGGATGAAGACAGCAGCCAGCATTTACTTCAGACAGATGTACAGACTGTATCAACGGGCCTTAATACCAGCAGGACAATCAGCCAGACTGTATCCTCAAATCTAACATGATTTCAATGGATTTAGGTGTGATTGGCGTGAGGATTTATGCCTCTGCACACCTTGGATGTAAACTGAAAATTGATTTGCATCTAAATCAAACTAGTTATTTATATGAACTCTTTGTGACTCGCTATCTTTTTGTCACTTCAGTGTAATGGTGTTCTCTGTCACGGAAGACCAGATGTGTTCTCAGATGTCTGATGTTATACTTCATGGGCCCTGTAATCTACCACAATTATGTACAATTAAATATATTCTTGAATGAGAAATCAACTTTTGGTATATTAAACTAATTAAATACAAACACTGCCTCTACACTTTGTGTGTGTTTGTTGGGACAGATTCAAATATAACTGCCTTTTTGTATTTTGAGGCTTATTTTTAGTATGTGTAAAATTGTCTATGCTGAGGCAAACCTGTGCATCCCCCTACACAATGAATCAACCTTCTAACCACTCATTATCTTCCCCCCTCTGGATTCTGCGGTGTCTCTGGAGTCCACTGGAGCCTCAGCACACCTAGGGCAGCGACAAGGGATACACCCTGGACAGGTCTCCATGGAGAATCCATTGCAGGGTACACACAATAAACACACCTAGAAGCTGTTTAAAGTCTCCTGTTGACCTAAACCTATTTTTGACCAATGTTTTGACCATGAAGGAAACCAGGGCACCCAGAGAGAACACGGAAGTCATTTCTGTGTGTAGTTTACATCTCATTCTGACCCTTCTCCTGCTACTAAGTTGTGATGACTGCGACAATTGTTGAAGTGTGTAGCAATTGGTACTAAATTAGTGCCATCTAGTGGTGTTCGCTGCACTTACACCTGTAAAAAAAAAAGCCACTCGAGACCGCATATCTTGGTGTTACATGGCAGCAAGTGGCACTGTGCCTCAACAGACAGAGTATGATCCAAGATAACAAACAAAAATGCCCCGTTCCCATCTTCAAGCCATCAGAATGAGATTACACACTGTCGAAAAATGACCATGGCAACTATGGAAACACGCTGCTCCATTGTGGTATTGATAGCGTCGTTCCGGAGAGAAAGGTGCAGTTTGCTCTGTCCAGCAGCAGGAGGCAGCACAGTCCCACACAACACAGCTGAGGCCCTAAGAGCCCGACTGAGTAGCTGATCAGTAGCTGGTGTTGATCACATCTCCAGCTCTGGACCTGGACGGACAGCTATTTATTCATATTTTCCAGTGCCACAGGCTGATTTTGTCTTCACTTGTCCTGTCCGTTTCCACTGTCCCGTACTCAGAGGGACAGACAACTCAGCTGCTGTGGACGCTATTGTGTCAGGACTGATCCATTAGAAGGACATGATGGCAGCACAAAGACGTGTCCTGTCTTCCCCATCACAGCAGCCTCCTGCACACAGACACGCACTCAAATGTTCCTCTCCATGTTCTGTATTCGAACCATGTGAGAGCGCGTGTGTGTGAACAGGACTCTGTAGAGCAGAAAGTCACACACACACCCCCCTCAACTCCACATACACACCCTCTCCTTGCTCCCTCTAACAGGCTCTGGCTCAGCGAAGCAGGGGATTTTTTTTTTCTTTTTTTTTTTACAATTCGTCCCGACAAGCTTACTTAACCACCTGCATTATTTAACAGTCTTCCCTCAAAGGGAGCTCCGGCTCTCAGTCTCACTGTCTGTAAGTTTGATGAAAGCGTGAACATTTGAGATAGAGCCAGGCGTCTCCCTGGCAGGGAGGTATAGGCACATAATGCATTCAAAGGGTGTTGAAGGCCATCAGAGGGGATTATTTGTTAGTGCCAATATTATAATAGTACTCGAACATTTCAGACCAAGACCTCAGAGCTTGATAAAAAAAACATGAATTGGAAATGCAATTTTGGGCATCAGCAAAAGGACCAAAATGTGTTAACCTTCAAAAGAAGCAAGCGACAGAACAGGGGGCAGAGGGGCTTGTTTGCTTGAATGCTACTCTCATCTGCCTGGCTCATTGATCCCCTATCCAGCAGAGGTTTGTGCCGGTTAAGAATCAATGGTCCCCACCACCACTGCTCTGAAATATCAGTGTCCTCCTAACACTGCCGTGTAATTGTAAATCCATTGGCGCTGCTGTGGGTGCTGAGCTAGCAGACACATTTGTAACTGCGCCTTTTCTTTTTTTCTTTTCCTCCCCGGGCCACAGCCCTTATGTCGGTTTTCATCTCAGATCTGAAGTGCTGCGCTTTCTTCAACCCTGGGAGTTGAGAGGCAGCGGGGGTGGGGTGCGGGGGGTGGGAGGGTACTGTGGCACGGCCAGAGCCGGCGGTGAGTGGAGCGCCTCCACCACAAACAGCCAACACACTTGTGTCCACTGCACATCCTGAATGTGGCTTCGGCCAAATACAGTAGATATTAAAGGCACAGTGGAGAGAGGGGATCGACAGCTTGTCAGTTTGGATTTTTATGAGATGAGACCGCTCTCCCGTCAAGTGCTTTTCAAGCCCAAAAACAAAGAGGTAAAATCATAACTCCAAAGTACGTACATCCAAATAGATATGCCCCTATTCCTTCATTTCTCTAAACTCCAATATCTCGCAAATCTTAGTAGTTTTGCTTGTCCATTTGTTTTTATGTACAGTCTATGGTTTGTGAATATATGGTAATATAGGGTGTGTGGGGGACATGAAAAGAGGCCCAGCTTGTAGTAGGAAACATTAAAATTGAGTATGAAACTAAAGGGTCTTTTTAGTCCTTGGATAAACAGCTGTGTGAAGATCTACTGTTGCCAGAGAGGGAAATATTGAATTAGGAATTCCCAGATGTGATTTTACTGGACAGCCTGGCTCTCCCATTGTGGTTCATCCACTCTGCAGTTCCCTAATGCTCTGCTTCAGCACTAGATGAACCTAAGTGCAAACTCTTATCTTCCCAGCTGTGTGTGTGTGTGTGTATGTGTGTGTGTGTGTGTGTGTGTGTGTGTGTGTGTGTGTGTGTGTGTGTGTGTGTGTGTGAACCAGCCCCCCTCCCCACATCCCACCCTCTGTTCAGCACATAAGGAGGTTGATATCGATTAATGGGGCACAGGTGTGTGATATTGGCCTCTCTCCCCCCAGGGCCTTCACACACCTGTTCTCAGCTCTCCACATTGGTGCTTCATCTCACCTTGGCCCCTGTTTTCCTTAGTGAACATAAAAACCCCACACAGGATTAATGCACACTCTCAGAATCACCGACACAGTCTAAATGATGAGAACTATGGTCTGGTCCACTACAATCTATGTGGATAAGTTCGTAAATAAGGTGGAAAGATATAACAGTGTAATCTCTCTGGCTGTGACTGCAAAAAAATCTAAATGTCCTGTGTAAAAAGTATCTTTAGTCCAAGTCTGTGTGTCCTTGTCTTTGTTTTTGACATCTGTGTCATATCAAACAGATGCCAGCTTTCACTGCCTCCCAATCTCAAGCCCAGAACAGGCCCGCTTGCATCATTAGGCTCCTCTGACAATCTACTGAGTCATCATCCGTCGCCACTGTTAGCCCGTTCATCACCAAGCACTCGTCACAGTTTGCTTTGACATGACACCTTTAAATCGTGTGTGTGTGTCTGTGTGTCTGTGTGTGTGTGTGAGCACCTGCAGCTGAACACTCTGGTGCCCCCGGTCTGATTTATATTTTCTGTTCCACACCGTGCCCAGGATGGGAGGCAGGGTTATGTGTGTGTGTGTGTGAGAGAGAGTTAGGGGTTGTTTTATTGATGCACGGTGGCTGCTTATCCGGCCTCGTAAACCAGCCTTGAGTCCGGAGGCCTGGGCCACATCCATCGCAATCTAACCTTGTCACGCCCCATATGGCGGAGGCCACCGTGGGCCACCCACACCCCCTCATTAGCATTCAGAGAAAACAGCAGCGCCTCCTTAAACTCAAAATAAATCAGGCCTCTCCCAGGTTGCCTTTCATTAGGGTCCGGTCAATGCCAACATGCAGTCGACCAGGTTGATTGGGAGGAGACTGAACTGGATCTGAATTTGAATTGGCTCAGCCCCCCTTGCAATGCTGAATTGGAATTGTAATGACAGGAAGTGGAATTCAATTCTTTGCAAGGGAATTGCCCCCAAATTCCTCCATTTTGAGTAATTTGTAAAATTTGTTTTATTTCTCTGACATTGAATATTTTTCCCCAATTTGCCATCATTTGAGTTGTAATAGATGAAATTGAATGATCTGAACTGAACTTGAATTTTAGGAAACATTCTCTATTTAATTTGGAATTTTGCACAAGCCTGATTTGGAGGTAATCGTTTAATGAAAACTAAGATAATCCAGATTGAGCTGCATTGATTAGATTTCAATGTATCTGTTCATTATCATACTTTGCTCCTTTGTTCTTTGCCACAAAGCCTATAATCAGCTTTCCCAGAGGCTGGATTTATCCTCCTGGGCTTTATTGGAGTTATTGATTTAATTTAAGTCCAAACTGCAGAATCTCTTGCAAATACCCCATTTGTACCGATGTAGTCTTAATACTTTTATTATTGCTGTAAATGTTTCAAGGCTTCAGAAAAATCCTCTCAAACTGCACCTTTTACCATGCTTTGGAGAGGTGTATCTCGGTAAGCTCTTCCAAGGCTGTTTCCAAAGGCATTTCTTAAACCAACATCAAGACACAGGAATGGTGCATTGAAAATATTTTATTTCTGTCCTGTGTTAATACATAATTAGACATTTATATTTTCATAGAAATAGTATAGATTTATATACCATGGATGTGAACGATAACAGAGTCATGCTAGCCCTCATGAACAGGTTTTATCCCATGAACATCGAAATGGTTCAAACACAGACGGTCATGATTGTACATAAAACACTGACTCCATTATTCTGCTGTAAATCCATGCTTCTTGGTTATTTGCTTCGACACAAAGTACAAATATATGCCATAAGTAAACGGCCCTATTCTCGACTATGTGTAGGACCTTAGGGTGATCGTTCTCTACAGTCACTCATCCAGTTGTCTACGGGACAGGCAAACCACTTATGGTGTCTTCCGTTGGCACATGAAGATTAAATAAGCACAGATTTGTCCTAAGGCCAGGGTTACTGAGAAGCTTGTGGGGACAAATTGCAGTGGTGGATTATTCATTAAGTTTTACATTTCTTAAGCCTTTTGGTACTGAAGGCGTACCTTAAAAGATATTATTGTGGAAAGGTTGCTATAGCAAAGAAACGCTTGTTTGGACAAATTGTGAAGGGGGGGGGGTAATTTCACTAAAACCTATAAATGATGATAAAGTCGACCGCAGTAAATATCACTTCTTTCCAGATACAAAGAAGGGGAATATTATTTGGCCATTGTCATAAATGCTTAGAGGTTTGGTTTATTGGTCACGCTTACATTTTGGACTTTTGCGTCCTGGATAACATTCAAACACCCCCATCACCTCACTGGGTGTCACGATCTGCCCTGCGTCAATCACCCTCGCTATTATAGTCTGATTCTCTGACTCATCCTCAGGTCTTTCTGCCTCTCTCCCGCCTATTTCGGGCTCCATATTTGCGCACGCCTCATTGGACGCTCACCTTGAGCAGCTGTTGAGTTGCCTCCTGCAGGCGCACACACAGAGGCAGAGACAGAGACAGAGCTGTCTGGGGCCAGCCTCGCCTTCTGCTGCCCCCCCCGCCAATGTGTCGCTCTGAACCACAGCCAGACAGAGCATGGATGGTGTGCATGAGCGAGCGTTTAAACGGGTGAGCAAAATGCAAAATGAAGCACACACCTCAGGCTCTATAGTGTTACAGCCGCTGCGGTTAAATAATCCATTCTTGTATCAGATACTATGCAGGATAGACGTTCGGTGATGCAGATTAACGGACCTAGTTAATGAAAAAACGTAGAAACTTCCACTTTGTCATTTTGATGGTTTGACAACATCTGTGGTGTTTGTTCCCGTTGATCAATCATTCTGATGTACTGTGTAGCCTGGGAGCTTTTTAGCAATGCAGACAAAGACATTTTCAATCCTGTCTACAAAGTTCGAATTAGTCGCACCTCCAGACCTAGTCAAATTCAACGACTCCGATGTACGGAGGCAGGTGTGTTGATAGCAAAGACGCAAAACTCTGTGGACCGTTCTTTTAAAGTACAAACGTTAGAGTTGGGGCAAACAGCATGCATTTTTCAATGGTGTCTCACGGAAGATGTTGATACGGGCACACTTTGGTTTCAAAAAGCTGTTTGACTGCCTGACGAGCAGCTCTGATGGTTTATTTAGCTCGCGCCCTGCAGTAAACAGAACCAGCTACTTTCAAGCAAGACTGTAAATAATCGAGTGGAGGAATATCTGAGTGACAAGATTACGTCCTGTTCTCTTCACAAGGAGAAACTGAACGCGTGACGGCGACGACGCGGTGTAAAATTTTCAAAATTTGCCAAAAGTCTTTCCCTGAATCCGCTCGGTCCATCTGTTCTGACAGAAGAACAACAAGCCCGTCTTCTAACAGGCTCCACTCATACGCCTCCAGCTACGCTCCCTTTGGAGAAAGCCTGACATTCAAATCCCCCATCGTCTACTTTGTCGGACGTGCTTCTTTAATTCGCCCTGTGTTCTACAGGCCGGCCGTGATGCCCCACTTCTGTCAACGCTTCAAGTATTATATGCTTCAGAAATCACAAGTCCGCTCTTTGAGTCTCTCTCTCTCTCTATATCTGAGATTCTTCAACGGGCCCAACTGAACAGTTTTATCTGCAGTCATAGAGCATTGTTTGGTTACTCCAATACCTATGCATGCTTGAAAACCAACCACACATTTGGGTGTTAAGCTCACTACCTCCCAGTTATGACCTCGGTGAACATGCCCTACTGTGGCCAGCAGTCTTTGTTTGCTGGCGATGCTAACTGTCCCTTATAGTTTATGGCAAAGCAGATAAACATGCTTTTAAAGGGGACCTAAAATAACTAGATTGGAGTACTTATCCTTGTTAGCTGCTGCTACCATAGAAGATATGGGACGGTGGTTTCATTCATTATAAGCCACTTTTAAAATGCAAAGTGGGAACATTACGGTAATGCTTCTACACAGATCTGGCACCCTTTCATGCTCATCTGGCAACCATATCTAAGATTTAAGCCTTTTTATATTCACACACCACCCATTCTTTGCCTTCTCAGAACCTTTAGCTATGTGCTTATTAACAGTGAAAAAAAATAGCTTTCACTCCCTGATTTTATCTCTACTTTTCCAATCAGTTTACCACCTTCAATGATTCCTTCTCTCCCTTCCCTTCAATTTCCTCCCTCTGGTGCATTTTCCTCCACTTGTTTACCAGGTAGAGTATCCATCCAGGCCGTTCTGAGGTAAAAAAAAAAGGGTGATAAATGAGCAGAGGAGTGAGGGATGGGCAGTGGGCCGGTGCTGAACGAGGGAGAGAGGAGCTGAGGCGGAGAGGGAGAGGAGAGGGAAGAAGGTGGCTACCGGGAGTCTGAGAGTAGATATAATGAGAAACAGGGGGAGAGGGGAAGACTGGTGAAGGGGGAGAACCGGGGAAGGGTGGAGTGATATATGAGAAAGGGAGCAATGCGACAAAGGGATAGAAAGAGGGAAAAGTCATAAATGGGAGAATGGAGGCGGCTTTGGGTGGCTGGGGAGGAGAGGGAAGAGGCAGATAAAGGAGGCAGGGGGGCGAGAAACGGATGGCGGGGGGTTCGATGTGCTGGCAGAAATGATGATTGAGACGAGAGCGGTGGCTGTCTCTCTCAGCACAGGGCGGTATTTAAACCCAGCCAGCGTGTGTGAGCGTGTGAGTGTGTGTGTGTGCTGCTGATTAGCAGTCGTGTCAACCAGCCGGGCATTCACACATTCACTCATTATCTCTAATATGGCTGCAAGTCCGCTGAGTTCAGCTCCGCAGCACCTTTTCTTTTTTTCACTGTCTGACTTCTTAGTGAACTCCACGGCTGAGCGTCAGTATTCAGGGGGTCGGGTGTCCAATATATTTGCAATCATGTGGCTAGCACATCATAATTGAACAGGAAGTCTGAGAGAAGATAATGAAGCTTTATCTCGAGCTGGATAATTCCGATGAAGTCCTTTTGCTCCTTCACGTAAAACCGCGGACGGTGTGGTAATAGGAGTAATTATATATGCTTTGATCGCCCGGTGACGAACACGATGTGAGCTGTGACTTTTCTCGGTGATGAACATCTAGTCTAACTGTTTCTGGGGTGAGGGATTAGGCTGCTTGTGTCAACAAATCCGATGAAAAGATCAAGTCCAATAAATATTTAAGGCCATCGCTGATTAATCTGGCTCTCACCTATTATCCCATTGATAGTAATTTCATTGATAGCATTTTTTAATTCCTAAACCAGCTGGGCACCATAGGTTTTGGCAAACAGGAGTAAATTATGCATTAGTTTGAGACCATTTTCCGATGTGGATTAAATCACATTTGCTGTGTCAGTTTTTTTCTTCGGAGACAAGATGCTGCAGGGTTTCTTCAGAGCTAAGGACAGAAACCACTGTCACTGTACTGCAGGAAGGTGTGCAGCGAGGCGGCTCAGTTCAATAGTCTAACAACACTGGAGCTCTACGGCACTTGGGAACAGGCTACATATCAGGCTTTGGCTACAGAGTCGACGCTTGCTACCCCTGTGGGTTTTAATTCATTGCTCCATTTTGGTCTTCTCATGAGGTTTGAAAGACACAGAATATGAGCTGTTTTCAATTTAAATGTTTTCTGTCATTCAACAAATGCCAGAAAACAACGAAAATGCCTTCACAGTTACAGAGCAAGAAGTGATGTCTTCAGATTGTGTGTATATGTGTTTTTGTGGTATGGTGATGAAAGGCAGATGGATCCTTGCACTTTTTAAGCATTAAACAAATCAATTCTTTCACTTGCTTACTAGAACTGTGCACCTCAGATTGACCCACTCTGCAGGACACCTTTAGTGACTTCACACCTGGCTTTCACACATTTCTCCTCAATCACATTGTTAATGAGAGTTACGAAACGGGAAAAATGCGTTTAGAGGTTGAGATTTTGTAAAAGGGTTCGGCTCCACAGCTCGAGTGGATCGTCTGTGAGCTCCTGTGATCCTGCCATCTTTGCTGGTCTCCGGCCAAACCACAGAGCCTTTCTCTGCCAAGCTTATACATTTCATTAGAGTACACTGTCTTCATCCTCCCATCCTGTTCCCTACACATCCTGTTGCAGACCACAGGCAGCATATGGTGCTGAATATCAGTGAGAACAAAAAAAGCCCAATTCGGTCACTTTCTAGCTGTGCCAAGTAAACTTTGGACGGCTGAAGAATTAAAACTTTTGGAATGGGATGTGTTGTGATGACCAAGCGCCTGGCCAATAAGTCCTTGAACTCTGTGTGAATCATGACTGCATCCGCGCAGAGTCATCCTCAACTCGCATAAAGGAAAAAATACGGGGCACAGTAAAAAAACAACAATGTGTCAGGTTTTGCCCTGGAACCGACGAGGCCGTTACGGGAGGGCCGAGTAGAGAGAAGGATGCATCATTTCACCGAGGACACGCAGTGAAGAGAGGGAGAAGAGAGAGGGAAAGGCAGGAGGCGACGCTGGCTGTGCTCTGTTTCCGACCCCGTAACAAAAATGATACCGTGCTCGAGATTGGGGATTGCCAGGTTTCAAATGATCACAACAGGAGGAGCACCAGAAATGTTATTATCAGAGACAGCGAGAGTGATAGGCAAAGGGAGGGATGAGTTGCTACACTGTAGGTTGTAATAACGTGAGGATGGAGAGATTGAAAAAGAGTCCTCGCTTTAAAACACAGTTTAGCTTGTTAAGTTGTGTGCCCACTGATACCTGGACCAGCTACTTGTTGTGAGATTCACCTACATCTCCACCTGGTGATACAAACCTGAAGTGGGAAAAGAAATATATACTAAAAAAAAAAAACCCATTGAGACAGTCATGGTTGACGATCCGCTCCTGATTCTTTACCACTGATGAAGATTGGCCAGAATGTGTGAATGGAGCAGTCTATGTCACAGAGATATGACGCCATCCATTTTTGTCTCATGTTCTGCGTTGGCTGTCCGCTTGGAACAAGCTGCGATCTGATGTTTGGTGGCGACAAAGCGAGACGTCGTATACATCCACGTCCACATCCACATCCACGTCCCGTTTGAGTTCAGAGTTCAGACCGGTGTCCGTTATTTCTGGAGAGTTCATCGTCGTGCAGAGTAATGTAAGAGTTTATCGGTTCCTCAGTACGATGGTGTCTGAGAATGGCTTTCTGTTGGTCTCAGGGTCTGCAAGAGACACATTCACTGCCCTTGATGAGAGGCACTTGACAAACACACTGGACAAACACTGGAAAGAGGTCGCTCACCTTTCCTGAGGTTGGAGGAGTTGGTTATTGCACAAGGCTGTGCAGGGCTGGTCTTAGACATTGCTGCGCAGCAGCCCCCCCTGTGGGTGCTCTGGGGTGCTGCACTCGGAGGAGTTCTTGGCTTTGTCCTTGTTGTTGTTGGGCTCGTTGTCTTTGATGATGTCATACTGGCGACAAAACAGGGCAATCACCCCTGGGACATAAATAACATGGTAGTAATTAGTTAGGAGGAGACACAAGTCTCATGTCTGAGGTTTTTGGTCTTGCCTTGCCTACCTACTTTCTTGCAATGTGAGGTCAGTTGTCAGGGGTTCACTGTAGCAATTCTGCAGTCAAGACAGTAAAAATACTTTTTTTGGTTCACACAAAAGTTTGAAATATGGTCCTTTAAGTCCTTCGCCACAGTCATATGGCGCAAGAAGATCACAATCCAAGAAAGTAAATAACTGTATTTCCAAAAATGTCAAACCGTTCCTTGAAAGATTATAAGAATGTTCTGTGGGAACATTTTATCTCTATCCCTTCTATATAAATCATGTACTTCCTCTCAACTCTTAACACCAATGAGAACTTCTAAAAATGCTGAAAACAGAGTCCAGACCTCTGCAGATGAACACCTTAGGACTGGACTAAAAACCCCAGAACATGAACACATTTGTACACTGTTGGCAGAGGCCAACATGCAATGTCCACCTTACACACACACACAAACACACACACATACACACTGATGACTCCCCAACAGGAGCAATTCAGTATCGTGCCTGAGGACACTTCACCGTGTATGAAAAGTGCGAGTGCTCTCCCTCCTGAGAGCTCTCTGAAATTACACCGATATGACTTTAATCAAGCCAAAAGTGGAGGATTAAAGCAATAACGCTGCCTGGTGATTACTCAATTTTCCACTCTCCATCGCGACTATTGGTGTTGCACACTTTGATCTCTCTGTTCCGAGGCCCCGAGCCTTTGAATTACTGACACACGGAATAAACGCCTTTCATAAACGCACAAAGAAGTCACGGTGCGCTTTTTATTTATCCATCTCTTCCCATACGACTGTCTTTTGATACGTGCGGTAACCAAACTGAAGTGAGAGAGGGAGAGAGGCGCAGCCGCCGATACGGACGCGGTGATGAGACGCCCGCGTGAAGACTGCCTGTCGGCATCAGTCGGCAAAGATTAAAAACATGGCAGTGGAGAGGAGAGACGGAGAGCAGGCGAGGGAGAAGAGGAAAGAGAATAATTCATGGCGGCGGAGGAGCGTGTGCGGGGGTTAAGGCGTGGGGAACGTGGCGTGGACGGGCTTCAGTCTCCTTATTGTGCTTATGTCAGCCGCACTCCTCATCCGAGCAGCAAAGGCTGCCATGGCATATCTGACTGTGATATCCCTTTAGCCTGCCCCACAGGCCCAATTAAAAAGCTGAAAAACACAATTCGCTTCCTTCACTTCTTCTCTTTTTTTTTCCATCCCTTTGTATGGGACTCAATCGCTCACTTTTTTTTCCAACTCTCCCTGAACCTCCCCGAGTCTCTCTCATCCTCCCGCCGTCTCGTGGGTGATCGGTGCAGGAGGCCTTGGAGATCATGTTCACGTGCATGCGGTGTACAGTACTTTGGGGACATATTTGTGTCTGATTACGCTGGGAACTGGGCTAGGGAAGGAATATTTATAGTCGTGTGTTGAGATTCATTAAAGGATAGGCGTAACACAGTGCTGACGACTGTGAGGCTTAAATAAAGTAAGAAGCAGCCAAAGTCCTCTAGTTAGGGAAAACTTGTGATGATGGAACTTTTTTTTACATTTTGGCCATTTGAGCAACTTTTATTTTCTGATTATGTAACAACGAATCAGGGCACAGAAAGTGTCTCTTCAGATGTTTTACAGTTCGTGGGCAAAGAAGTGAACTTTTTGATGGATATAAGTTTTAACAGACTTAAGCAGCCTCTGGCAGAACAATCTAAATTGGGAGAATAACAGAAATGGCTTGATTTTACGTTAAGAGTTGCTAATAAAATGTAGTTTCTAGAGTTCAACATAGTGTTTTGATCTGTTTTGTATCCTCATAAACATGTCCGTTTGGTCCTTTTTTAAATCTATGCTGCAAAATATGAATCAAAGAAGTAGTTGTCAGCTGTACTTTACTAATGCTGATCTTGAGTCCATAAAATTGTAACATTTGTCATCATGTTTTTTTGTCTTGTCTTTGAGGAAAATAAAGAAACCAAGTCAGGTCCGGCAGTGGCCGCAGCAGAAGAGACTTCAAATCTGGGTGTTCAGCTCTGGGTGGAAAGGAGCCAGGAGAAGAGAAAGAAGAAGCATGAGAAGCTCAGAGCCAAAGCTCAGGATCAGTGTGAGGGACGGAGCAGCCTCGAGCAGAGCCACGCTCACCTGCTGGCTCAGCATCAGCAGCTTTACGCACATGGACTGATGATGAGCAACAACATGCTCCAGTCCATCTAATAAGAGCCTCCACTGAGCTCTGATCTCAACTGGGTATAGAAAAAGAAAATAGAAGAAGAATCGAGGAATAACAAATGATCACACCACAAGCATCAACTGAGTTTTCCTTAAGCTGTCAGAGCCCTAAAAGATTCACTTATCACATGGACTAATTGTGTACAGAGGTGAAAAGTGAGGGCTGGAGACAGTGTCACATTCACACAATCACTCTCAGTCTCACACTCACATCTAGGGGCGTTTTAGACTCTTCAGTCGACCTAAACAAACAAACTCATGAGTAGAAAATAGGATGAAACTGGGATGAAGACAACACAAAACATCTAACAAAAAATATATTTGAAATGATAAAACAAATGCTTGTATTCGAAATCCCACTGGTGCACACAAGCCACAGGAGCCACGAGTTTTTAACAGCAACAAGAAGCCATTCCCTTTAATCCAATGACAGTATCCTGACACTATCCCCCAGACACTAGGCTCAGTGTGAATGTGATCAGTCTACCAGAGGGAGGGACCTTTGGCTGTTCACTGGACAAAACTGTGTGAAATGAATGTGAATGTGGAGATGTTAACTTTTGTAGAGGGAAGCTACACAGGAGCAAGAGAATTACAAGGAAACAACGGGAGATTATCCTCCACGTCTCAGTTCCTTCATCCTTGCTATGTGAAAAAGAGATTATTGAAAATGTGTAACACTCTCCAAGGATTTTCTAAAATGTCTGGAACTGGGGGCAGTCTGCGCTGCTTTAAGATTTACAGCCATACACACACTGTATAGAGAAGTGCGAATACGTGCTTTGAGTGTGTTACGTACATTGCTACCTGATGAATGAAAAATGGATGAAGGGTAGTTGTCCTAGGCTCATTTCAGCAACCTGTGTCTGGGCGGTTTTATGCACAGATCTGGTCTGGTTCCTCACACCACTGGGATTAATATAGCTGCGAAATGCATTTGATGTGAAAACTCATTACACACTCTGTCCACTTTTGACAAGCGTCACTCTGGCATTTAATCCCAGCTCGGATGTATTCTGGTCACACTGAGTGTCTTTCGGTGTCGCATGGTCACAGAGGCACTGCGGGGCACAAAACAGTCATCACGGCCAGTGTTTGTCTCGGCTGACCTCAGTCAGAGAGCTTATTTGCCCCAGAGACAGTGGATTCCTCTGGTCCGCAGTGATAAATGTGTGTCTCCTGAGAGGAATATTACCTGCCCACATGATGAGCACCACTACAATGATGATGAGTTCTCCAGCCCTCAGCTGGGCAGCCTGACCCACCTCCTCCATCGTCACCTCATCTGCAGAGAAAACACACACACACATTCACAGGGAGTCAACAAAGTACTGCTGCGGACTCGGTGATTCATTGTCTCAGGGAGGAGATGTGAAATTGCCATCCCTCTAAACCTCTGCAGGCATAGATAAAGGAATAAAACAGGGCGACAGGGGAGCAGTGGGGGCCGCCCGGTGTAAATTCTCCTCTCCGGTCTGCGTAATTAAAGCTAAGTGAGAGCAGAGGTCTGCAGAGACGGAGCAAGCGGGATCCCAACCCGATCATTCACCATCTTCCTCTCACTGACAGGACTCTGGCAGCTGCGGCACAACACCAATCACAGGGTTAAAGGTTTGAACACAGTCTGGACTCGGAGCCTCCGCTCTGCTGCCAACCGCAGGCTCCGTGCTAGCCCACATTTCCCCCTGATCAAACCGATGTCCTCCTCTAGCCCTGGGTGATTTCCTTGGCATAATTTGCAGGGATTGGCATCAAGATGCTGTCACTTAGTTGCATTCCTGGGGGGGAAGTCTCCAGGAGGTTGAATGAGGTTGGCCTTCAAGTTGCGATACAGTACATGAAGTCTTACTTTACTACAGCTGCTCATTGCTGCAGGTTACTGGCTGCAGCAGTACTATAAATAAGTGAAATGCAATAAAAAAAAAACTTTTTTTTTTTAATTAGAAAAAATTTTTCTAATTATGTATAATGGGAAAGACTATTACATTTAGAACTAATGAAACAAGTAATAAAATCCAGTACCTTACAGGAAAATTATGATGAATAGACTATATTTGGCATGCTCAGGGGGATATGTTCATCAGCTGCAGATGATGCCACGAACATTATCAGGGAGGCATTCACTCTGTGACTCACACCAAGTGTCTCTAATCAACCTAATCATGAATGTTTTTGGATTGTGGAAGGAAACCACAGCACCTGGAGAAAACCCATGCAAGCGGGGGAAAAATATACAAACACTGCACAGAAAAGCCCTCGTTATGACTGAGAGTTGAACCCGGGACCCTCTTTCTTTGAGGCTCTCCACCTATAAACTGTGTCACCCTAGACAGTTTTACCTATATTTTACCTGGCAGTGAAGAATAATGACTTGATGTTGTGTTCTTTTTCAGGTTTTTAGAAGGCCTTCTATTTCCCATAAGCTGTGTAAAACTCAGCGGTCAAAAGTCACAACCCGACACACCAGGTAGGTGCCTGAGCGTGGTGGGAGGTGTGCGCAGCTCAGACACATCAGACCGTGCGAGAGGTTTTCCACTGTGGATGTAGTAAAAAGTAAGTTTTCCCCGTGTGTGTGGTCATCGCCCTGCTCCGGTGTCTGGGTGAGGATGCGGAGGACGACGCTGCTCCTCTTGTCTGACTGGCTCTCAGGTGTCTTGTTGCCATGGCGATCCCTCTGAACTGAAGCGGAGGCATCAGGCTTGACAGACAGGAGGCTCACGCTTACAAGGCTAAGAGCAGCCGGGGAGTAAAGGAGGCGAAGGTGGAAAGAACTGCAGTTCCTCCGTCCGCCACTCGAGGCTACAGTTCCAAAAGTGGACCTCTGGATGCAGTCATTTTAGGATGGCTAATTTTATAGTAGAAATACACGGGTTTTCAGCCTGCCGTCTCTTCGCCCATATTTGAATTAGCTTGGCACTGGACAGAGCCAAGATTAATACATCCGGTGTCACTATTATTAAAAGTAACAGAGACTATTTTCCTTCATTTACACAATCTGTAGTGACAATGGATTAAGTGATTCTGTTGGGAATGCCGGAGGGACATAAAGATGCAGTCATCTAATAAAAGCAGCATTTTCCCTTTGCCGCCATCCCCGTCATTATAATCATCTTCAATCAGTCACTTTAATTTCAATGTATACGATGCATCATATTGTAAGAGTATATGTTATTAGATCTTATGATGGATCGCTGCTGCTGCAGCTGAACAGGGAGGAGCAGAGCACTGTGGTTGAACTGGGAAAATGTGTCGAACCATATAAATGTGCAGTGGGCTGCTGCTGCTCCGCTGTCAGAGATGAATTAAAGGTCGAAACCGTTCTGACAGTAAGGCGGCTCTGTAATGTTTTACCACTGGGGAAGATTGATTTACTAAACTGCAGATTTTGCTGCCCCCTGTATAATGTAATAAGCGACATTAAAGCCTCAAAACCTCGACGCTAGCCGGCGAGAATTCCACCGCGTTGCATTGCGGCGGTGAGTGGATGTGAGCCTCAGACGCGGAGATGGGGAAATAAATGAACGATGAGCAGACAAACAGGCGGAAGCGCGGACAGGCTGTGCGTTGTGTTGCATTGCGCCTGCAGATACTAAACGGTGTCAGGCTGATTAATACCTGCTTAGGAGGGGAGGAGAGCAGTAATGGCTGGGAGATTTAATCAGGACGGCTAATGAATGCTTCCAAACACACACGCGCACAAACTCATACACACACACACACACATACACACACACCTCCGTCAAAGTTGCAGCAGAGCAAATGAGTCAGCGCCTCGACATCGGGACAAACTGTTCCGCCTTGACGCCCGTGTCATGAGTTCATGAGCACCTGTTAAATAGTAAACAAGTGTGTGCCTGTGTCACATCTTGAAATATTAAGACATAAATGAACTTTATGCTGTCAGAGTTGAGACTGGGGTTATTGGGGTTATTGCTTTCATTTTTCCTTCAAAAGGTCTTAATATGCATGAAGGTTCCTGGGGGTGGTGTGGTGGTGCTTGTGTGTGGTGACAAATAACCATCTGGCCTGATCCATTCAGTTTTAAAACTGCCTTAATTTCCATATTATCAGATTTCTGATGGTACATCAATGCCCCCCGTGCCATCCCTGGTCACCCCTCTTGACATGGCCCTTGCTTGAACAAAATATCCATATCACATTAATTTTGCTAGTGGGCATGGCCAAATTGATTGCCCCCACCCATTAACATTAGCTTCAATGGCTCATTAGATGCAAATCAGTGAAACTGACTACACTTGAAGTCAGGAGGAACTTGGAGGTATGTCTCATACCCAAGAGAGAGTCAGCCATTTTGGATTCAACAGGCATTTTTTGGCGAGGTACAAGGCCAGATTGGCAGTTTGAAAATACAAAATATATCAATACCTGAACATTCCCATTTTTTATTAAAACTTAATCATGACCATTACATACATTGATGAGCAGTTTCTTAATGTTCATCTTGTTCGCCAGTTCATCCTTAAGTTTTTACCTTGGATATGAACCTTTTCTTCTGAAAATTATAGGTGACTATCAAGTTCATATGTTAGGGTCATTAGCTGGGTAATCGCAGCAGAAAACATCTCACGGCAGTTGCTGTTTAATCACTTACGTTTTATCTCCCGCTAGTTGAAATGAAAGACTTACTGCCCTAAGCCATGGCTAAGCATTTAACTGTAAATCTGATAGTATTGTTTTCTATTTTATAAGCGAGAACGGGGCAGGGGCGTTGACTAAATACTGCAGATGAGGACTAAATGCTACGTTAATGTCAGTGCTTCACGGCGTTCATCGCACTCGAACACTTTTCACCTGGCGGGGGCCTCGACAAGCGCGCGGAGGACGGTTGTGGGGAACACACAGCTCTCTAACGTCCGTCGTTTCTTCTCTTATCATCTCGCTGCCTCGCTGCTGATGAGCATTTAGCGTTTGCCGTGTCCCTCTGAAGCGGCTGCTCTCGGCACTGTAACTGGGTCGGACGCGATAAAATTGGAAGTACTGCAGGCTGCTCCAGATAACAGCAGCCTGTGCATTTTTGTTTTTTCTATTTTTTTTATCTTTTGAATTCCAACAATACATTGTACAGGGAGTGGGCAGGGGTTCTCATAAAGAGAGCAATTTCCTGCTGCATATTCGTATGAAGTTGTCCAATAAACATTGTCTTTGTAATGAAGCGTGAAAGCACAAACAGAACATTAGCACTTCGCTGTGTTACTGCCTTCGGTTAATAGCTGATATTAGAATATGTGTTCGCATGTACCTGCATGTGTAGGTGTATGTGCGAATTGGTCCACGCAGATTTGTCTGTAAGCGAGGGGGGAAAAAAACGAGACTCCTGCATGTAATTAATTTTAATTACGTACCTACTGTACCTGTGAGTGTGTTTGAGCCATGTGCTGCACACTAGCAAAAACCCACACACTGTCAGTTTGTGTCAGGATCATCATCACTTTTGGTTATTGACTGTTTTTCACTAAAAAATGCATGATGTTCTGGAAGCTCTATGGGAATGACAGCAATGCCAGATAATATCGAGAAGTGTGTTCATATAGTTTCCTAGCAGGAAGAATGGGAGCCTGCTATGTTTCTGTGCTAGCACACAATACACAAATCCAGCATGGCCTCAGGGTGTAGGGAAGCACAACATTTTTTTGGAGGACACTAAAACTCTAATTGTACTGGATTTAAGTAAGATATAAAACCCAATGAGTTCCTATGCAAACTTCTCTGTCCGCTATGCTCAGATGATGCAGAATACTCACTAATGAGAAAATCTCCATTCTCACAACATTAAATTGGGAATACTTCCAAGTATCCAAGGCACATTGTGTAGAGAAAAGTGTAAAAAATATTGTTGTTATAACTATTAAAGAAAAGCCATCAACAAGTCACCCAGACTCCCGAACCAGAAGATTCCATGAGCCAAACAGAAAGGGAAAGTGACACGTTCAGGTCCCTCACCTGGGCTCTTGGACGCCATCTTCTCGGACTCTTTGGGCGTTCGAAAGAGGACAGGCTCGCTGGGGGGGCTGCTGCCTCCCATGCTGATGCTCTGCACGTGAACGATGTACTCGGTGTCCTCGTCCAGGTCCCACAGCGCACAGGAGCGCGTGGTGGTGTTCACCTCCTGGATGAACCTCAGCATGCGCACGTCCTTCTTCTGCGGACCGGTGAGGAGAGAGAGGAAGCAGAGGCCAGGAGGCCCGCTGTAATATGATGCCGCGTTGTTGGCTCCGCGGGGGGAAACTCTCTTTCCTTTTTGGCACCGGCTCAGCAGGGAAGTCACAGGTCAGGGTGACATCCGTACATCAGAGCTGCGCAGATATTTCCTCGATACAGATTACGGTGGGTTTTGATTCATAATGTATCTGAAGAGTAAAATGCCAAGAGGAAGCGTATGGCGGGAAACTACCCCTGCTTAGGTAGGGAAATGTTTCCATTTCAAGATCATATTGGCACAAAATAACAATGGATGCCATCCAAACCATGCATTTCATTATCTTATCCAATGTTTCTGCTACAACCTGCTCCCCCAAGGTAAAAGACTATATTCATATATATGCTTGTTTGCAAAAATTCCTCAGATGCATGCCTTACATGGTCTCTTTTGTAATAATTCAACAAACTGGCTTCCCGTTAGGGCTGATATGGCCAGGGAACAAAATGCATATACGTCTCTCTTGGCTGCCAGCTGGGTAAAAGCTGAGATAAAGTCTCCGGAGGGATTTTCCAGCAGTCTAATTTACATGAAGGAAACTAAAGAGTTTCCCTGGTCACGTATCTAAGAAGGACTGCGCGCTCGGGTCAATTGGTTCCTGTTACTGTAGAGCAAGCGCCTGTCTCCTTAGGCTGTTTTACTTACTACTCAATTAGAGAGGGGAATTTCTGCACCTTTTTTTTAACAGCACGCAAATTAAATCCGGTAACAATCTGCCAGTATTTACCTTTAGCAATGTAACTCGACACGCATATTTCCCTTTGTCTATTTTGTCTATAAATGAACAAAACCTGCCAAGAAATCTCACGTTGCAACATAAAAGGTGCATTTCATAATTTTTTTTCCCCAATACTGCACTGTTGCTTTTGTTTCTATATGGGGAATAATTAAATTACAATGAATAATTAATAATTAGAGTTTCCAGAGTTTCTATTGACAACTTCCGTTTGCATCTGAGTGTCAAGTTCTGCAGGACGAACGATATTTAGACTTAGACTTAGCCGTACCTGCTGGGTGATGGCGAAGCCGATGACGGGGTCCCCCTCCAAAATCTCCCACGTGACCACGGCGGAGTTGACCTCAATCTCCCTGATGGTCACATTGAGCGGCGCAGACAGCAGGGTGTCTGACGCGCACACACACACACACAAACAAACACACACACACACACACACACACACACACACCGGTAACAAATGAGAAGAGACAGTTCATGAATATTCTCTTGTTACACCTTGTAATACATACAATAGATGCCACCATGCAGACCCCCCCCCCCCGTGTGCACTGCTCTCTCTCCCTCTAGCTCTCTCTCTCTCTCTTTTTCTCTTTGAGGTCTTTCTTCTCATGCTCTCTTGCCCCACCTTCCCTCGAATCTTCTCCTTCCCACCGACAAATTAATCTCTCCTCTTTCCTTAATACCAGGCCTAATTAACCGCACACAGATCTCCCGGTAGTTTCCCTTGAAAAGCTTTGCTCTCTCATCAGTCTTTGTCCTCCCCCGTTAACTCTCTCGCACACATTTTCCCATCTTTACCTCCTTTTCTCCCTGTTCGCGTCTCCCGCACACACATCTCATTAAAACCAGGACTCGCGAGGATGTATCTCTTGTCTGGCTGCGGATTGATTTTAACATTTGGGCTTAAAAAAAAGAAAAAGAAAAGAAAGCCTCACATCCCAGAATGCAGTGCAATGCTTGTTGATCGGGAGATCAACTGTGATGGATTAAACTACAACCCCCCCACATCCTCAACTGTAATGAGAGAGAGTTGTGAAATATCACATTAACACGGTGTGTGTGTGTGTGTGTGTGTGTGTGTGTGTGTGTGTGTGTGTGTGTGTGTGTGTGTGTGTGTGTGTGTGCGTGTTTTTGTTTGTCTGAGCCCAAACTGCCTCAAGGTCCTCTATGATCAAAGTCAGGCCTGTATTTCCCATGAGTCCGACCTGTAAAACCGACGCCTGAGTCAGACCTTGAAATTGCAAACACAAGCTCACTCGAATGCACACACGCAAACACACACACACACACACACACACACACACACGCGCACACAGGATTAGCATTGAAATGCTTTATTCTATCCTCCCTATGCATAAGTGAATACAACAATACCAACTCATTTATCCTTTTCCCCCCAAAACAATATCCTCCACTATTGTTGCACCAGGGGCAGTTTGGGATGAAAATGCCCATTTCCATTTCCATCTACTACTTCTCTTTCTGTGTGCTACATCACGCACTTTGAGAGCAAAACCGATCAGTCGTTGTGACTAACCCCCAGATTATCATTGCCACCTGTGCCCCCCACCTGTGCCCCCCCCCAACTTCTATGCAGGGTTCTAGCAACTTAAAGCACAGTTTCAAGGTCCAGCAGCCCTTGGTTGTGCTGGTTTGGTTCTCTCTCTCTCTGCTATCTTTCCTCTTTGACCTCAGCAAGCCGCTGTTTTCAGCAAAAACAAACTGACTCCAGGTCCTGTCTGTCTGCCAAACACAAGGCAGACAAAGGAAGACAAATAAAAAAGTGACCAGTTGGTGAATATCAGGTAAGGAGGATGAGTAGAGTCGATTATATAAATAAGCACTAATGTTGCACAACATTATACACGCAGTATATTAGTTTTCTAACATCAAACCTTCAGCCTAAAAACATGGAACTGTAGGATACTACAGGAAATTTGGAAACGGTGAGACATGATTGGATCATAATCCTGTTGTTGTTGCTTGTCACACCCCCCTGCTTGTCATACCCCTAAACGCTAAATCAGAACAAGTAACAGGTTAAGAGGTAACAAGTAACAGAGGTTGCTGACTTCATGCCTGTGCTAGAAGCAATTTAGTAAGTGATAAAGGAAGCAACCAGCAAACATGCTGTTCAATGTATGTGAATGTTTATGAGGAGTGTCTGTGTGCTTGTTTGTTTTTCTATCTGTGGTGAAGAATCTATAAAAAACTAACTGGCTGGTTTATTATCCATTCAGCACAACTCATGGCTCTCTGACATTTCACAGCAACGAACCCCCGCAGCACTTACACTTCAGTATGTGTGTTGTCCATTGTTTTATTGGTTATTTCGTCGTCCAGTTAGAGAGGGTGCTCACATTTCAAATCAGCAGAGGAGAGCCTGGTGACATGGCAGCTCAACGGATAGCTGAACTGATCACGTTCCAGTTGAACTGAGTTTGTATCTCTCCCTTGTGACTTTGTGGATTTTCTGTGGATACACTCTGGCTGAGAGTGATTAGTGTGGGTGTGAGTGTGTTTGTGTGCCCTGCTCTGGTACTGGTGACCTGTGCCCTGGGATAGGCTCAAGCACCTGGGTGCCACCAATAAATTCTCAGACGACACCAAGAATGGCTGAAGATGCGACATATCTGAGTATACAGAACTGAGCACGGAGGCGTTTCACTGCTGGGTGATATTCTTATTTGTATGGGGGCACTAGCCAATAAGTCATTTGGACATTATATAGTGTAATTTTAGTCCCTCTATTCTCCCTCCCATCAGAAAAGCATGTGTGCCTTTCTCTCTGTTTGCACACTAGATTTCAAGCAGTGACCACACTGTCACTTTTTGTTAATTAGATTGTCACAATGTCTCTCGACTCTGCAAATATTAAACCCCCGGCCCCTGACAAGAAGCTCAAAAAGTCTATCAAGAATCATCATATTCTGATGGTAATAACATCACAAGAAGGAGAAAGTTCCCTCTGTTTCTTCGCCTCTGCCTCACCAACGTTAACTCAATCGCCGTGACGGAGCAGAGAAAAGTGAGAAGGAGTGTGACACAATGCAGGCGATATCATTTGCTGGCGGGGGCCGTTCTCTCTCCGCGGCCCCCGCCGGCTCGTGGTGCACGCCTGTCGACGTGCAGAGGAGATGATGTGTGCTCAGGTCTGCGTGTGATGCATCGCTGAGGCATCCCTGTTTGACGAGCTGTTTTCCCCCCGCTGTTTATCTTCCGGCGCTCGCACAGAAAGCAATACAATAGCAGAGGAGAAGGACTCACATCCATTCTGGAGCCGTTTGCAGCCAAGGAGCTAAAGAGCTGGCTGCAGAATCACAAAACCCCCCCTCTTAAAACTCCATTCATCTCCAGCCGCGGGAAGCCAAACATCAAATCTCTGCAGGCAGAGATAAATCCCACATGATCTTATCGCCAAGATTTCAGCTTTTCAAAGGACTGTCTGTCATTTCACGGCTTATCACCAGGATGCTATGTAACCAAGATCTTTACATCTCGAGATGAATGTTCTTCTTCACTGTAAGCCGCTGCAGGTTAAAAATATGCAATAGCATGAAAGATAGATGAGGGACTATATCCAACACGCATAATATACCGTGTGATGATTAGATCTGAGCTGTATGTAGGGCACTGAATAGGAATACCTCATCTCATGTGATACTGTTTCATCTCCCTTCAGGGACAAAGACAGTGACTGTGAGGCTGAGATGTTGCAAACAAGGCAACCCATTTAATGGGCTTCAGCGGGCAATTATTTTCATTACCTCATGCACGGATCCGTCAGTTATCAGCATGATAAACCGAGGGATCTATTAGTTTGAAATATGCCATTAAAGCAGAAGAAATATCAGTCAAGGCAAATGTGATGTCTTTAAACATCCTCCATCTCACAAATCCAAAGGGGTCACGTTATCATTTTACTCATCTTTACCAGTAAGTGTTTGTTTCTTTTTAATATGACTCAGATAACAAGTGCATTATCTAAATTACCTTATCACCTTATCCATTAGTTGAGTATCCTGTTCAATGTTTTAAATCAGGCTTACATAAATAAAGAGTGTTTTTTGCATGCCTTTGAATTAATGAACCGGCCAAGACACTGCTTATAAACTTGAAAAGCATATGCTGGCATGAGTGCCAGATTAATTTGTATCATCTCTGCCAGCTCTTCTTCACTTGCTGAAACAATGTGGAACTCCAGGTGCTCTGCCACAAGGATCCTACCGCTGCCATGCTATTTAACAGTGTGGGGACTGGTCTTTGAAAACTGACACCCCTGCAGAATACAGAACGCATGCCTTACCATGCCATTTGCAAGGTATAATCAATGCAAGACATGTAATTTGAAATACCTTGGATTACTCCAAAATTTCAGTTTACAACAGTACTTTGTACAGTATGACAGTCACAGTTAGTGATTCTCAATAAATCACTATATCTTCCATTGTTACGCGGCTGTACCGTTAAAAAGCTGCAACAACTATTTTTGTGGTCTGCGTTCTAATTATTCAGTTAATTGATTACATCTCTATAAAATGCTGAAATATATTAAATATGTTCAAAAATTCTGTTACACAAAAGTCCTCAAATACCTTGTTTTGTCCTCTTTTTAAACATATGCAGAGATGTGCAAACTGTCACAGAGGACTCAAGGGATCACACAATATCCAAATGTAGGTAGCTCAGTAATCTGACTTAATTCCTTACTAAAAAAATCAAAACATTTCAACACTTTTAAACACAGCCAACTAAACGATTTCGACAGTCAATTATTAGTTGACTGATGGACCAGACTGATGGACTGATCTACTCAATGACTGCTGCATCGACAATAACAAACTTTTATTGTTAGTCCATTGCGCCAGACAATAACCTGGAAGGTCAGGGTCGACCAACGTGTCAAGCAGACGAATCCCTTGACGCGATCCATTACGTTCAACCGCGTAACTATACTCTGATCACCATCACCTCGCACACATACTCATGCTGTGTGTTCTGTATTCCCAACACTGGTGTCAGGACAGCCCTGCTTACACACACATGCATGTACACACGCACGCACACACACGCATGCATACATGGCACATACTCGGGCACAGACAGAGAACGGTGGGAGACGGAGACAGAGAGAGAGAGAGAGAGGGAGGGAGGGAGAGAGGACGAGATGAGGCAGCTGTGCTGGAGCTCACCGGCGGCAACGGAGGACAGGGACAGGCAGCCCAGCAGCAGCAGCAGCGGCAGCGGCGGCGGCGGCTGCAGCGCGGCCGCAGCACAGCCCGGTTCAGCCATCCTCCTGCTTCTTCTGGCCAGACTTCACATCCTGCTGCACGGCCCATCTAGAGCATCCCACAGCCCGGGGGAGCACCGCAGCAGCAGCAGCAGCAGCAGCAGCAGCCCCGGTCCTTCTCCGGGTGGGGGGGGGACTTGTTGTGCCAGCCAGGGGACGATGCTCACCTGAGCCACAGCTGCAGCAGCAGCAGAAGGAGGAGGAGGAGAGGGAGGAGGATGAGGGGGAGGAGGAGGAGGAGGAGGAGAGTGCTCGGTACGGTGAGAGATGTGACGGTGCAGGTGGAGCCTCGGTCAAAGCACCGACAGACTGGTGACGGCGCTTTACTACGCGCAGAGTGGAGCGCAGCGGGAGAGAAGTGCGCAAGTGCTGCAGAGAGCAACGTGCAACCACAGCTAATGACTCTCTCTCTCTCTCCCTCTCTCTCTCTCTCTCTCTCTCACACACACGCGCTCATGCACGCACTTGCAGCAAGTTGTTTAAGTATTGCCAAAATCTTTAGAGGAGATCAAAATATAATCACGCTTTTGCCTTGGCTTCGTTGAAAATCCATCATCTTACCCCAGTGGTGTAGCAGAGCAAATGGACATAGGGCAAAGGCAGGGAATACACCCTGGACAGGTGTCCATCACAGACCCTTCACCCTCACGCTCACGCCTAATGGCAGTTTAGAGTTTTCAATCAATCTTAATGCATACTGTGGGAGGAAACCTAAGTACCTGTAGAATACCCAAGCACACACAGGGGCAGAACATGCATACTGAGAAGCAAATGGCTTAGACCGGGCTACAAACCAGTGACCTTCTTGTTGTGAGACAATATTACTTACCAGTGTGCTGCAGGTCCAAAAATATCATCATGTCATCACACTCTTCTGCAAATTTTGGTAATTGATTCCGCTCCAGTTACCACTTGATTGAGGAAGAAGTTGCAAAATTTCCCTTTGAAAGGGAACTGTGTAAAGCCTATATGTGATTGTCAGATGAGCATGGAATCTGTGCAGAAATAAACTGAAATAAACCGGACTTCAGCTCACCACCTTTGAGCAAGAAGCCATTCTAAACTTGTCCCTAAAACTTTTCTGTGATGAAAATCTGCCAAAAAAATCATACATTCATCGTCTTATTTGCAAAGTGCAATGCTGGTGCAACACCAGAGGGAAGCCCTCCGACAGGATGTGGCCCACACATTAAATTATCTTCTAACTTTCATTCAGCACATTCTGTTTGGCCTTGACCAAGATATTAAATGGCAGGATGGTCTGGAACGTAACCAGGAGGAAGGAGTCTGCATCGGACGCCCAATATGTGCTCCATAAAGGATGAAATATCTGCTCCATCAAGAACAAAGAAAAAAAAAAGAAAAATGTCTCTATCAAAAACAGGAAATGGGGATTATAATGCAGAGGGTCGTTCTAGAACAGTATGACCTCTGGGTCCCATATTGCCCATAAAATGAGATAGTTTATATTGATCCAAATAGGGAAATGGGTCCTGTATGGTGCATTAAAAGGGAATAGAAGCCATGTGTCCAGTCAGGAGAAAGGAAACAGGGTCCTACGGTTCATGTGCACCTTATTACAGACAAAATGGGGCTTTGGTTCCTCCTGCAGTGAGGAAGAATGACGTTCATTGCTCTGAGAGAGCGGCCAATGGACAAGAGTTGGCCATAGATTACGCCGATCGATACACGATTAACATTCCAAACGTAGGCCTCCCGGTGTCTCCTTCATTTCAATGAGACGAGGCTGAGGTGCCACTGTGTGCCCCCCCCCCCTTTTTTTTGCTGCTCATCGACTCCCGCTGAAGGTGAGGAGAATGATTCCAGACGACAACAGTCATATCTCTTTGCTCTGCCACTGACAGTTTTATCACTCAACTCAGCTTCAGATGAGTAAAATCTCCTCCACTGACCTCCGGTTTCAGCATTCGCAGCATGCAGAGAGGACTTTTCAGCGATTGTCGCTCTCCTCTGTTATTTCCGTGAGCTGCGACGGCGAGAGATTTATATGTTTTGGAGAACTTCTTTTGGAGGTTAATGCACTGCGGTGATGAGAGCGGGCACGCAGATTTGATGTGGCCGTTAGGAAACACCTTGTAAACTACTAGATCGCTTTTTGACCTGCTCCCAGTTCCTCCATTAGAGTGTGCAGCACTGACTCTGCTATAAAAGTGGTGAATTTTAGGAAAACTAATTACACCTGCACGCATGGACCTCTAGTGTACACGTGATCATAACTGGTCAATACTGAAAGACTTAGATCATATAAATACAGTTGTTGCTAACATAAACTTAGTATGAAATTATATTTTTAATTCATTCTGTCATCCCATTGAGACATCACAATGACTTTATTTGCTCCACATGATGAAACAATTGTCTTAATAAAGTGTTGCTGCTATGCTTGTGTGTGGCTGATATCATATAATGTCACTGTATGCCTTATCATGGTATCATGGTTGATATGAAATCTATATATTTTTTCTCTTTGTTGTTCTTTCGGGCTGAAATTATATTGTACTATCCACTGTGGTCGATACACATGAGAAATACTATTTACTATACAATATACTATACATACTGGACTGTAAATGCATTTGGGTAACATTCTATGATTATTATTATTTTGTTGTCAGGAAAACATTTAAAATTTCATGACTCTGAAGTCATGTTTTTGCATGAAGGAAACAATTCAACAACAAACTTGAGAGTTTTTGTGAAAGCTTACGAAAGCTTCAAAAAAGTCATTGAATTCTAAAAGTTCCAACTGAGCTTTTTATTTCAACAGTGGACCTGGCAGCTTGCTGATATGCCCGCTGTAGATTGGAATAACTGGTTAATTTGCATGAACAAAGACATAATTTACACAAAGTTTGTGCAGATTACAGGAAAGGATGGATCAGTGTCTGATAGGACCGTTAACTTCAGTATTCCTTGCAGAATGTTGAACTTTCCTCGCAGTAAAGAGGAAGACCTTGCGGTATGGAGTTTGCATGTTCTTTCTGCAGTTTTCTTCAGTTTTTCTTCAGGTAAAAACAAGCCTGTGTAGAGCTCCTGGAGACTCTTAACTGCCCCTAGTTGTGAGAGTGAATGGTGCTTTTGCACCGTGACTGGCTGCTGACCTGATAAGCACCAGCAGAACCCCGGGGACACTGCTGGGTACAAACCAGGGAGGATAACGGATGAATTCCTTATTACAAACTCCCACCATCCACTGTGGGCTTATAGTGACCGCTCCGCCTGCTCGACAGGTTGTTTTTCCGTAGGGTCCGGGTGGTTTCACAGCAAACATTTGGCCGACTGCGCTGGGAGTGGAGGGGAGCTGATGGGCTACAAACAGGCCTGGAGTGGCCTTAATCCATCTGAAGCTGCAGGGGAATGAGCCAGTCTGCAGCAGCTTTGAAGTCTCGTTATCGCTCACCCGTTCTTCGCCTCCTCGCACAGCCCCCCCCCCCCCCCCCCTCCCCCCCCCCCCCCACACCCAAAACTGCCCCTGGAACAGTTTAATTGCGCGGCATGTTTGTGCGTTGTGTGTGTGTGTGTGTGTGTGTGTTGGGCAGAGGAATATTTATGGTCGAGTCATGCAAATGGAGATGAAGGAGGTTCATGGGTGAAATGAGTTGAGAAATTATTGCAGAAATGGCATGGGAGAAAAAAATGTGGATAATGGAGAAGCGGAGGCAGACAGAAGGATAAAGAAGGACAGGACTTTCAGGTCTCCACAGAGACTTGAAGTCCTGCAAATGGAAATGATTGTGATAGAGGTGAAGAGGAGGGAAAGTGAGAGAAAAGTGTCAAGAGAGTGATGTAGGGATAATAAAACGAGTTTCAGCCCATTAACTTACTGAAGTTGCCCTGATGCCAAACTGAACCCATTCAACTCAGCATACCGGCACCTCTGCAATGTCACACACACACACACACATACACTTGCTCACGATTGCTGCCACCACAGTGCTGCTGACATCACCACATCGCTTCTACAGTCATGAATATTTGGCCCATTCGTCCTTGGAGGCACAATTGAATTTTAAGGCCTCACGGGACTCCGGAGCCTTGTCTCTCTCTTTCTCTCTCGTCCGTCCACTGCGTATTACTTTGGGCGAGTTGTGTTCTTACTCAAAAAACACTTCCACCCTAATGAGGCGGGAATGAACAAAGGGAGCCACAGAAGTGAAATAATAGACAATCAAATGGGGGGAACAGAATATTGCATGGCCTCAACAGTCTGCTGTTAATAAGCCATAACTCAAAATGTGCAGACAGCTAAGTTTAGTAATGCAGCTGCACCTGAGACACTCAAAAAATGTAGGACGTATTAAAGCTAGTGTAGTAAGCCTTGAATTTGAGCCATCACATCAGCCATCACACCAATAAAAATGTCAGTAAACAGTAGTCCACTTAGTTTACAATCAGCAATTAAAAAGTCAGCTTCTGGTATGTTCCATTTGTACTAAGAAGTTGGAGTTTCCGAGTTCTGAGCTGGCTTCTAAGAGCTGCCAGTCATGGTAACTGACCTCACTTTCTGTTGGATCTACACATATATAGTGCTGCACCTTCTAGCTCTTCATTCTCATCTTCTGGAACGCCTGGCTTTAAAAGGGACGTTGATTTTAAAATAAGATTTCACCTGCAGGTAGCTGAAAGCTGCATGCGTTATTGATATATTTTAAGTTTACAGCTCATACGAGTTCTCAGTTAGAGAACAATCTTTAAACTGGTCCCATGCGAGAGCAAAGCAGCCCACTTTCCAGGAACAGATAGGTAGGTCATTGTCTAGCCTGAGGACAATGTTGACTGTTTCCCAGGAGCTTTGGTTCCCTCTGCTATCAGATCGGTGAAAAACGCTCTTGTTCGCAACACATTAACTGTGGGACTGTAGAGACTTCATTTAAATCCAGGACAAATCTCAATACTGCGCCACTTTTGACATCTTTCATTTCTTATGTTAGCGCATTTAGGTACCAGTCAGACAGGGCAAATTTGAGCCAGGATTTTACTGGCCACTGGCTCAGTCTGTCACATTGTGAGGAAGTGAAAGAGGAGATGAAGAAAAAACCTCAAAGGAAATTCCCTCCGAGACTTTAAGAACAAGGATGGAGAAAGTATCAAATTAAACTACAAACTTGATTTTAAAAAAGTTTGTTCACTGTGTCTAATGTAAATAGAAAAATTTTCCGCTGTGTGCACAAGCAACACATTCAATGAGTGTTTAGATTTCATGTAATTACACTGAAATGTTCCAAACAGATGCTTCAGGTTTTTCTCTCCATCTTTTCATCGTTGTTTGTTGCTTTGTTGTTTGTCCCTGTCCTGATCTCCACCCATTCCTCTCTTTCCCTCTTTCTCTTTCCAACCCAACTGTTCGAGGCAGATGGCTGCCCTTTACTCAAGGTTTCTGACGATGAAAGGAACTTTTTTCCTCACCACTGCCACTTACAGCTTGCCAATATGTGGCATTTGTCAGGCTCTGTTTGTTTGGTCATGTTGTTACCCCTTGAGATAAGCTGAGTTGAGCTGAGTATAAGAGATGTTTTTTGGGGCATTTTTGTAGACATCTTCTACATACTGTCATCAAGTGAATAGTTGTCATGCTGCATGGGCAGTAGACCAATGTCTAGTTTGTCAGAAGACATACGGGTGTTATTGGGAGGCATGCGGAACAGTGATGAGAATGCCACCAACACATGCAAAAGAATAACGATTTTCACTGAGTACTTGTGAATGTCTTCTTTTTGATGATTATTACAAATAAGTTTCTATATTCCCCCTCTGCATCTGTCTGTGCAAAGACTCGTCCACCTCTTGGATAATCCAGGAAGTAGGTAAACATCACAGAATAAGGATAAAGGAAGGGTACTGCATTTATCCAGGGTTGTGCCGATACACAGCAGTGTCCCCCACTCAGGCTGCAGTGTGTGCCGGCAGCAGCAAAGAGCAGCGGAGAGATGGCAGCAGCTTATTTCCTTAAGTGGTCCCAACTGGAGTGTTGGCATCAGGCAGCGGGACTGTCCTCGCAAGGAGGGACACAAGGAGAGGGAAGACTCAGGGAGGTATAGAAAGTGTGTGTGAGTGTGTGAGCAGGGGAGAGATGGACGGTAAATGGTTGCTGTCCTGACGTCAGCGTCTTTTCCTTGCGTCCCCCCGGTGTATCTCCTCCTACAAGGACATGTACAGGTGCCCAGTGCTGAGGGTGCAAACCCTGCGTTACCTAACAGGAGGGGGACGCTGCTGGCACAGGTGCAGCGGCACTTCACGTGTGGCTGTGGACGGGAGCTGAAGTCACTTTGGTCCTCTCGATGAAAGCACGACTGACTGTATATTTCAGGTACAGTGTGGCTCACATTAGGCCCAGTGGAGTCACTTGATCGCATTAGTCTCTGCACCCGCGCCTCTCCACATCATGTTGTTATGAGCGATCATTTAATATTAGATTGTATAACTGCTTGTTATGAATGAGGGGAGATAATGGCGGTGATGCCGATGCCCATTATTAAATCACCCTGCCTGACTCATGCACTAATGGGACATTCGCTCGTGAATGAAATTATTGTGAAATTAAACTGTCTCATTTTGCCGGGCAGCTCCTTAGAGGACCCCCCCTCCCTCTTTATCAACGACTGTTGCACTCATCTGTGTGTCTCTTCAATCCTCCATTAGGCTTTCATTAAAGTCAACTAGGCACAGCAGGCCCATCCAGCTCAGGATTCCTCCACATGCTGAAACTCTGAGCAAGAACTGTACAGTAGTAGTGACACTTTATATGTCAGAGAGGAGTTTTTACCACTCCCCTAGCTACATACAGAATACTGTGGCATGTGTTTTCTACAGGATACAAACCTTAGTGCATTCTGACCAGCTCGATCACATTACCAGCTCAAAGCTACCTGCTGTGGTAATATAGTTTAACAAGGATCTGAAGGGAATTTAAGTGAATTGTTGTTCTATAGTGGGGTACAGGGGAAATTGCAGGCCTGACGTCCAGTTATCAGAGGGTTGGTGGTTCAATCCCTGTTGAATCCCTGGTTCAATCCGCTCTTGCAGATTACATCTTGAATTATCCTGAACCCTACACTGTCCCTGGTGCTACATCATTATCATCAGTGCAAATGTGTGTGAATGGTTAAAGCTACTGATTGATCAGACAGACCTTGAAAGGCAGCCTCTGCCTCGTATTAATGGGACTGAATGGGCAGCGGCCTGACACAGGCCACTGCTGAAATGTGACTGGCCCCCCCAGGTGTAACCCTACTAACGAGGGGTGTTCAGTTACCATCGGAAATTTAAGAATCTGACAATTACGGCAGTTTTTGCCCTAAGTGATGATTAGGAACTGGAGGAAGTTTTCAAACTAACAGACCAGGGCAAAAACATAATTTGTCACACACAAAAGCACTTGGGCCCATCCGTTCACAGGGGGTGAATGGATGAATGCGACTTGTGTCTAGACAAGTGACAAGAATAGACAAGAATAGAGAAGTGGCATTTTCCACTTCATTGCAAAATATAACTATATTTTTATTTTCTGGCTGTATAAAAAGGTACTTCGACATGCTTTTGGGGATCTTAGAGGTAAGAAGGCGTCGACGAAAACTATTTGCCCTGAAGGCTTGCTTCAGTACCAATAAGCTGTAGCCACATTGTGACATTGTTTTCAAATAACTCATTAAGCCACTGTAGGCTCAGCTAAATCCGCTGGCATCAACTGTTGTATTATCTGACGAAATAGATTGTTGCCAGAGACGGCTTTGTGTCCCGCCTCTGTCATAACAAATTCTAAAAACGACTCCGAGGCGGGATGGTGAGTGTGCCCTTGTTGTAAGCCGCTGCAGCAGAACACCGAGGCTGACAGGCGCAGTGGCAGCACCATCCGGCTCGGGGAACGTCCACGTGCACCTGCCATTCCACTGCGCCTCACTCCAAGGTCAATTTCGCTCTTTCGCCTCGAATTCCAGTTTGTGCACCGTCATGTATGGAGCGTGTGTGAGGGCGAGGCTGGAGGAGGGACGAGGACGAGGAGCGAGGAGCAGAGTAAGACGAGGGGGAGAGACGAAAGGGAGGAGAGGCTTTGATGAATAACTGCGGTACTGGTGCTGACAACACACTTCAGAAACACACCCGGTGTGTGCATGTGTGTGTGTGTGTGTGTGTGTGTGTGTGCCTGTGGGAGTCTGTGTGTGTGACTATCTCTATCTGTCACACAGGAATTCAGTTTCTGTCATTGCTGCTTCTGTTTGGTTTTTGTCAGCGGGGTGCAAAAAAACCCGGCTCTGAACACATTTTCTAGATTGATCCAGGAGTTTTTGATGAATGGGATTTTGACATCATCCTGACTCTCTCTCTCTCTCTCTCTCTCTCTCTCTCTCTCTCTCTCTCTCTCTCTCTCTTTTACCCTCTCTCTCTTTCTCTATCTCCCGGGCACTAACTCTGACTGACAATGAGCAAGATTTTGAACAAAAAAAGAAAACAAAAAGATGCTTTATTTTCACCGCGCAGATTGTTTTCCAATCTACAAGGAGCCAGTGATTTGCCCAAGAAACACAAATCTACACCCACACACACTGAACCACACACTCATACACACATACACACCTCTTTTGGCTCGGGGCTGTAACATTATTGCCAGAGTGCTCTCATTAGGGGGGGATAGGGACACATTTACCATCCCTGCTGGACTGAGCAGACCAAACACCTCGCTTTACTTTGCTACTCCAGCCATCGTATGAGGGAAGCATCCAGACACCATCATCACCATCACCATCATTGCCTCGCTCCTCTCCTAGCCTGCGCTCTGTTCCTCCTTCCACACATATATTCACACACACACTCATGGTTTAATGACCCTGCTGTTCACCGAGCGTTTCCTTCATTAGCATTGCAGTAATGGTTCAGCCAGTGGGAAGAGTCTTGATGTGCAAGTCTTATGTATCATATTAAAATGCAGTTAGTATGACTTCTTATGCTCAGGAGCATAAACATTGCTTTTATGTCTACAGGGACTGCATTATTGCCAATAACTGGGTTATTGACATAACTCAGGAAACTCACTTTTCAAAACAGTTCAGGTGAACTGGCTTTCAGTGTGCTGCCCCTTTTTAGTGCACCGAGGCTGTAATTAAACACTCGCAATAGGCTGGGGAGTTGACCAGCTGGAAGCAGGGAGTGTGCAGCAGCCAGACCACGCAAACCCAGCCGACCGATCTCATGGTCTCGGTCCGCTCAGAATCCAAAGTGAGAAAATGTCTAACAAGTATGTGTACAGCCTCCTTTTTCTTTGGTATACCATATTCGGCTACTGATAATTTGATCTACGATGAACTGTAAGCACAGCAGCGCAGTAGTTAGTGATGTTGTGCATGTTCTCCCTGTGTGTGTGTGCATGGGTTTTCCTCCACAGTCTAAACATGTACATTGTAGTTCTTCAAATTGCCCCTTAGTGTGACAGTGAAAGATGTGTGACTGTGAGCTGGAGACCCCTGTGATATCATTGTTGCAAAGCTGGTAAGATGATGGATGGATGGATCTGCATGCTCCTTTTATTACTGCTTTCTGTGATTAAATAACCTTTTTCCCATTGCAGCTAATGACCAAATAACTCATGTACTGGAGATTGTTATGCATGTTGTTTCATACTTAACAGACTTCTTATCAGATCTTAATTTATTGTCGGAATTTGAGCAAGATGTGTTTTTAGATTTGGAGGCAAAGTGTTCCAGCTAAAGAAATGTTTTGTTCAGTGTTTAATAATTAACAAAGAAGGCAGTTTCACATAATGTATGTTGTGTAACTTGTCTAACCAACTGTGCCATTCTCTGCTTCCACAATTGTCCAATGGGGATAAATAAAAGTTTCTAAATCTGAATCTTTTTAGCACCAGAGCACTGCAGTGTAACCTAGCCCACGTAACAATGTTTCAGAAGTTTCTTGCCATAGACATGCCTTGTGTAAATATCTATACTGTTAATGTATTTTGAACTGCCCCCAGTCTACATGTGGTCTTTCACCTCAGGTTCAACATGCCCATGCAGTAGGCTGAACACTGTCAGTAACAATTAAAAAAAAAGAAAAGAAAAGAATGATTGATGAGAGGGAAGGAGAGAGAGTAGAGATCACATGACCTGCTCCGGCCTGACAGTGAGAGCCAGAGCGAAAGCAGTGATGCTGAGTCTGAAAACCACCTGGAGGCAACTCCATCTCCCCCATGGCAGCAAGCCGGAACCCTCACGGCCAAACGTGGATTTTAATAGCAGATAAGAACAAGTGTGAGTCCAGCTCACATTGTGCTGCACATACTGTACACTAATGGAGGGTGTCCGGAGGTAGAGGTCAGTGGTTATGTAATAATACGCCTCTTTCTGCTCCTGTGCACAATGTCTCTATATTTGGCAGCGAGGCATCAGAAAGGTAACAGCTCTGGGACTCCAGCTGGAGCCATTACTTATTCACAACAATGGCTTTGTGAGCAGTGGGAGGAGGCGTGCGTCTATGTGTGTGTTTCAGCGTGTGTGTGTCTTCTATCACAACCTCACATCTGACAGCCTCACATGCAAAGTCTCCTTCCTCCATATTTTATTTCTTTTTCTGTGCTTCTAAACTTAGTAGCACTTAAGTAACTAAGAGGAGGGAAGAACTTACTGTCGTCATGAAATAAAACTGCTAATAATGATATATTGATGCACCTGGGGTGAGGTGCATTGCTCCGGGGCCCTATAGCCAGAGCGGGATTCAAACTTGCAACCTTTGAGTTACGAGCCTTCTAGACCACAGAGGCCACCTAATTAACTGAATAAATGAGCAGCAGGTAAAATGATGGATGGATGGATATTTGTACAGTAACTGGAGAAGAATTGAGCCAGATTAAAACCACTGCTTCGCTCTACACCTCAGTATTTAAACAGGAGTCTAAAAAGACATCTTTCTGATGGTAACAGATGTAAGAAGCTCGCTATAGTGCCCACAAAAGGAACAGATGTTCTGTAGGAGCCACGCCACCCAGCAGGCCTCGGCTCTCCCACAGAAACAGTAGGCAGCAGAGGAGGACGTTTGAATTGACTTGTTGTCAAAGCACAGCTGCAAAAGTGATGACTTAATAGCAAGAGGCTTTGAAATAATCCCTCTGTAACCCTTGGCCTATTCAGATGTTGTATTGCGCTGAAAAATGCATTCAGACTGTAACAAGGCCAATCACAGGTGTCGTGACTGATATGCAAATGTGAGCCATTTACTGTAAAACAAGCTACTATGAGATGAGAAAACAAAGCTGCTGTGTCTCTGTTTGTATTTGTGCCTATAATCAGCATACAAAATCCATTTCTGGCAAGAACAAAGGATATAGATTGGATTTATTAGCTTTAAAAAAAACCCATCTCAGTCAAAGCTCTGATGTTCATTCATCTGCCAGAACTGCTGAAGAGTAAACAAAAAAAAAGAGAACAAGCACTCCCATCAGTAAATACCGCTGCTCTCATGATTCAGACGGTCTTTTCTTTGTCAAACAGTCCGCGAGTGAAAGGTGACACCGAGGCAGATTGCACGCCACAATCGCTCCATCAAGAGGAGTTCACAGTGTGACTTTTACCAAATGATGACAGAGTAGCTTTTGAAGTGCCGCGGCTGAGCAGAATGACAGCGGCGTAATAGCGCTCATCAGATATGATTGTGCCAAACGCGGTGAAATGAGGCTTAATTGGAGTGCGTAATGAACCCAGCAGCACCTGAAGGTGTTTTACAGGGATCACCATGCAGGAGAGAGCTGCACATTCTCCTTTGTGCACATGTGACAAAGACAGAGGTGGCGCAAAAGGCCTCATCAGAGCTCATTTTCATTTTCAAGAAGACTGCAGCCAAGTCACCCCTTCTTCAGAAATCATTCATGTTTTCGTCACTTTGATGCATCTTATTTTGCTGAAATATGAGTGTGGACGCCACCAAATGCTAATCAAGCCTCCAGTCAAGCCATCCACTCTACATTTGGTATACATACTTGATTCGTCATGATGGCTGGTTACTACTGAGGGTTGTGTTCGGCGGCACCAGTGCTAGCAGGATTTGGCAGCACGGCACTCTCTGGCTGACGCCGAACGCTGCCAACCGACTTTTGGCAGAGTAAGATTCGCACCTTATTAACTCAACTCAGTAATGAGCGCGCGTGCTCGGCCAATATTCAATTAAAGTCATCATCGGGCTCACCACTAACGGCTGAAAACGACAGTAGCGAGTCTGAATGACAATTAAACACTGTCATTATACATACATTATGGAACACAAATGAAACAGAGGGTGCGGGCTGGGGTACGGCTTATATCTAATGGTGATTGAGCTGGTGTCAACTGAAAGCCATTACGAGGTGCATTAAAGACCTTCCATTGAACTGTTCATTGGGAGGAGGAGAAAACTGACTGTCGAGCAACTGCAGCTTGGACTGAACAGTGTTATGGTGTATAACAAGTTAAGTAGGAAACCTTTCCCCATCACAATAAGGCATTATGGGAATAGTCTCATTATGGAAGCAACACTGGGCTTTTATATCTTCTTTTAAACACTCATAAAAACACTTCGAGGGACAGTAAAGAAGAGGAGGCGCAGTCACTCACACAAGCATTGCCATAGTTAAGGCCCACTCACATTTCTGTTCGTTTCCGTCTCTTTGGGCAACATGTTATGATTGGCTGTAATATTAGGCTGTAATACTAATATTAGTATTGTATTATCGTATTAGTACAAAACTAATAGTGGTTTTATTATTGATTGACTAATAGCTTCCTTGTCTCTTTAGGACAATGATAATGTTTTATCTCCTCAACCTTAAATAATTTCTGAAAATATTTGCTTCTTCTGAAGCAAATCGGTCTTAATTGCTACAGTAATTGATTTTAGTTGCCTCCTGGGGTCAGTGGCACAAGCTGGAAACATAACATCTGGCATATTATTGTCTAATAATGTTGTTGTAGTGAACAAGTGTTCACAATCCAATTAGAGCTGTGAAATTTGCTGTTAATCCTGGATAATTTTTTCTTTCTTGACACCTGACAAATATAAATATAAAGAGTCTTTTTTTCACTGTCTCTCAACACTGCAAACCAGAGGATGTGCATTTTTAATTGTTAAAGTGTGGAGTGTAAGTGTAAAGTGTAAAAATACACACACACACACACACACACACACATATATATCATGTTTTATTTTATTCAGTTGGGTATCACAAGTGCATTTGACTCCCAGTGTTTTACCCTAATGGAACTGTAACTTTAAACCACTACCCAAGTCTTAAATACACAACCTATATACACACTATATCTACACGCACACACACACACACACAACCAAAGTACTCAACCTTATGGTCTCTTTCTCTTTGTTTCCACTTCAGGTCACTTTGAGCAACTCACCAATCACCTAGAAAGCCACACAGGCACTACACACACACATACCCACCCACCCACACACACACATACACACACACACAGGAGCGAATAGTTAGTCAGGACTTCAACCATGCCATTGGCCTCTGTTTTCAGTTCATCCTCCCGCTGAACCTATGGCCGACAGCAGTGCAGGAGACAAACTGTGATTTAGTGGCAGTGTAAAGCTGAGCGCTGAGGCCAGCGGCTCTGCTTTATCAGCGGTGCTCCATCTTGCCGCGGGGAACACGAGAAACTCATTTAGGGTGTTGCCAGAGATGGTCTCGCACCGACTGATAGCGGGGATGAATTACGATGCTGCTGCTACTCCTTTATTTCTCTGGGTGAGTCTGCCTGTGACTGCGGCGCAGTCTGAAGGTGTGGCAGCAGGTGGAAGTGGGGCTATGCGAGCGCCTGCCATTTTGAATGGTCCACGGTCCATGCACAGGCACCGGCCTGTCACGCACTGTTGCCAGTCCAGATTGAGAGTTTCCATGTCAGTCATCGCTTAAAGCCCAGCCAATCCAGCAAAACCCCACCTGAAGTTTTGAAGTTGCCAGACAAGCTTCATATCCTCGTCAGACACCCCTGTATAAACAGTAGATAAATAACAATTTGTCCCATAACTTTAACAACCGCCGTAATCGTAAGATTTTCTAGTTTCCGATGCTACCCAAATGCCTCTCATTAGTTTCCATGGTACCTGAGCACCCCTCATCACCAGGGCAGCACCTGGGTTAAATGGAGTTGCTTATGCCTCGGGCTGGCTCTGTGTGAACAACAGGTTACAGAGTAGTACATAGTGGTCTATGTTGTTTTCCCAGCATTTAAAAAAACACAAGCCTAGACAACTGCTGACTCTGCTGATACGTAGTTGCTTCTGGATCTTTATATCATACACAGCAGACAACACACACAGTACAGACTTTGCTATTAGTGAGGAACCTGTTTTAGAGCTTCCACACATGAAATGATCAAAAAATACAACTTTGCAACAAAGACAAAACTGCTGGTGTGTGTATTTTTCACTGTGTTTCTGAGTGCATGCAAGGTATCATATTGTGTGACTCCATGGTTACTATGGCGACAGATGACAGATAGTCCAGATGTTCATCGTTCACCTTAACTCTGGGACACACTGAGGTGACGACCTCATCAAGTGTGTTGATGGGCAAACAACAGTAGCAAAGAGCTGCTTAGAGAAGCTTGACACGCCACGGTTACTCACACTGTGTGATTGTCAGTTAGCGCCTGCCTGCACCCTGGCTCCTTCCAGGAGGCCTCCACTAATTACAAACAGCAGGAGTTGTTTTGCTGGCAGAAACCTTGTTACAATGTCATCCAGGACACTTACACTCCGTGTCTGATCACATCCTCTGAACTGCACAAAACCCACAACCGACTAACGGTGTTTTATCCATTCAAATGTACAGCCACACTTGAATTAATGAGTATGTGATCTCTACTGAGATACTTCCTGTTTGGTCCTGTGTCAGTAGGTGAAGCTGCCTTGGCAAGGAACTGATGACACTGTGCAGTAAGAGCGGGAGGCCATTTAGATTTTATCGAAGAGTGACTCCTACCTCTAGGTGATTTAGATAGCGCCATAGAACATAAAGTGTGGGTGAGCAGACTCACGTAATGATATAAGCAAATTGAACCATGGTCCTGGAATGCCCATTTCTGATTAATAAATGTGCTTTCAGGGCGAGTCAGATGCCAAAACACCACTCAAGGCTTTTTAATGATGCAAACATTATTTACATTGCTGGAGAGTTATCAATAGAATGATGATTCAGTTTATCTGATATTTCAGTGTTTATGTTCCTGCATTATCTTATCTTAACATTGAAACAATACAATCATGGAAACCAATCATGTTGTTAACTTGGAACTCAATATTAATATTGCCCTAGAAACCTTTTTGTAACTGAACAGAATGTGTCAAAATACAAACGAGAGCATAGCACAGTGGAAGAGTCAATAAAAGAGAGATTTATCTGAAGGGCTGAATCATGCTGCTCAGTTTTTGACTGTTTATTAGCAGCTTTCTTGCAGATTTATTAGAGGTTTTGTTAAAGGCCAGGGGAGAATCATTGTCCTGTCATCATCTTCAGCTGATTATGTGGGTCTGGATTGCAGGGCCAGTAGTTTCTGCAGGGAATCCCAGACACTCCTCTCCCAGGCCACATCCTGCAGCTCCTCTGGGAGGATCCAGAGACGTTCTCTCCAGTGTGTCCTGGGTCTGCCCCTGGGTCTCCTCTACACAGACATGCCCGAAACACTTCCCCAGGGAGGGGTCCGGGAAGCATCCTGGCCAGAAGCCCAAACCACGTGGAATCATGCTCTGGATTTCAATAGATGCTCACACAATATTGGAAATGATAGCCTCTTTGTGGCGATTATGACAGCACCACAATGTGATTGGTCAGAGTCAGTATTGCTTACAGAACAACATGAGTGTGGTCTTACAAGAAGAATAAGAAGATCACAGTCATATTTTGATCCAGTGGGCAAATGTTAAGAGGCTGTGAGTTTTGACACAGTGCTTATATTGCCATATATGATAAGAAAAAAATATGATAAATGGGATTAATTTCAAACAATATCATTTCTAGCAAAAAATATTCTACCTCATGTATCTGGATGACGGAAGAAGAGACAGATTCCTTCTTCCTGGCAGATGACCCTGTGCAGCGTGGCCAAAGTGCTGTGCTTTGGCAACTTCATCGCATCAATAGAAAGGTCTCTTTGAAACAAATGAGGGCTAATGCATTTTTTAAGTCTGTGCCATGTCTGAATGTAGCCCGGGTTAACAGGAGACAGGCATCTTAATCAAACCTTAATTTCACGTCTTCAAGGTCAAGGTAGTGTCATACTAATATTAATAATTATACTGCAGCCTCACTCTGCCAAAAGCTACTTCTAGTCATTTATCTCTCTCCCCCCTATATGTGTGAGATCAGTTTAAAATCCTTTATAGCGTGTTTTTATTCTAGAAAGAAACTGTGCACAAAACCAAAACCTTTGCTGCTAACAGAAAGACAATGCATTGGAACAACAAAGAAATAGCAGCTACTTCTTAGTTATGGTGCTGATCATTAACAGGATCACATATTTCCAAAGCCAGAAGAAGACTGACAGAGAAATCTTAAAAGATTTGAACTTTCAAACGAGTCTGCATGGGGTTCATTAAACATTTAAATCTGACATAAACAAAAACATGTTTATACTTTTCCAAACTGTTTCAAGGCTCAGAACATGCTCCGCAGCCACAAGCAGAAATCTGCATTTTTAACATTTTTCAAAAACAGCAAAGTGGAAAGAACATTAAAATCAAAGAGGAAAATGCCTCATAATGCGCAGCTAATATATTATCACACACAAGCCACTTAGTGCACAGTAGCGCATAAGATTTGTGATGAGAATTAAACTGTGATTAATGGATGGAGGGGGATCTCTGGTCCTCTGCCAAACAGTTGCTCAAGTGCATGACTCTAAAAATGCAAGGAAAGGAAGTCAGGGTTTCAAAGAATATCGTAACATTTGGGAATAAATGATGAACGGCTTTCCTATGGACATTAGGATGAGAAGATTGACCACTCAATAACTGTCAAGGAAAAATACAGCTACAATGAGATGTCAGATGTCAGACAAGCTTAACACAGAGGCTGGGAGCAATACCTTGCTTTTTCTCCGTCTTTTGCAAATGGAACGTCTGCCCTCCCGTCTGCACCCAGCGCAGCTTGAAGTCTGTCATCCCATGTTTCTCCATCTTTGCATGCAGCTGTAGAGAAGAAAAAAAAACCACTCACATTTCTTATGCTTTTCCTCACCATCATCACCATTTACATGGCCTTATTTATTTGGTCCTATTTTAGATAAGATGATGAATACGATGGATATCCTTGCGGTGAGCAGCTTAAAGGGACAGTACCTGCTGTAACATTTGCTGCTGGAGAACAGGATCTTTCAGGTCGGCCTCTGTCTCGAACTTTAACTTCAGTGTTAGCTTGTCCCTACGATAAATCGTCTGGCAGACGAAGTGGAATGTCTCTTGAAAACAGTTGAAAACCCTCCATGTCCCTGTGATTGAATTGAGCGTGGCACATAGCGTCCCTCTTCCATACATATCACTGTCGAAGTTTTTGTCCCAGTTGTTAAACATGCGATATTTGCCGCTACCCCAGCGAGTCCAGTGACCTTTTGACAAACCAATCCAGGTTGTTGTTGAAAGGAATGAGGAGATGTTGTCATTCTCTGATTGGCTCATCACGTTAGCAAGGCCTGAGTAGTTGGCAATACAAAAATCCTTTGACCTCTTCCAGGTGTCTGTAGTGTTCACTAGGATGTAGGAAAGGCTTTGCTCTGAAAGAAAAAAAGATGATTAGCATTAGTTTTAAGATAAACAAAGTGCATTTCCACGTCAAATAAAGACAGTTAAGTCACACAAAGCAAAACATTTGGTTCACTTTCCCTAAAATCATGCAGTCATGGACCCAGCACTGATTTGGGCTACATGAAATTATCAAGGTGAACTTGAACATGTAATCAAAGACACAGTGGTATAAAGGGTATTTCTGCATGGTTGTAGCACATTTTAGATAACATTTTTTTTGTTTGTGATGATTGCACTGGGTGGTTTAACTGCATGGCAACCTCTCAAGAAAGTTGGGTTTTAATTTCAATTATTTTTCCTTCATCTGTCCATTTTCTTGAAATCATGAGAGCTCTTTTACCATCAAAGCAGACTGCAGGAAAAGTGGACTGACATTTGTACGATTGCCAACGTCCGTCTGGTTCCATTGCGACGCAGCTGTGAGAGCGGGTTGCTCTGGTGGGTTGACCTTCCACCCAGTTACTGAAATCTCTGCTATTTTTGAAGACGAGCTCTCCATAAGCCCATGTCCATATGTTCATGTCATCAAAAAGTCCTATCCACACATTCATGTCTTGCCTTGGCAGCACACCGACCAGCCTGTCATTGTCCTTCTTACTGAAGAGAGTGGCCAAGCCAGAAAACCTCTCTTTGCAGTATGCTCGAGCTTCCCAAAAGGTTTTCCGCTTCCCGACATAGTGGTACTCATAGCGCAAGGTTGCACACAGCACAGACAACCCTGAGGGACAAAGGACAAGGGTAATTTAAACTCTTGCATGCATACATGTGACACGTGTTTTATGGTTATTCAGTGATCTTTTCTGTAATCCACTGTGATTGTTCATACAGAGTTACACACATAATCAGTTCTCTGACCTGATAGAGAGAGGACAAACAGTAGAGCCTTCATCCTGGACACAGAAAGATTGAGAGCATGATTAATCTCAACAAGGAAAACAACTTATGCTCTTTGGAGACTCTTAAGTAATGCTCGCAGAGAAGAAGAAAAAGAAGAAATAATGCAAAGACTCAATCACCACCGGCTCTACCTTGGAGAGTTTCCGTTTTGGTTCCTGTCATTTGGCCTGTAGGATCTCAAACCTTGTTGTACTCCTGTGTTTTTATTCAATTCAGCCCCACCTTTGGAAGTAATTATGCAAAGCCACTGTTCCTAACTTGGGGACACAGGACGTAGAAACATACAAATCATGGTGAGTGAAATTGAGCATTTATCCTCTACTTCAGTCAAGGACATTATATCCATGCAGTGGTAAGAAGGTAGGAGAATACATATTCATACTATCCATTACTGCTCATACTGTTCATTAGTACTGTAACACTGTAATCTGTTCCAGAAACTAAAATCATATCTGACCTATAGTCTCAGTAATATCTTAAATTAGTATCATACTTTTGTTAAATAGCCCTAAAATAGTACTTTTCCACAATCCTAGTAGTGGTATTCTCAGTTATGTTCACTATAGAGTATGTACACATAGTCTAGTGCATCAAGTGTGTGTATCAAGAGCCTTTACTTGTAAAAACTTGTATGAAAATACTCCACCACTGTAGTGTCCATCATAACACTGTGTACATTAGTTTCAATGTTTAAGAGTCAGTAAAAGGTATGATTATGAAAATGAAAGTGCTCATAGTGCTGTTAAATACATGATGCTGCCTGTTGACTGGTGTAGACAACATTAATGTTTAATGTTAATGTTGAGGCTATTTTGAATGTACCACCCTGCATCAGCATAATCTCATTGTCACGATATCCCTAAAATGTCAACTTTAGATGAAATCTGAAAAACAGCTTGCAGTTTAGTGACAATAGAGTCTCGAGATTATCCCACAGGATTTCCCCAAAATGAAAAAGCATGCACGATTTACTATGAATGTGAGAGCACAATCTTTACCTTTGGGATGTAATGAAGGCAAGCAAGCTAAAAGTACCTTGTATTATACTTGAGAGTACTTGAGATACCAGTGTACTTGGTAATATTCATCATCACTGTTGCACTTGTGATGTAAGGCCATCTAACTTGTGTGGTGGGTCCATGGAGGTCATACACTTGGAAGAACATGACAGGACATCTGACATCTGCCCTTAAAACTAAAATATTTGGTTGCTGTCTCCCTCAAGCTTCAGGTAATTATGTAAAAGGAGCCTTTTCTCCTTATTAGCAGTGAGAACCGAGCCTGGAATCTTATTTACATGCACTATCAGGTGGTGAAATGAAGCGTGCGACCTCCTGCTCAAGGGTCATTTAAACTATTAAGCAAACTAAAAGGTGAGGCAGTTTACAACTACTGCAGTCCCAGCACCAGTGTCCAGCCTTATGGTCCTTCACACTAGGGTTTGCAGCAGGTTATCTGACGCACAAGGTGGCTGACAGAAATAAAGAGCGTGTTCATGTTTTCTCATCAATAACGTGAAAGCACAATTTCTAGCCCATATCTCTGAGTGTCATCTATCGCCTATCTATAGCCTAGAGTATTTACACTGACGTGCTCCTCATCACAGGCTGAATGGGCCTCTAATATTTGCATGTGTGCGAGCTGGGGCAGATGGTGTATTTGGGTGTGCGACCTTCAGTTCCTGGGTGAGCTCAGCCATTGGTCCACAGAGTTAAAGCCAACAGCTTCCAGCCACGGACGGTCTCAAACTCTCTGCTGAAGGGCATTAAACAGATGGAAAGAGCTGTTTCTGAGAAGAGATTGGCATCTCACCTGGAGCTGTCATTTCTATCTGATTAACTACCTTGGAGCTCCCTCTAGTGGTCTCCACGATTCTCTGATTGAAAACTATTTCTCCTTTTCCAGGTTTATTATAATGAAATTGTATATAGCTGTTTTTAAACAGAGCATCTAACCTTGTGCATTTGTTTTGAACATTGAAGCTACAAGAACAACACTTTTATTTTGGGGTCATCGAAACAAGCTGTAAACAATATGCATTGTTGCTTCCTTAAACACTTTAGTGACACTTTTGACATTGTGTCAAATAAGTAGCATTCCCTTCCCCTTCCAACACAAATCAGATGGCGAGAAAACATCCTTTCATTTTTCAATATGTCCATGTGCAGCATGTGTTTTACAGTTCTGGGTCTTTGCTCATTATAGTTAATGCTTCTTTCTCAATCCACATGTTCCATCAATTGTGCAGCTTTGAGGTGAGACCAAGAGTTGGCCTGAAATGTGTGTCCTCACAGCCTCATTTCTCCGGACAGGACATTGAAGAACACAATTTTTCAATCTGTCGCATCTTTATTCAAGAACATTTCATTACACTGGGTGTGATTGGAAATGAAAGAGAAAAAAAAAAAGACCAAGATGTGTTGCTGCCTGTGCGTGTGTGTCTGAGAGACAGACGGACAGAGAAAGACTCTTGCAAGTATTAACAGTGATACATCAAGTCAATGGAGTGAAACCAATGTGTCCTCTGAATCATCTGCTCCAGTGTTGGCATGGAAATCTGCCAATCCTGCCGATGAGTGATGCTGGTCCGGCATGCTCAATTGAGTGTTTGGTTCTCAGCTTGAATGTGGATGAGGGAGAGAGCGTATGTGTGTGTGTGTGTTGGGAAGGGAATGTGTGCCTGAGTCTGGCTGTGTAATACTAATATAGTGTGGACATGATGTTAGGTAGAATACTGATTTAGCTATGTCTCCAGTAAACTGTGTTGTGTGTGTGAGTGTGTGCACTTGTGTCCGCGTGTGAGAGTGTGTGCACGTGTGTATTTGTAATTACCATAGCAATAACATAGCATAAACTTTATCGTATTCACTACGTGTTTTACGCATTTATTTCACCACTGCTGTGCATCATCAAACCATTCGATGTTCATTGTGCACAGTTTATACTGTAATCAGACACTAGGGGGCGATGCAGTCTTCAAAATCCAGCTCAATTCCCATCCCACATTACCGACCACCTCCTCCTCCTCCTCCTCCCCCTCTGTGGAGCCGGCGCGACAGTCGGATCCTCTCGCCATGCCGGTCACGCCCCACACAGATATCAGCCTGTTTCTCCACGCACCCACCCACCCACACACACACACACACACACACAGGCACGCACGCGCGCGCACACACACACACACACACACACACACACACACACACACACACACACACACACACCACACATGCACATTACCTGTCACACGCACCCATCACCAACCTAACACAACCTAACAAAAAAAATCAATTTAAGTCCAGCCCATACACCAAGCTCCTGCTCTTATGTCTATTTTCATTAAAGTTAAAAGCCTCCCATCATATCACAACGTTCCCAAGCCAAATGGTAAGACATCAGCCCACACAGTCCTATTTTTAACCATTATTACAGTCATCAGCGTGTGAAAGGCTGGATGGCAGCAAAGCAGAGATCAGGTGGAAAATAGACTGATCCAGTGCCATTGATCAGCCACTTGAAATCAAACTGGGAATCAGTGCAGCCTGATCGAGCTGATTTGGCTTGTTGGGTGCGGGGGCTGATGCATTTGGACTTTGGCTTTTGATTAATTTTGCATGAATAACTGAACTGGCCCAGTTATAGGATCCCCAAGTGCACATACAGTAAATGAATACAAAAGATTGGGATTTATTTTTCATTTTGGGCAAAATCAATCTAACACGACACCGGGACGGTGAGACCTCGTGACGGGCACAAGAACCTCTCCTCCCCAGGGGAAGACTGGATGTAAAGACTGCCCTTATTTCGAATCAGCTGTATGTTGGTTTGTGCGGTGACTGTACTCTACAAAGCATTTTCACTTCCCCCAGAGGAAACAAGGGTGTGCAGTATGCTTCAGTGTGACGCCTGGAAGGATACTGGGATCATTCATGGCCATGGTTTTACTGTAGTACTCTATCAGTAAAATGCCTACTATGCCAACAACAAGAGGTTGATTATTTATTGAGGAAAAAAAGAAGCCATTACACGCACACACTTAAGCATCAACACACACACACATACACACATCAGCGTGCACACATTAAAGCACCATCTCCCTACATGTGGGAGACAGAGAGACCATCACCATGGAAACAAACGTCATGTAGCCGAGTCTCCCACCATCCACCGCCACCCCCCTCCCCAATATGAACTCACCCCCACTTCTCCCTCTCTGTTGCTGCCTGTCTACATGCTCCTCCATCCGTCCTCCCCTGCTTGCCATTCCCAACGCCATCCATCTTCCCAAAAATACCCCCACGCTCCTCCATCTGCCTCCGCCGCTTTACATCTAATTCCCTCAAATCCATCTACACGTCCATCTATTTTTGCAGCATTTATCTGTTACTATGCCATATTTAATCAGTCTCCATAAGAGGAACACCACCACCACCCCCCCCCCCCTGCCACCCACCCACCTACCATCACCATCACTATCTCTCCTTCCCTATGCATGAGAGTGTTTCTATTTGTGTGTGTGTAATGCAGAAAGTGAGAGTTAAAATCACTCCGAGAGGGAGTCGGTGTGGGGGATGGGCAGCCAAGACAGACTAGCGTGATATGAATTTACCCAAATATCACACCATCCCAAAGAAGTCACACAAATCCCTTCCCCCCTTCTCTCCCCAGTCTCCCTTGTCTCTGGTTACCTGGACTTAATTGGATCCCACTGATCAATAAGATGTGCACAATCACACCAGAAATTATCAGGTTTGAGAATGGTACATGGTGGGGCTTTCATTACTCCAGCAGCCTTCCACAGTTCTCTTACTGATCCCCACATGGCCAAAGCCTGCTGGGAGATGTAGTCTCCTGCCTGCCATCAGACGGTCTGGCTTCAAACACAGATTTCCATGTGCACCTCGAGCCCATCCATTCGTCATCTTACCTGCTTTGTGTCGCAGGGGTATGCTAGTACCTTCTACTAGCAGCAGAAAGAAGTCGAAGGCAGGGAATACAACCTGGGCAAGTGTACTGTCCAATCAGAGGTCATGCACACACACACACCATTCACTTTCACACTGTCACCACTCATTACATGAGGTCCTCAAGGATTTATTTTTTATATGATTAAGTCCATTTTGGCAGATACCGTAAACACTGACCAAAGGAGGGACCAGAGCAGGTGTGTGGAAACCAACAGTCAATAACAACGGCTTTTTGCTCTTTCTCAGACTGACACCATCAAAGGATCGGGTGCGCTGACCTCCACTTTATCAGAACTTAGAGCCGGGTCCATCGAATGGACATCGTCATTTTCAAGAAGCTCCAAACCTTGACCCCTATATCTAAAAATATTTTGACCAGCAGACCTTTTGTCTTGCATGCTGCGGTAAAGAAAAGCACAGGTGTAAATAACAAATGTTTCTCATCCTGTCATGGCTCACTGGGAGACCTGACAGAAAGGAAATTATAAATATTACCATAGAGGAAGCGGAAAAGTGGTAAGTGATAACAGTAATGATATCAGTCCCATCTGAGTGCAATTTCAACATAAACATAAAACACTCTGTGCGACACGGGCTTCTGAAGCTGGGAAAGCTGGTAGTAGTTCAGAAATACACGTATGAGGTTCCAGAGTCATAATAAGTATAAAAAAAACTGAACTGAACTGAAACTGAAAGATTGTTCTGCTGAATGAAGCTCTCAGGGTCACTTTACCGAAGGCGATGCTATGAATGAAATCATGTAAAACTCGAACATATGGTCCACACAGTGAGATTACTCTAGGCACACATTCTTTGGATGTGGTGTAGACTGAAAAACAAACAGAAGTGAAGTATGCGATTTTATGAGGTCATAGTGGCACAGGCCACTGGGTCTGTTCCGACAGGGAACAGAAAAGAATCTGTGTTCCTGTTAAAGGTATTGAGAGATAAGTATGTCTGACACTTCCTGCTAACCTATGCTGTGGTTTGCCTTTGCATAAAGGCACGTTGCTCTGCTTATATGGCTGCTCACCTGTCACTGTAATACCTGGTGAAGTAGCTTCCTGGTTGAGGTTGCTCAATTTATGGGTGTTACGTCAGTCTTTTTGAAAGATGATGCAATTTTGAAAGCAATCATAGCTTGTCTCTGATGAGTAGAGAAATAATATTTGAATCCAGTGAAAGCGCTGCATCTTTCCAAAAACAAATTGCTATCCTCACATCACTGAAAATGTACAAAAGCTTAATGATATGGAGCAGTGCCGGTACAATGGCTATATTGTACTTTCCTCCTTATGTGATACATTCACTTTTATTGCACCCATAGTTTTATTACTTTAGTCTAATGATGACCATTTGCCCATCAAATGTGATGTTTCACACTGTAAAAACCTCCATAATATCAAGGCTCACTGCAACTCGCAGTCTTGTGTGTCTGCACACATGTGTTTGACTTCACACGAGTGTTCCTCACCTCCATGAAAGAGCGTAAACACTGCCAAGGTGACGAATGATTGTAACTGACAGAGTGTCATTAACTGTAACAAACACGCCTGTGCAACCTGAAACCAGCTGAAATGTTTGCATACTGGTTTTTCAGCCGCTGCAATCCTCTGCGGCGGAGATGTTTTTTTGACAAGTATGCCACCAAGGACACCTCTCGTCCCGCCATCTTTCCTGTCTCTCCCTCTGACCCCATCTTCTTAATGTCCGGGTCCAAGCTCTCCGATCCGCCGCCGCTGAAGGTAAAGGCCATCGCGTCCCTCTGGCACTCCTCTTTCATGTGCGTTTTCACCTTCTCGTCTGTGCCTTGCTTTTATCTCCACGTCCTGAAGGTTAGAGGGGACCTTCCATGCCTGCTACAGCGCATACATACAGTGTGTTTGACGTTTCTTGTCCAGCACGGCTGAAGACGCAACTCCACTCTCATGCAAAGGTAATTGATACGATACGTAAAGCCCCTCAGTCATGTGTGGTGTTTTCTTTTCTCTCAACATAGGATCCTCTTCCTGGGCGTGCTGAATGGATTAGCTCATTAGGAATGTGTGACAGACCACCACAGGACACACAAATGATCAAGAGATTGATTAGCTCTGTCTGGACAGTGGAGCCAAAAGACTAATAGTCTATCATCCATTAGCAAGGTCCTTTAGTGTGAGAACTGCTCCATCCTCTACTCAGGTGATGTGTTTCATGTCTTTTTTTCCCACTCCTTTTATCAACTTGATGTTTTACCCCTGAGGTACTCTTAACTCACTGAGACCATCCTGTCTGTTGGTCTTTACTTTCTTCTTTACCATCAAATGGAAGCAGACCATATCTTTGTATTGACCATGGATCAAATTACTTTGTGTGTCTGCGTTAAGGGTCACTCGCATCGATTAACCTAAAATGATTTAACATTTTGGTAGCATGGTGGCTGTGGTGGATGCCGCTGTCACCTCACAATAAGGTTCAAATCCCAGTTGGATTGACTTTTGCATGTTCTGTGTGTGTGTGTGTATGTGTGTGTGCGTGTGTGTGTGTGTGTGTGTGTGTGTGTGTGTGTGTATTTTCTCTGGGTACTTGTTTCCTCCCACAGGCAGGAAGGGGACGATTACAATGATTGTGAAAGTGAATGATGTGTGTAAATGGTGTGCGTGTGTGTGTGTGTGTGTGTGTGTGTGTGTGTGTGTGTGTGTGTGTGTATGTGTGTGTGATGGACAGTGACCTGTCCAGGGTGTGTTCCCTGCTTTCACTGTGTGTGCACTGACTCCAGCAGAAGTCAAGGGGTACAAAGTGTGTAATAAAGATAATGAATGGATGAAGAATTCAAAATTGTAGTTCCTTGCACTTCCTCAGGGACTTTTAGCATCCTACAGCTTGTTGTTTGGATTTGACAACAGGAACTGCTTTGATTTATTGTCAGTGTGACAAAGTGTAGACCAAATAGAAGACAGTAAGACCAAACCAGACAGCCTAAATACTAGAATTACATGCAATGTTTACATCTCCATGCTGCCCATGGGCCTTCCATGTTCGCATCTCACAGTCCTTCAAATGAAACGTCTCTTTTCATATTGGGTCTGTCCCACCACCCAGAAACCAACCATCAGAGAATTAATATTTATATCATACCATATTGTTTATTTGGTACAATGTTGAGGGCCAAATCAAGTCAATTTGAGGTATCTAAATTCATTCAATTCATTTTCTATTATCTAAACTACAGCCATTCTCCCGTATTCTCATTCTTGTATTGGTGGAAAGTGCGCTTACATAATCATCAGACAATGCAACTTCTTTCACTTGTGAATAGACGCCCAGTTCTATTTACAAATGTTTACAATTAGATACAGGAATCAGCTCTGTGATGCAACGTGAATTTCAGGCCAATGTGGGTCACGGAAAGAGTGAATGTATATATGTGTGTGTGTGTGTGTGTGTGTGTGTGTGTGTGTGTGTGTGTGTGTGTGTGTGTGTGTGTGTGTGTGTGTGTGTGTGTGTGTGTGTGAGTGTGTATGTGTGTGTGTGTGTGTGTTTGAGGGCCATCTGTCCTGACAAGATTACTGGAGTCAGACAAGAAGTCCGACTGGACCAGATTAGAGTATGAATATAGGGCAGGAGAAAGAGAAACAGAGAGAGAAAGAGCAGAGGGAGAGAGGAGGATGAGGATAGAGCAAGCAGCGTGTGATGATGAAGAGCAGGGAGACAGCAAAACAGATGAAAGAGGGAGATGAAGAAAAAGAGGAATTTCCATTGCTCCTTTGAGGAAAAGACAAAATCTGAAATGTTAGAGTCTCTCACTAACTTTATGTTGGAATGCATTCATAGTCAGATCCACATCTACTGATTCATGAGGGCCAGTGACCATCGACCACCTGCGTTCCCTCCAAAGACTGTTTCGGCTACAGCCACAGGTTGTTTTCCGCCGCTGCGACTTCACATGTTTGTCTCTCTGTGGTCCCGCATACATCTGTATGTGCGCACTCATATAAGTGTTTATCATTCAGGTGAGATTCGGTCCTGACAGCACCCAGGAGACAAACGCTTCCACTGAAAGCTGATTGCATCGCCATGGCAACTGAGTCCTACTTTCTCTTTTCCCTCATCCTCCGTCTACGTCGCTTTGAGTGGCGGTTGGTTTGATATGAGGCACTGCTTCACATTGCTTTCGCTCTCTCTCTCTCTTCCTCTTTCACACACACACACGCACACAGAAATACTTAAAATGGGACGTTAAATTTGGTTTCAGTTTGCGAGCCCATCCATTCATTCACTAGCTCCATCATTATTATTCACTACAGTTCTCCCACTACTGTATGACTGTCACTCAAACCCATCATAACACACACACACACACAGACAGAGAGAGACAGAAAGAGAGAGAGAGTCACATGGTCATAAATATACATATATAATCATCAACATTCATCCGCTCGCCTCTCACCAGACGAGTGACAGGCGGGAGAAGAGTTCCCCAAGCTGTTGCCTTGGCAACTCTCAAGTATATTCCTTGGTGACCATGACAACCGATGATGCACTTCCGGCGTGGTCGGTGGATTTTTATTTAGACGCCTAGCAGGGAGCCGTGTGTTGGCATTTGTGTGTTTACGGAGTGTGTGTATGGGTGAATGTGTGTGTGTGTGTGTGTGTGTGTGTATGTGTGTGTGTGGTTACATGCAACAGTGGCAGCACTGTACGCCTGTGGACATTCATTGCACGTTGTAGGCATGTGATTATGGAAGCGTTTGTGTTTGCATCTATTTTGCGCACAGATGCCTTCGTACCTGTTTGTATAATGGGTATGAGTTTGGCATTGTTTTTGTGAGGCAAAGATGTGTGATGGTTATCCAGGAAGTAGGAGAGATTGGGCGAACACAGACAAATGAATAAAGCAGAGAAACTGTGATTTAAGATTCTAATCAGAATAGTGCTTCTGAAATGAAATGATAAATAGAGATAAGGGAATAAGCAAAAATAATCACATAAATCAAATCAAACAAAATGATTGAGAAGACTCTACCGGGACTTACTGTATGGCAGGGTTTATATAATCCAGCTGGACGGTAGAGTCAGAGCCTAGGGTTTAAAGCAGAGCACACTGACCATGATCTGCCACTACAGTCCTCATTGCGTTCATGTGCAAATTCAGAAGATCATATTACCTGAGAAATCTTTGAGACAAAGTCAAGCCAAGATGCAAATTGAAAACAGGTCAACTGATGACCCAGGCATGAACATGAGTGCGAATGTGTGATCTGCCCAGGGTATATTCCCTGCCACTGCTCCATGTGCACAGGAGATAAGTACCTGTAGATCACTGAGACACAATATAGATCAAGTGAGTAAGACAAATATATGGGTGGGTGGATGGATGGATGAGATGGTTGAGGTGGTAACCCTGTTGGTACTGTAATGCAGTTTAGCCACTGCGCTTAACACAGTTGGCAGATCTGCGCGACCGACTGGTACCCATTATGTTCCTGTTCCTTTAAACTGTGACATAAATACATAAGGTCTGAACGAGGCCTGCAGCACGTCCATAAATGTGTCGCTGTACTCCGGTTAATGGCTGAAATGGGCGGCTGTCAGAAATTGTTCTATATATGTAAAAATCCATGCGGTGCATTAGTGAGTGACAGTGAGCACGCCACGGACACTTCTATACAGTAGCAGCTATAGGAGGAGCCACAGTTTGAGTAAGCAAAACGCTCCGGGCCTGATGGATGTGAACCGACAGAGAGAAAGTCGACCTTTTCAGCGACACCTGTGTGTGAACGTGTGTGTGTGAAGACCACATGTCGCGTCTACAGGGCTTGTCAGTACACATATCGCTTAATGACGAGCCAGAGACGCCATTCGCTGCAAGATAGGAGTTGTGAGGATGAGCCCAAACACTCTCCTCTCAGCCCAGCTCCTTTCTTTGTCTTTGGCTCCTCCACACTCAATGTCTCAGACACACACACACACACACTACCCCTACAACCCTGCTGGGTGTGACGCTGAGAGTCCGTGACAGCCATATAAATAATCTATAAGTTCAGACTCCCACTGTCGCGCACATTTTCGCCCAAACCTCCTCTAGGTGACCTTACACGAGGTGTCGTGTCTACATGGGAACTTATGTTGGATAAGAAAAAAAAGAACGGAAGCCAAGGAGAGGGAGTACTGAAGGGGGAAGGCACTTCATATACTGTGCAGGTGGAACAACAAAGTCTAAAGGGCAGGCTGAATGAAATGTCATGGTGGGAACGTGTGGGGCGCGGGATCGACTGCTGAGTTTGACGAAGTGATGTCAATGAGCGTCTTCGGAGTTTAGCATCAAGGCGAGCTCGCTGTCGCTGGCAGATCTGTGACATTTTCATAAATGGCGGCTCCTGTGATTCAACTTTGGATGATTTGATTGCAGCTTTTGCCTCTGCTGCCAGTGTCTGAGGCCCCGCTCAACCCTAAAGAGGTTGGGGGGGGGGGCACACATCACTGACACCTACCGCCATCGACCACTCACTGGGGGATCAATCCGGCTGCCAATCGAAATGCAGTTTACTGATTCTTGCTTTGATGCAGTTTAGGCTCACAAGTGGTGCCGGCCGAAGCAGCAGCTTGTGTCTGGAATCTTTGTTTCTTTTGTTTTGCCTCCGGTTTGCAGCCTTTAGATCAAATATACAACATGTCCAGATTGGGTTTTTAGGAACGGAGCAAACACTTTTGCTGCCTCTCCAGATCACTGTTGATTCACAAACACATCCTGCAAAAACCGGGATCAGACCATGAGTTATTAATGCTTTTGGCTTATCTTCATCTTTGATCAGAGCCTGGAGAATAACCTGAAATGTGTTTTTAATGCAGTAGTTTAGTTGGGAACTGACATTGATCTGACACATCGGATTTATGCACCTTTACTTGTAACTGGCATTTTTTTGTGCTGATGCCTTCACTACAGTCCCATTTTTTGGCAAATATTTTGCTTTAAAAATTCATAAATATCAAAACATGGATAAATCTGCTGAGATTTCAGTTCAGAGTGGAAAAGCCTTACTACCAGTATTTCCTCCAACCTTTGCAGTCCCTTTATATTGGAGGACTGAATCTGAAACTGTAATTGAGCTCCGTGATTCAGTCCAACAGTTTTCCTCCTTTTGGCCACTCAGAGAAGGTGGGGTAGGAGCTGCGGTGTGTGAAGTGTGTGGCCTTATCGCTGCGAGAGGGGCTGTTGTCTGAGGTGTTTAATTATGCCAGTTTGACTGGCAGGGGCTCGCTCATTATATTTCTGGTGCAGGCAACGAAGAGGAGGAGGAGGTGGGGGGTGGTGGGGGGTGGAGACACACAGGTGGAGAGGAAGAGAGGACAGAGAGAGGAGGAAAGATTGATCCAAGGAAGGAGGAAGTGGGGAGAGGTGGAGTGTTGATGAAGAGAGACACAGAGGCAGAGGGATGGAGCCACTCTCCGCTCCAGCAAGCGATGCCTCGTTGCCATGGCAGCACCGTCTCTCTGGTCTCCGTGGGAACGGCTGAATCCTGTTGCAGCTCGACTTTGCCTCTGGGCGAGATGGAGAGAGGGAAAGAGAGAGAGAGAGAGAGAGAGAGAGAGAGAGAGGAGGGGGAAAGGGAGAAGAAAAACAGTAACAGAACGGCGAGTTTAGCCTGGGGCGTTTGGGCTGACCTGGAAAATGTTGGGCGTGTGCTTATTCTCTCTCTCTCTCTCTCTCTCTCTCTCTCTCTCTCTCTCTCTCTCTCTCTCTCTCTCTCTCTATCTGCCTCTCTCTCTCGCTCTCTTTTATTTCCTCTCTTCATCTCTCTCTCTCACCTTGTCAATAGACTTCTAAGTGTTTTTCCAGAGACTGTCAGACAGTTAAAGGTGAATGTGCAGAGCTGTTCAAAGCATTTAGCCCTCATTCTCTTACCACTGATGAGTGTGTGATTATGTCTGTGTGTGTGTGTGTGTGTGTGTGTGTGTGTGTGTGTGTGTGTGTGTGTGTGTGTGTGTGTGTGCCATACCTGCACATGCATGCATACCTCTTTTCATTGGTAAACATCACGCTCTCTCCCTCTCTCTCACACAAACACACACACACACACACACACACATGCTGCTGCAACACACGCCCACGCCGGCCTGCTTGTTTGTCTGTTTGTGTGTTTTTTTTCATCCGTTTGTTTCTGACCTGGCTCCGGCCCATTCACAGAGCATAAGTAGCCCTATTAACGGGCCAACTTGCCAAGAAAACAGATGATCCCCTCTGACAGAGGTCCTATTGTTACCATCAGTGGCGAACAATGCCGCCCTGTCTGTGTGCCACAGTGGTCGATTCACCCCCGCTTTCAGCCGCCAGTCACTACTCTATCAGCCGCAGCCACGGGGAACGGGAAGGGCGCTCACAAGCCGTATTGTATGTAGGATTTGTGGGACATGCTTGATTTATGAGGATGTTATTGCGTAGGGTTATGACATGCTCAAAGGCTGGATTCCATGGGATTTTTATAACTTATTCAGAACCATAACAGCAGCTTCATTACTTTATGATCAGGGCCTGCTGTGAGTCCTGAACTTCAGTGTAGTTTGTAAAACCGGCATGACGTTTCTTGCATGTGACGGGAAGGAAAGACAACGAACTGTGACAGAAAATTACACCCTTGTTACATTTTATTTCTTAGAATAAGAAGCAGTTAGTACAGGGAAACTTCAGTGAAGATTGTTGGCACTGTGAAACTTGTATAAAATGTATGTAAATTTGTTGAATGTTTTCCTAGAAATTTTCTCACATGTCAATCACTCATAAAACAGACAGATCTCATTCATATCTGGTGGTTTCAGGCGCCATTTGACTTTTCACTCATTATCAGCTCCGGGTGCTTATCTAAGATCTCAGACTGCGAGGAACAAGAAAAGTCAAGATGAACTCAAAATGGGTTTTTTTTGTATAAAAGAGGAGTCTGCAATTAGCCTTTGTGTTTGTTTTTCCACTCTCACGCTTGACATTTTTTACAGTGCCAGTCCTGCTTATTTGATTGGTGCAGTGTTTGTGTGGGTGGCCACAGAAATAGTTCCCACCATCACTCTGGTTTCAGGAGCCACACAGGCTGTTAAACAGCTGTGGGGCCGACACTGGGTCCTTTTCCACTAATATGTCTTTTATCTGCATTTCTCATATGGGCAAATAAAGAGCGAGTGAGAGAGAGAGAGGGGGAGAGGGAGAGAGGGAAAGAGATCAGCTTGTCGGGATGTCACTCAGTGCAGCCACATATCACAGCAAATGTTTATCCACTGTTTTACACCTGTATGAGATTAAACTCTGAGGGCTAATCTTAATTCCCAGTAATCTGAGACTATTCTGCAGCTCATGTGACGTCAGGGTTTAATGCCGCGCTGATAAATAGCACCAGCCTGCTAATAGATTACCCAATTCTCTCATGTCAGATCAAATCCCACAAACACACAAGCTTTGCCTGCTTCTGCGTTTCTCTGCCCTTTGGTTGGCCCGTTTCCTTTTCATTTGAGCCGGCCTGATGTAAAGGACAGTGCCGACTTTTTCCGACCATAACAGCAGTCACTGTCAGACTGTGAAAGGTTTTTAATCCTTTATTATTACATGGCTAAGCTGATTAATAACTGTGGTGTGTAAGTATTTTATTAGTCCTGCTTATGAAGGTTTACATGGAGCGACTGCTTCACAGACAGGCCTGCCATTAAGCAACAGTGACCATAAACCTGGTACCTTGTCATTATGTGATGCTGCTGCTGCAGCCAAGTGTGTCTCTCAAAACTATTCTTCAGTTGTGCAGTGCTGATAAGCACGTTATCTGTAAATTACAGTGCATGGTGGCAAAAATAATTCCAGCCAGGCAATGAGCAAAGCAGAGATGAATGCACATTTTGTCATTTGCCGCTACCAGAGTGCTCGCTATGTTTGTATATTTGCAACCATCCATCCGTCCATTATCTTACCCTTATCTTATGTTGTGCCCAGTGATGTAATGGCTGTCTGCTGTATCTTATCTCCAGCAAGTGTTGATTAGAGGCAGGGAACACATCCTGGACAGGTCTCCAGTTCACTACAGGGCACACACCTCATTCAGTCTCACACTCAAACCTCTGCGGGAGGGAACCGGAATACCCGGAAAAGCCATGCAGGATGCCAGCAGCACACAGAAACCATGGACCTTCTCGTTGGGGAGGTGACAGCGCTAAGCCGCAGTACCTAAACATCAACGGATGTGAACGTAATCCTTGAAAATGGCTGAATCTTAACCAGAATTCAAACTAAGAAGATCTGACATGCCCCGAGAAATACCAGCTAATGTCAGGGATCAATTACTAAACCTACTAACACTCACTAAACTCCTATAACATGCAAACCCGCCCATATGATCCAGTGGATTGCACGTTTGACTGTATTTTCAGCAGCAGTTTTGGCGCATGGGTTTAAAAAACTGATCTCATGAAGCCTGTTCTTTGTCAAGAAGGAACTTTTCACCCAGTGCAACAGAGTGTCTCATTGATGTGCTGATATCTGTGCTATATTTTGCTGATGTGACTTTTTGGACAACAACGGAGCTCTATGCCGCAGAGGCGTCCTGAGCTGTCCACGTTTGTTGTCATTTTTTTGTCTTCTCTTGGCCCCTGAGTGCAGATTTATCATTCCTGCCACATTTTATACTCATTTGTTCATAATGTGTATTTTACAGCTGCTGTTTGTCACCATAAGCAGTGGCAGAATGTGACAGGGGGAGAGGGACGGAGCAATCTCTTGGTTACAGATAGGAATCAATAGACGCCTCTGGCCTCTTGTCTTATTGACAAAATCAAATATCACTGCGTCGTTTCTGAAGCAGCGTTCGCAGCCGTCGCCAGAATAACATTCTGACACGCTGCGAGTGCGTGGGCCGGCTGGAGACCTACGAGGAGTGTGAACGTGTGTGTGTGTGTGTGTCGCCCTGATTCATCCGCGCGGCGAACGACGTTCGAAGGAGGTGAAAGTGTGTGATGATTGGGTTCAACCTCTCCGTGGTTATCCACGTCCCCCACTCCCGCTCCCTTTCACCGGGGCGGGCAAAGTTCAAGTCAGTCCTCTCCTCTCACTGGCCCTGGCTCCTCTTTTTTAGCTCTCTCAACCGTCCCTCCCGTTGCCCTGTCTCCCTCTCTTTCTGTCAACCTATTTTTCCGTCCTGTCTCGTTGTTTTTTTTTTTCCATTCCGCATGCACGCACTCGCTGGCCGGCCCGCGCACGCACACATACGTGCGCTAATTTGTTCAAGCTCAAGTTTAAGCTAGAACATGATTCTCGGTAGCACGAGTGACAGCGAAAGAAGCCGCAGCACACACACACACACATATGGAGACACACACTGAGTGAGAGAGAGAGAGCGAGAGAGAGAGAGAGAGAGAGAGAGAGAGAGAGAGTGAGGCCATGTCAGCCTCCATTTTCAGAGTTAGAATCTGAATGTTTAATCATTCCCAGCTCTTTGCTGGGAAGACGCATGAATTTTTCACAGTGTTGGATAAGGGCGGGTGATGGGAAGCCTGCGTAAAAGCAAGCTGACTTACACAGACGTGACACAAAACTATATACAGACTCCAGGTCCCTATCAGGGCATCACAAACTGCGGTTTATGTGATGTATTTGTTGCCATGGCACCATGATTTTTTTTTCTTTCCTTTTCAGATATACTTCCTCAGTTTCATGTTTCCTTTGAGACGAGATAACAGCTTTCATGTTTGCCGTGACTTTGCCGTGAGCCACGTTCTCCATCAGCTCTTTGGACCACGGCCAATAGCGCCAAAACAGCTGTCACAATATTCCTTCAACACTCCTATATAGTGTAAAGCTGCTCTGGATTCAGTCGCGAGTAAAGGAATCTCCTTACCTCCATCGAAAGAGGACATTTAACGAGGCACACGCGTGCAAATGACTACAGGTGCGTGGATGTGTGTGTGCACACAAGCATGAATGACATGCACTTCTAGTCACAACCTATTGTGGCCCTGAGAGTTAATCATGCTGGAACTTCAGAGACAACAAGGAAAAACAAAACACAAGAAAAAGAGAATATCTTTCCTTGCTCAGCTAGGCCGAGTTTTACATTTTCACATTTCTGTGTCTGTTGTTTGTAAACGCAAAACCTGTGTTGGTGTTTTCTGCTATTTGATTACTCTAAATAGCCCCTACATGTGAGAGTCACGGTGAATGGTGTGTATGTGTGTGTGTGTGTGATGGACCTGTCCAAGGTGTATCCCCTGGGTTTGTTTTCTGAAATCATGGTGCAATAAACTCACTCAAGTATTTTGAACATACCCATAACCGTGTATGTTATAGACCCTTGATGCACATACGTACCTTTATTCTTATTCCCATCAAAACACACATGTCCAGGAACACACTGGCACTGTCACACACACACTCACACACATACACATATATATTGTATACATCCTACTATTGTCTTCAGGGACATGCTAGGCCATATTGATTGAGTCTGCACTGGGATATTGGATTGGAATAAATGGAAAAATCAGCACACATCCTCAAATTGTAGGATGTACACATAGATATTGTGCGACCTCTGTGCCAGGATGTAGCCAGCCCTCTTTTCTTCCTGACACCTCTTGTTTTTACCATTAGCAGCCGGATACAGCCAGAGGTGAAAGACTCCACTTCCCTGCACCTGGATGTACTCAGGTGTAGAGCCTGTGCGATCTAGCCTTTAACAAGATACACCAGTCCTTGTGGTCTGCATATTTCTCATCATTAGAAGTAATAATGTACAATGGGACGTGATGACATTGTGTTGATCTTCACCTCTCTGCCCATGAAAACTCATTCAGTGCATCATCGTTAGGCCTGGGCGAAGAAAAATCAATTTTCATAAGAATCTTGATCTCCTCTTATCTCCTACAATTCAGAATCGATTCACAAGTGTTGAAAATAATCAATCATCCCGGCTGATAATAATAGTAAACACTAGCTGCTATTGATGGAGAGAAAGAGAGAGAGAGAGAGAGGAGGAAGGACAGTGCGGGAGGCAGAGCTGGAGTTGTTCTGTGATTTGAAATTTACTGTGGTGTCCTATGGTTTTTATGCAGCAAGCATGATTTTACTATGGTGTCTCATGGTGATTACAAGTGCTATGGTCCTACCCACAGTACTACCATGGTTTATCCATAACGCTTCATAGTGCTACTATGATTTTAAAACCATGTTACTGCTTTTGTCATGGTTTTCATGGTTACCCGTAAAAACATGAAAACCATGAAAAACAAGGTAAACTATGGTGATTTGATCATAGTAAATCCATGGTTCATTCCTGTAAGGGAGGCAGCAAAATCAAACAGATTTTGTCTCAATTACTAAACATTTACTGTCAAGCCAGGATATAATCCAAGCAAGGCTATCCACCACATGTTGTGTTGTGCGCAAAAAAAAATTACAATCAGCTGTTCTGGACAGTTTGCTAGAGACTGCAATTAGTGCCAACTGGTAAGTACACAAATCTACAAACAGTAGTGCCACTAATTATAACTATACAAATAGTGCCAGTTCAGTTGGGAATTGTTTTGGATCGTATGACTGAATACAGACAACCTCAAAGTTTCAGTTTTAATTCTCATGCTTATACTGTTTATACTTTATACTGAGAAAAACAGAAATGTTGTATTAAGAGGGTGCGTTTGGGAATGTTGTCAGATGTCTAATGTCCATTGGCAAGTCAGTCTCAAATTACTTTAGTTGAATTAATTCACAAACGTCAGAAGCAGACAGGCGTTTTTCCGTTTTTGATCGAAAATCCCCTAATTTTTCCATTTGCTCCCATCTCCCACCCTGCTGCGGGACACTCTTTGTGCCGCTCCGCTGTTAACGTCCACAGAGACGGACAAACTATTGCCAATTCATTTGGTCCCATCTCGTCTGCATTAAGCCTTAGCCCGCCGTCCTTTCTCTCTTTCCCTCCCTCTCCCCTAATCTCAGTGGGAAGCCCTGGAATTAACCGCCAGTTTCAATCAAGTCCAGCCAGATTCACCCTCTGCTGTGGCCAGTGACCTGCATATCGCACACACACACATGCGTCCACACGCAGCCGCTGGCTGAGGCGCGCACACGCGCGGCAATCTCGCTCTCGCTTAGTCAGAGGTCAGGAGGAGCGCATCGCTGTGGCGACGGCGTCGTCTGTGTCACACACCCCTCTGGCACTAACGAGGAGAAAAATTAGATTTTAATCCTCCGTGTGTATGCGTCCGTGTGCGCATGTGTGTGCGCGCATGCCTCCGCTTGTGCACACATGTACGTGTTCATGCGAGCCCACTGTATGCTCCAGCCAGAAATATCTTCTCCTGGTGGAGATCGATTATAATGTCAGGCACGGTCGGAGCTGCTGGGAAGATGAGCATGCAACCTGCACTGATAAAACACACACAGACAAATATTGTTCATGTGCATATGTACTACTTAGTGTGTGTACAAGCATGCTTAAGTGCAAGGGATTTAATCCTGTTAGGCGGCTTGACTCCTAACTAAACAAAGCAAGTGGTTTGATGATGTCACGATTCAGTTTAGGAGTTGCCTCGTACACCTTTTTCCAAAAAACTGAATGCGCCATTGCAACCAGACAACAGGAGCCCATAAAGGCACACTTCATCTCTTTCAAGGGTCTTAAACTCTTTGGACCTGCTTTCCTTTGAAAATGCCCACATGCGATGACATCAGCTGGGTGATCTTTTCAGATTTGACAAAGCTCCTTACACGGCAACACATAGCTGAATAGTGCTCCCCATGACAACTATTAAGCTGCTTCAATGTCGGGGCCAAAGTGGCCAGCAACAGTTGCTGTCAACACAAGGACCCTGACTGGCAACCATGTGGCCACACGTATTCTTCTCCAGTGGCTCAGAGCCCCCAAAGTGTTCAAACAGAAACTGAGATCTGTTGCTTTTACATTAACTGAGATTCTTTGTCGAGTTCTTGCACCGGATCCTCCTCAGCAGTTCATTCCCTCCACGGAAATGCAGTCAATAGAAGCTCGGGCTGCACGGGGGAATCAACGTCTTCACCAAAATCTGAAGGGAAAGAGATGAAACGCATCGCCGTGTCGAGGCGGTAGCAGTGAATTAGTGATGCTCTGGGGGCATTTTATAACCCATCCTGCATACAATAGAGCATGCCACTTTCTTATCGCGGAGCATTTGCAGAGATGGAGAGGTAATAGCTGTGTCAACACAGCGGTTGCCATGGAGACCGCAGGGTTTCCGTAGCCATGCTCTCGTTCCCGCTGACCCAGTTTGTGTGAGTCGTTGTGGCATTGAAGCCGTCCAAGAGCTCTCAGCGCTCCACTCCTCTGCCTTTTACCTAAACGTGGGTCCAGCTGATTGATGTATGATTTGAATAAGAGCTGTGTGTGAAACAGTTCTGCACAGGAAACATTTGGGAAGGAGTATTCGGCCGAGCACATTTGTGGCTTTTCTGCTCGACTGCGAAAGCCTTTCATTGATGGGGAACTCTTATATTGAGAGTCACAACTAAGAAACCGTGTTCAATTTTTGTTGATGGCTATTCAAGGTAAACTTGAAAAGGTATAGTAATAATTTAAAAACTAATCAATATAAGAGAAAGAATTATTACTGAAAGTCTGCCAACAGACTCAAGGTCAATTTACTGAATGCTGATTCCAACAATTGAGACATTCTGTGAAACCTAAATAATTGAGACTGAAAAACATTGAAAAATATAGTAATTCTGAATGTGATGCCAGCAACACGTTCCACAAGGATTGCATTAAAACTGGCTGTTGCATCAGCTGTTGCATCAACAGAGGGAATAGTCGAATCTGAATGGTATGTTTCTCTTATCCTTGTTCGATACGCAACATTCGCAAAGTGCATTCGAAAGATGCCGAATGCTCCAAAACTTGACTGTTCCATGCTCAGGAGTTGTCTTACACAACATAGCAACTATTTTCAAATAAGGGTTGCACAGTTGTACAGACTCACCACATTTGAGAAAGACTCTTTCCTGATTCTCGGTTTTGAATGTAAGATATTGTGAAAAAGAAGTCAAGAAAAGAAGAGGAAGCAACAAAAAGTCACTCTTGACCACAGGTGTGGTTTTAAAATGGAGCCAAAGCATTGTAACCAGTCATCCTGTTTTGTCCCTGCTGTGTTTGAAGGGGTGTGCTGCGCTCGCTGTGACCATTCCCGCAGAAACAGACACAAACATGTTTGGGCCTGTGGTTTGTAGCAGTCACAAACAAACAGGCTGCTGACTTATGCCACACGGCTGTCAGAGCTGCCTTATAAACACATAAACAGCATCATTCACACCTTATGGCAGCAGACGCTTGACTCATCCACCGCCTTGAGACTAAACATCTCAATCAGCCACAGTCAGAGGACCAGAATGCTTCTGTCCATACCATCAGGGCAAAGGTCACTCCCGTAACACATTCCTGCATGTTTCCATAGAGAATGTGTTCATAAATCAGTCAAAACCCTAAATACAGTTTAGCACAAGTGAAAGAGATGTTTTTCAGCTATAAAAGGTTAGCAGGGAGAAGCAAGCGTGTCACTGTGACCACCAAATGCCCCCTGGATATTTGTCAGTTTCAGAGATCATCTGACTGACATGGATCATTATGCTGTTAGGATGTTTGTTTCCTTCCTCTCTTTATTGAATATTATTGCCCTGACATTTAAATCCCCGTGGAGACCACAAGCAGCAGTGATTTCCTTGAGTATGCCCTGATATTTCTCCCCATGACTTGTCTTTCTTTGAAACCAAACATCTACCAGCGCTTTGTCTCAAATAGCTGTGCACGGTTACAAATTTAGGAGACACACAAGGCCCACAAACTTTGCCTGGGGTTCAACAGGAATTTGTTCATGTGTTGTGTTATTCCATGAATCCAGCTGCCCGTTAGCTTAGCCTAGCATGCAAACATGAAACAGGGGAGTGAAGCTTGAGTGACTCTTTGCTATGTTGTTGTAAAATGTGTCTGTCAGCATGTTTCCATCATCATTTATTTGCCAGCCAGGCTGGCTCAGGCCTGGTTTCCACCCCGCCCACCCCACTCTCTTGTGTTAGCGCTAAGCTAAGTTAGCGAGCCGTAGCCTCGCATCTATTGAACAGAAATGAAAGTGGTATTGATCTCTCATGTGGCTCTAGGCAAAGAAAGCATGAGCATATGTTTCCAAAATATGAGTAGCTGTTATGTCTCAGCTAAGTTGGTTTTAGAGGGTTTTTAACGAATGATAGCTGGGCAATCCAGTCAGCACAAACATGATTGTGCAGTAAATGTACCTGAATTCAAGGAAGAAAACCAACTATTCAAATGGTAAAACTGCAACAGTCAGCTGAAAGATCATCTTGGACCTGATGCATCACACACATTCTTTTTCTTTACTTTCGGTATTTGAGCTGAATTCCACACATTTTTCCCAACTCTAATGGTCAGTTTCACCAGCGGTGGCCGGTGGTTACTCCAAAAAAATGTAAAGTTTCCAGGATGTCAAAATCTGTCTTCTAACCTTCCATCCATCATGCACACACACATGCCACACCGACACACGCACACACACACACACACACACACACACACACACACACACACACACACACACACAAGCTTTGTGAGTATAGGCTTTGGTACTTGAAACCACTGTTTTTGTTTGCTTTAAAGCATTCTCTGTGCATTTTTTGCGCAGCCCTCTCTTGGAGGGAAGTAGTGGGTGGAGACAAAAAAACAACATAATTTGGATTCTTCTCGGTGAAAATCAAATATCTTTGTAGTGGAGAACACAGCCAGGGTTTTGTACAACCATGACCTGTCTGGAAATGGGATCACAGTAGGCTAGTGAATGAGGACAGTGAACCGCAGCTCCGCTCCGCCTGTCAGCTATGTTGAAATGTTATTATTGATATAATGGCCGAGTGTTTTTGATAGCGGTGACATTTACACACAGTCACCACTGTCCTTTGGTGCTATCTGTGTCACGCTGTGTGCGGTGGGCCAGAAATGACTGTTAACAGCGCAACATATGATATCCACAGATGTCATTTACCCTGTGAGCATGCAAATAGTTAACATGCGTGTCATTTTAGTGCTAAACCAGCCTGTACTGTCTTTTCACAGAGGGTTCACTCAGATTGGTCCTTACTAAGACAAAAAAAAAAAAAACCCACACAGAAACACAAAAAGACACACACTCCTCAGGCATCTTTCCTCTCACAGATGGTGTGTAGGACCGCTGGCTATCTTCTATCTTTTGCTATTGGGGTCTTCTTCTGCCTTTTCTTCTTGCACGATCTCCTAGAATACCACTGATCCCAATAAGTCAATAAATGACTGTAAATCACTCAGATGTGAGGTTAGCGCTCAATTAGCACTGCTCGGTATTTTACTATATCAAGAATTGTAACTCTTCACCTTATTTCTGTGACTCTGGGTGACCAGATGTTGTTGTTGTTATACCTTTAAACTGCTGGACAATTGTGCATTCATGCTAGCATCATTGTAATAATCACTGTCTTCTTGTGCCCTGAAACATCCACTTTGTGACTTATTGGGATGGATCCTGAGCTGCTGGACAGCGCCCACTGACCCAGAGAACAGAGAGGAAGAGAACAGGGCAGGGATGTAGACTACAGCCGACTGAACAAGGAAAGCCGCGGAAACAGGTGGGAAGAGGACCGCAGATCAAGTGAGGGACAAAGGGCAGAGATTAGCAAGATTCCAAACTACACTGGAAAACACTGCAGAAAGGAGTTTGCTCAGATTTAGTCGAAACTAATCAGATGATCAGTTGGCAAGTCAACGCTCGAGGCTTGTGCTCAGAGGGTTGTTCTTTTCCGGCAGCACACGACCCAGGAAATTTAGCTGGGATGGCAACTTTCAAGAAATCGCCTAGAAATCTGAGTGTTTATCCAGTCTTTGGCACCATTAGAGATGCCAATCCTCCTGTGTGCTGATCCCTGATCCCTGTGCTGACACCGGCCGGGCTCTCTGGGTGGAAGTGAAAAAACAATAGAAGCTTTTTGTGCACGGCAGCATTGCCTTGGCAGAGAAGGCAACAGGACACAAACAAGTAAAGAGGATCACGCACCGCAAGACATGCCACTGGCTGTTTGCATGAACATCTGCACCTGAATACAGGCCACAGTTGTGTTAGCACATGCATGCATGTGAGTGCATATGTGGGAGTCATGCAAATCATGTACAAATTCCTAAATCTGATTTACTCACATACCTAAATAGGTCACCTTGTGGTTTTATTTAACTCATTAATGACTGGCAACTGCGTATGGTTTGTCAAATTAACGCCCGCAGAAGTTCTGTCTGGTAATGGTGGAAACATAACTTATTGTGGAAATCACTTCAATCATGTCATAACCTGTCAGTGTTGATTTATAAAAGTTAAAATAACTCACAAAAATAACTTTGAACTAAATGTCAGATGAACACAGGCTTAAAGTAAGGTTCTGTTTCCTAATTGTACCCGCCTTTAATATTAATCACTCCATTTTTCAAGATTTTACAGCATACTGACTCAGGAGTGACATGGCTAAACACATATTTTCCCCACTCATTCCCTCATTCTCCCTCTTATTTCAAGAAAAATGTTGTAGCTGCATAGTTTATTTTGAGTTGCCTGCATGCCTGAAAAGGAAGTTGTGTATATATAACGGGTAACGGAGGAATGGGTGAGGTCTTCTCTGGTCATCAATGGTCTCTTGCTGAGCAGTTCCAGAGCAGCTCTGATGGAAGACGATACATGAGATAACATCTCTAAGCAGTCCCTCATTGCCTCATGCTTACGTTCCTAATGAACTACCCATTTTTTGGGCCCCCTCACATCGTACTGAGTAAATCTGAAGTAATTATTTCCTAATGATCACCAGTGAGTTTTCCCTGAAGAATTCACAGTGAGTCTCCTAATAACAAACCAGGAAGTCCGCATTACACACATAAACTAATTATCAGGCTTGTCTCCACTTGTTTCTTTCCAACACTGGTGCGTGTGTGTGAACAGTGGTACATATTTTATATCCTCAGCC
>CM055205.1:5661272-5896272 GCA_029224185.1 Karalla daura | reverse complement strand
AAAAGGCTCCGGTGTGCTTCAATCAGGCTGAGTCATACGAGAAATCACCCTGCCACACCAGACAGAGAAACAGTCCTCAGCACTTCTCAATGACTCAACGGGCCGTCACCATTCAAAGATAGTAAGACTGTAAACAGGAAGAAACCATCACTCAGGAATTCTTTTCATTCTTAGATTTGTCACACTCGTAGTCTCGTCTCAACATCTGTTCTTAAATGTAAACCATGTTTTGCACCAGCATTCCTGTATGGCCCCAGACTGGAGCTCCACTAAACTCTGAGCAGCTCTGTATTCTTGTATGAATATCCTTTGAATAACCTTTATTGCAACTTTTCAGTGACTTTGCGAATATGTTTTTCCCCATATTTAATGCATTGAAATTTTGACATTTTTCTGCAAAAATGCAACTATATGGGAAGTTAATGTACCCTGAATTGGAAATGATCTTACCAACTTTCTGCATGGTGTTTTGGAGTGTAGCAGGAAACCCAGATAACCCACGGACAGGGGACATTCCTGCTGCGAGGCAACAGAGCTGTTCACCCTCCTGAACTTGAAATTAAATCCATTTCAAAATGCAAAATCGTTGGCCACATTACTCACAAAAAAAGATGGCTGCCTACAGTTGAGCCAGTGATTCAGACGTGTTACGCTAGCAGTCGTAGCCCGGAGCTGGACTGCAGCGGCGATGTGTTACAGCGGTCTGGCGAGCTCACGTCCTTCCGACTTGCGTCTTCAGTCCCAGCTGTTGCCGACTCTAGTGACATCACTTGGGTTTATCGGATTTCACGCACGTCCATCTGCGGAGACAAAAGGCTTCTTACAGCTTTTTAAAGTAAACAAGTGATCAGTGAAGTCACTGGTGTTCCCCTTTCACGCCTCATGTTGCTATTATGCCATTTTGTCAGTCTGCGTGCTCACATGACAGATGTCTAGTCACATACATTTACACACTGGTCACCACGATTCAAGTTCCTCTTGTGCAGAAGCTTCGGGCACAATCCTACATTGATGACCCAGCCTCGTTAGCAGGCATGGGTTCAGTGTTTTACCCAAGCCTGCAGGGAGACCCTCCTATCGTCTTCAGACACAAAGATCAACCTTCATGAGAGGCAAAAGAAAAGAGCGCTGTGGCTCAGCCATTGCAGCAAGATCTTCTGAAATCTTTGAAAATGATCACAACAATCACACAATGAAATTCCTCACACAAGGACAGGCAACTCCGGCTTTCTCCAGTTTTCTGTCTTGCGTAGACATGAAAGTGAACCTAAGGAGAAACTGAGGCCTTTTCTGTGTTCAATTGCTACACAGACAGCAATTGCCAACACTTGAAAGTTCCTAAAACAATGCTGTACTCCTGAGCCAGATGTTAAAATATGGCTTGCAGAGTCAGATGTCTCCTGCAACTCTGCATGACAACAACTTGTGCATTCCTTGAAATTAACATCGTGCTGTGTTTCCCAGAGGAATACTTTCTAATTTACAGCTTTACGCCCTCTGTGATTTCCTCTTAAATAATATTTGAGTGCATCTCTGATTTCTACATGAGGGTTCATTTCTGTGTGATTTATGATGCAGATGAGTGAGAAGAAATGTTTGAAACAAAGTCTGTGGTTGTTGTAGATGTTGACTTTCATTACTTGTCACATTCATGTCTGTAAATTACATTCTCCCCCTGTCTGGCATTGTAACAGGCATGTGACACTTCTGATCTCATGATGCATGCATACACAAACACAGACATGCACACTCACACACATTTACACACTGTGTCTAAAAAGAGGAGGAGGGGAAAAAAAGTCTAAATCTATACTAAACCCCCCCTGAGAGTTTCATTCCCCAGATACGTGAGCGCCATTTGAAGCGCTGGATCCACACAAGCTCACATCCGCCTGGATACGTGAGCGCCATATCGAATTCATGACGGTTGTCATGGCGCCCACATAGCAACCGGCTATACATGTACCGGCTGCTGCCTCCGGTCGACTCAGCGATGGTGGGGGAGAGGGAAGGGGAATGGGGAAGGGACAAGGAGGGGGGTGCAAGGGCAGGGAGGAGAAGGGTGGGAGGTCGACAGAGGGCTGGGAAATTGGGAGGGTGTGCATGTCAATTTGTGTTTTTTCGTGTGTGTGTGTGCGCGCACACATTTGTGTCAGTTAGAGGGGAAGAACGAGTGGGATCTAAGAGACATGATCAAGGAAAAAAGACAGAGACAGATGAAGAAAAGAGCATCAGCTGGTGTGTAAATCTTAGAGGATGGAGAGATGGGGTAACGGCAGAGGAGAAGAGAGTGAACTCACGGTTGACAGCGCTCTAAAAAGCCATGTGGGTCACGGAGAGATGGAGAGACAGTGAGAGACAAGTGCATTACTCACTGTAATACTGTGTTCTCTGCAAACAATAGACGAGGAGGACTGAATGAATGCAATTGTGTTGAGATGGAAAAAAACGGCTCTGATTGGATGAATTATACATGTTTTCTTTGCCAAAATAATCGTCCTCAAAGACAATTAATCTTGTGCAAGCAGTGTTTTTTGTCTTGGTGGAGAAGTCTGTGAGGCCACCACGTTTCAATATGAGCACACGTGCTTGGAGGAAATTATTCGACTGGTGTTTTTAAGTTTGGGTTTTAAGGCTGAACATGGAGCTAAAAAAAAGGTGGGTATTTGGAGCCGAGTTCACTGCATATCATTATGGCACATAAGAGAAGCGTGTTCTGCTAATTCCTCCTCCTCGGTCGCTCCTGCAAGCGCGTGCAGAGCAGTTCATGGGTAATTGATGCGCCGAGTCTTATTTTGGGAGCGAAATCAAACGACAGGGCTTCACGCATCACCTGGCAAAAAGAAAAAAAAATCACACATAGGACACATACACACTCATACACACAGGCACAAAAGTGCACATATCAACATGCGGACCCCTCTACATTCAGCTGTCCACCTCACACAGCCAACGCACATACTGTAAATACACAAAGACCAAGGCGGGGTACATGTGAAGGCGCTCTCACACAGCAATGCAGGCACACATACATGAATATTTCAGTTTGCTTGAAAACGTGCAAACCAACCATCGCCCATCCCCCCACCCTCAACCAGCCAAGCCTCCATCCGAAGCCTGGGTAGCAGAGCAGGAATAGGCCATAAATGATAGAGAACGAGAAGGAACGAGGGAGGGGGTGGGGGGTGGGGGGGACGAGAAGGAGAGTGGAGATAGAAGGTCTGACAGACTGGAAATTCATCAGGCAGAATGATGGGAGAGGGTGGGAGAGGACGTGGAGGAAAATATAGACATCAGGGTGGAGTGACAGCCCTGACAGCTCTCTGAGACTAGTGGGGAAATGACAGAGCTTGATTTACATTCTGCTGCCTCACCGGGGGAAAACATACAGACAGGTTTTTGGGTGTGGGGGTGTGTGTGTGTAGAAGGGTGGGGGTGGGGGGTGCTTCCTCTTGGACAACTGAACTGTTAAATGGTGACAAGTCAAAACAGCTGATGTACGGGGTTTATTTTTGGAACGGTTTCAGGTGAGCGACTATGTGTTCACCCGTTGTACCGTGATTTAGTTGTTCCCGCGTGAACCGACAGCTGACAACACTCACTTTTACACTGCCTCTATTTCCAGCAGGATTATCACAGTCCTCCTCCACTGGCACCTTATTTTCTTATTGTTCTTTTTTTTTCTTATTGTTATTACAAGGTCATTTGAGAGAATTCGAAAATTCCCTGTAAGCCAGTTTCAAAAAGAAAAAAGGGTGGACACAGCTTTGCACAAATGAACAGATGGGCCTACAGGTAAGAAAGTGAAAACAAAAGAGATGTGGCTAAAGTGTGGGAGTGCTGTCACACCTTGGAAAAGGGAACTCTGGCAGGTCCAAATACGCTGCCCACGAGACTCTACAACCCAGATGTCAACATTATGAATGAGGCCTCAAAGCTTCACCGCTCAGCAAACCAACCAGGATGATTTGTCCCTTTTTACGACAGACCACTCCCGTTGTCACACTCACTTAGCTTCACTTCATTCTTTACAAATACCACCAGAGGTTTTCCAAAAGTGGGCAATCTCCACATCACCTCTTTCCATGACAGGTGTGGTGTTGCTCCTCCTCTGAGTGGAGGCTTGACAAACAACAAACCTTTCTACCTGCGATACTGTATGAAAGGGTCGACACCTCACGATCAGACTAAATCACAGCATCCTTGTCATGCATCAGCATACCTCACATCCATCCTTACACCCATTATCATACTTGCTTTGTACCTTAACAGAGTCACCTCTGAAGTAGCTCACTTATATGTCCTGCAGTCATTGCACATTGCTGTCAATACCACCTAACTGAGCTTTTACGGTTTGGTTATTTTTCATTCAATGTGTGACCCTGGGCGATAAATCAGGAAATAAATGACCTTGTGTCCTTGCTTGACTCTGCGCTAAAACATCGGCTGAGAAAAATGTCCACTGGCCTGACATCGTAGACTGCACCGGAGGTGACATTTAAGCATAAATGTGTCCCATTAGCTCACTTAGACCTCATTTACACCTGGTATTAGAACGTGATCTGTATCTGAACATAAGAAAAACATGTTCGAGCTAGGTGTTAAATGCATGTGTGACCTCAGAGAGTCTGCCTCACGTCGGATCTGATCTCTGTGGGCCTCTGTGGGTGTCTGTGGGCCATATGACACTAAGATATTTTATTGTTAATTCGCACAAAATAAAGACAATAAATATGCGAATAAACAAGCGCAAGTGAGACCCATGTTATAATTTACTTTGTCGAGCCTGTGCTATGAAAGCACAATTTTCCAAAAAACAAACTAATTGAAAGCAATGCTGCCGGAAATGAATTATGTACAGTAAGAAATGAGCGTGTGAGACACGTTGCACTCATCAGTGCAGCTGATGGGCTTTTAACAAGGCATGTAATTCATCGAGTCAGAGTGGCCTACACACAAGTGTTGCAACGCAGGAGGGAGAGCTGAGAGAATATTCTTAGGGAAAGGAAGAAATGACTTAATGTAAGACATTCGCTGAGTTTACAAGATGAGATTTATTAAGGAGTTTTTCATAGACAGCTCTTATTAAGTTCTAGGGGCACTCAATAATTCACAAAACTGTGTGATTTCTGAAGGGAATCGGGTACTGATTTACTGCCACCTCAGATTATTCATGCACAGTCTGCTCTGTGGAGGACAGAGATGCCATCTCCATGAGGACAATGCATTAAAAATACGGAGAGATCGAATCATTTGTTATCAGGGCGACATATGTGGATGCAGATCACAGTATGATCCATGGACTTTAAGGCGTCAGACGTTTATCTCATTCTGCCGCTTTGACCGTGGTGACCGTGCCACCGCCTTTTAACAGGTAAATGGACGAACGGAGCGATTTCCCAAAACCCTGGTTTGTTCCTTTAAGACGCCGGCAGGAGAGCTATTTCATCTGAGGAGGAGTGAGTGTGGGCCTACATGTGTGGGTGTTCATGATGCAAGCTTGTGAAACCATGTGGCTGCACGGCCAAATGATAAAAGCGAGCGAGCAGGCTCTCGGGCGTGCGCAGCTCTAGTGGCAATTAAATGACACGGCGCGGAGTCAAATGGATAAGTGAGCTTGTGACATGGACGGGACAACTTGTGATTCGCACATGTTTTTACTCAGCTGAATTCTGACGGAGCACACTGTCCGGAGGAAAACACACACACACGCACATACACACCACACACACACACAAAAAAAAACGTTCAGTTCATCTGAGAGGCAGGACGCGCAAACACGTACACACACACACACACTTGCATGCTCCCTCTGGGGTCAGTGTGTCTTCCTGTGGGATGCTCAGCAGGCGGGGGAGGTCAAAGTTCGAGGGAATATGGGGTTGGTAAGAGGCAGGAGTGACACACACACACACACCTCTCCTTCTTCTCTACAATCTTCCATACAGTTGAGGCAGAGGCCGCTCCCTCACACACGTGCCGGTGAACCCACACCTCATTCCCTGTTGCATCAGTGTTAATCTCTCGCTCCATTTGCACTCGTCGGGAGATAACGACATCATTAGCACACATTAACATGTCTTTGTTATCATTCCCTCAGTGTCCCACAGTCTTGTCTGTGTGTGTGTGTGAAAAGAAGTAGCTGTGAATGGGGTTGAAGCGTGAATATGGGTTTTTCAACCATTTTTAGTCTATCACATTCTGTCACATGGGTGCGTGCGTGGAAGCCAACACATCCATTTACACATCAGCAGCGAAAAGAACTCGCTAATTACACTCATTATACGGATGTTTGACACAAGCCTCGTGCTGTAAGAGATACGTTAATTCAGCAGGTCATGTTTAAATCAGTGGCACACCTTTTTTAAATTCAAAACCTGGATCAATGAGGATACGTCCCTGTTGTTGCACTTTTGTGCAAGTGTGTCTTGCCTGGCTCTACCCTAATAGAAACCAAGCCCTGGGAGCGTAACTCACACAGATTTGTAAGTTTTTTGTACAACTAAATCACGGCTGCAATTTCCCTCCGCTGAGAAAATTGTACAAGTAAATGATGAAGACATTCCCATTTCCATCCCAGGATACACACACAGCCATAACTCATGTTGCCATGAATACTTAGATATGGACATTTTCTGGATTTAGAGGTACCTTGCTGGAAAATGCTCTTTAAAAGCGAATATCTGTGCAGCACTCATCTTGGCATTTCCAAAGAGTTTTCAGAGCTGCATGCCTCACATGCAGACATCTGTCTGCTTTCGCTGGCTTGCTGACATGATATATTTTTAGGGAGAAATTGCAGCTAGGAGCAGTAGTTAGGCTTACCCAGATCACATAGGACACTTGTGGCTATGGTAAGACAAACACATATATGTGACGTTTGCATTAACTGATGTATGAGCCTGTGAAATACACTAGATACTGGATATAACTCAAATGTATTACATAAATATTATTAGTGTCTGTGTATACAAGGTTTTGTTCTGAGATATTACAGATTTAACAATGAGATAGCAGTGATTTTGAGCAACATGATGACTTTCTTTTCTGTGGGTGCTCCCGTTTCCCCCTGCTGTCCAAAAACATACATTAAGCTCGAATGGAGACTTTGAATTGCCTCAAGGTGAGAGTCCAAGAGTGATAGGTGTGTGTGTGTGTGTGTGTGTGTGTGTGTGTGTGTGTGTGTGTGTGTGTGTGTGTGTGCATTCGACTGGTAACTGGTTGAGGGTGGTAACTGGTTGAGGGTGTCGGTGTGCTGGAGATATGCACCAGCAGACCCTTGCAACACCATTGGGTACAAAGTTGGTAAGAAAACAGTGATTTTTTAAATCATCAGTCTGCAGTCTCATACACTCCTCCATATTAGGAAGATATTTATCACAGAGCCCAACAGACTTGTTGCACTGATAGCCATAGACGGGCAGCAACAGTACAACAATGTGCCTGTAAAATGATCGACCTTAGATCCCGATCAGTTAATGTTTCACTCCGAACAGGGTGCAGCTGGGATGAGATTTATTGTTTAAACATCTTCCAAACGTGTGTATCTACTCGTTGTTGTTACAGTACGAACCCACTGAAATTTGTTATGAATGCCGCACTTTCAGTTAACCTTCACCTTTTACTCTGCACCCAACGTGCCTCAGAGAGATCCCACTCTGCTGCGGTGTGTTAACATTTCCAAAAGTGGTTTGGTTGCTCTGTGTTTTTGCCCAAGGACACCTACGCCATCCCTGGTCTTCTCAGGAGAAGGTCACTGCTCTCTCTCTGGACCGTCCTGGTTCCAAAAACAACGATGATGGAGGTTAAACTCAGAATTATCCCTTTGCTGCGAGCTGTTTCCACAGTCGGTCCACGTATTTTCACTGAGGGATCCTGTCACGCCCCATGCATTCCTAAATGTCAGGATCCCTGTCCTCTCCTGGATGTTTTGGAATGACCATAAATGAGATCCATGTGGGAGCTGTGGAGATGGGAATAGGATGCTTGGCATGTGTCGTCTCCTCTGTGGAGGAGAATTCCCGCCGGACTGAGAGCTGAATGTGTCAACAGCTGGTGTCCTGCAAATCAGACGCACACGCGTGCACCTACACGCACCTGAGGAGGGAAGAGTCAATAAACACAGATGGAGGAGTCGAAAAAGTCACGGCTGCAGTTCAAACACGATGGAAATGAAAAGCAGACGAGAACAACCTTTATTCAGTTTGCACTGATGAAAAGATGAACATGGATTAATATTACAGTCCAGATGTTTCTCTGTGATACCATTTGATGTTTCTTGCTGCATGCTCATTTAATGGAAGAAATGCAACATATTTACATTGCCAGATTTTCTACATATTCCTGCATGTCCTCAGGGTCAGCAATCTATCACAGGGCTGATTTTCCGAGTCTCCAATCAGCCAAAACATGTATGTTTTTGGACTGTGGAGAAAACTGAAGAAAAGCCACATACGTGGACACAGGAAGAACATGTAACGTCCTTGGTCTGAACCTGGAACCTTCTTGCTGTGAGGCAATACTGTGATCCACTACTTTTATGAACTTTTCATGTAAAAATTTTAAACAAACTCACCCGAACATTTTGGTCCTCTGCAATAAGGACCTGCACCTGTCGGGCTCCCTTTACCAACAGCTGCTGAAAAATTACGTTTCCTCAGAAACTAAGAAAATTGCCTGTATTGCAACATCAGCCAAGAATCAGTGAGATTATGGAGATCAGTTTGCCTGTCTGCAGTTTCCTCCTGTTGCACAAGTGCAGGCTACTTAGCAACCTAAGAGTGGGTTGCCTTTTATCTCTGCATCTTACATCATGTATGTAACCATAAGAAAACAGACAGGAAAGAAATGCTAGTGTATTTTTAGAGTTTCAGGTGTAATGGTTTTGTAAACTTATTTGATTACTTCAGATACATTTGAATAATTCAGATCGATTGACTTGTCAGACTGTCTGATACTGTTCCGTTGAGACCTGGCAGAGTGTGATTTTAAAGTATTTTACCTTGTAAAATACTTTGGTTTCTACTACTACATTTACTTTTTCCCCTCATATTGGTTCAGCAGTGAGACACCAGTGAGGCAGTGAAAAGTAAGACTTCCCTGATGTCTACATTGGTTCATCCCTTATACCTCGTAATTCCCCTCCCGCCCCATGACTCTTAAACATTCCTCAAAAACCCCTGGCCGGGCCCTCTGGTGCCCATCCCAGCCCCACGGAGGTGTGTGTGTCCAGGCTCAAACCGCCTCTCCCTGCTTGACCTCGCCTGCCTGCCTTCCCAGGCCTTAATCCTGATCAAGCATGTCTAGACCTCTCATTACCAGCACATAATCAGGGGGCAGGGGCGGGGGACGGGCCGATGGGGCTGCAGGGAGTGCAGGACGGATGGTAGGAGGGGAGGAGAGGATACAGAGAAAGTCACCCTGACAGTGACCCGCACATTCATTCCACTGTTTACTCTCTCGGTAAACAGAGAGACTATGCAGGGAGTCAATACAGACGATGGAAGACGGATGGAGGAGGAGATATGAGGCGGGGTTGAGAGAGAGACCAGATATAAACAGAGGATTAGGCAGAGAAAGGGAATCCTCAACAATATGTATCTTGATAGTCTCAGCAAAAAAAGCCTCAAAAAAGCACAATGGAGCGTCAGCCTTGGAGACATGCACTTTTTGGAACGTGCAAACTCTACACAGGGTGACAACCAGGAGTCAAACCCAGGGCCTTTTTGCTGTGAGGTGACAATGTTAAGTGCTCATTCATCTAAATGTAAAAAAAGAGCAAACCCACAGTACATTTTACAACTTAAATACCCTACTATTTACCACTGTCTTCACAACTTTAGTTCCTGTTGGGGATTATCTAAAACCATCCAAATATAACCAAATATTTAGAGATTCTGGTTGCTGGATCTTTCTTGGACTTGGACAAAGCCAGGGTAGCGCTAATTGATCTAATCATCTTAGAGAAATATCCCTCTGCAAAAGAGTGAGATTTCAGTGATGTGGGTGGTGATCTACTTTTTTTAGATTTTATGTTTACAACATGGAGGATTCCAGTCTACACTGACATTACCCTTGGGAAAACAATGTTCCTAACAGCATCTCCCGACCAGATCACATGTTCCAGTGGCTGTATAATCAAGCAGAAGCGAGACGCGTTGATAGAAAATTAAAAGCGGGAAATACCATTGATGTGGTTGGATTTACCATCATGAGCTCAATCCCATTACCACAGATATACTCAGTCTCCGCTAAGCCACGGCTGCAGTCAGGCAGCCGAGTGTGAAATGCTGAGATTACCGAACATGAGTATATGATGATGAGGGGCTCAACGCATGAACTGATGACATGACAGGCGTCGCTGGCCAAGCACGGATAAAAACACCCGCATGCGGCCGTAAAATAATGCGCTACCTGTTTAAAAAGCAGGCAGGGGCAGGGGCATGTGGAGTTTGCAGATGAAGAGCGGCAAAAACCCAAGGGAAAGAAGAAGATGGATGTGTGTATGTGTTTGTCACTGTGTGTGTGTGTGTGTGTGTGTGTGTGTCTCAAAGGTGTCACATAGGCAGTGCCTTGCCATGACACGTCTTTCAAGTGATCAAGTGCAGTGGCGTGATCCCATACAAAATTCACCACATGGCAGGATTTTCATCAAGTCTGCGGAGCTGAATTTATCATCCCGAGCACACAGGCACACAGGCACACTCACACACACACACACACACACACACACACACACACACACACACACACACATTCATTCACACATCAACTGTATGATCAAAAGGAATGCCTTGAGTCTGCACCTGCATACAGTCCCACGCTCACATGCACACACTCACACTCTGCACGCCCTATAAATACGGAGAGCTGTATGCAGGGTGACTGGAGGCCTGTTTCACTACGTCTCTGAAACATTCATGTCTGCCTGCATTTGGTCTCATCCCAGCCTCTCTTCACTCTTCGCTCTTCTTCCCCTGCTCCGTCTCCACCCCCTCAGCCTCTTGTCCTTCGCCTTGGTTCTCCTTTTTTAATCTTCCACTCCTCCCTCTCTCGCTCCGCTCTCTCTTCCCACTTCTGGATTCCTCGCTCTAAAACGCACATGAATTTATTCCTCATCTTGTTCTGTGCTCTGCAGCTTCCTAATTACATCTGCATTGTGTTTTTTTTTTTTCTGCTGCCAATACTTTGGCCATCTCCAGCAGCACTCGAGAGCTTTTCTGTAAATTCCTGGCCTGATTTACATACAGGGGAGGCTTAACAGTGGTGCTCTAATTGGCTGTCTGGTCTGTATTCACTGTGCTAATTGCTCATCTGTGAAAGTGTCCACACAAGAGTTGACCCCCCCCCCCCCCCCCCCCCCCCAGCACCTACCCCACGAGCCCCACGGGACGGGTTTATCGCCTCAGTTGTCAATCACTGCAGCCCACCCAGAATGCCTCTGCAGTACCACTGTAAAAGACACTAAAAACTCCTTGGACAGGACAGAGAGATGGCAGTGACGTAACCACTGTCACCTGCATTTCAAAGCTGCTTATTTTTTGATTATGTATTACTAGTCTGATTCCAACATAGAGGTAAAGTACTTGTCGTAAAAAATCACACAGTCGCATTAGGAAGCCTTGAGACTTGAGTTCCTGCCAACATACTATCTTACCTTTGTATCCAATAGTGTTGCAGAGGATCTACTGAGGCTCATGTCCAGCTCACATCAGGGCAACGATATCCAATGCATTATAGGGCATATGTCATTAACTCATAATAAGGATTTTACAATTGGCCATAACGCATGTTTTGGAGGAAACCAGAGATCCCAGATTAAACACACACACACACCACACACACACACACATAAACTTCACATAAACATTGAGTTCAACTTGAGGGTCAAACCTAGGTCTTACTTGTTGTGAGGCAATAGTATTAACCACCAAATCACTGTGTTACCCTCTGGACATCATTTCAAATCAAAATTCAGACAGAAAATTTCATTTTGGCATATAAAGCCAAATCTAAACACTCAGAAAGTGGTGCGGTGGCAGTTGAAGCCGTTTTAAAAATTTCACACATTCTGCTGGTAAAGAATATGAATATTAATGGGTATGAGAAACATTATAGTGGTAGCGTTTCCTTTTTTTACCAAGCCGGCAAGAAATAATAGTAGGTCACCCACACTTACCAATTCATCTCCACCACCACCACCACTCCTACCCCTACTAATTTCGAACAACCCCTCCCGCTGTCATCTGCGGAGCGTTAACCGTGTTCTGCAAATGCTGCCTGTGATTCCAGGAATGTTTATCGCTGAATGCTGTAACAGATGCATTGTGTGCTGCGTGATAATGTGGCAGAATGAATGCTACAAGGCATTTGGGCTGGTGCGCTGTTTACCTTGCAGTCAAAACAGCAAGTCATTAACATTCTCCTCATTGTTGAGCGCCGCTTCTCGGGCGCCGGGCTGCATCTCAATGGGCCTTTCATTGAGACAGTCGGGGAGTCAATTAGCTTATCTGGCTATTGGCAATATCTGCATTGATGTCGCTGCTGTTGTCGGCCCCTCGCAGGGACGGCAAAGGGACAGTCCACGTGAACTCACAACAGCGTCTTTATACAGAGTCACGTAGTGACACGCTGATAACGACAAGCCCGGCCCTTAAAACAGACCTCACACACACACATATATGCCCACCGTAGTCTGTGCACACACACACACACACACACCCACACACACACTCCCACCCCCTTGAGATGTTCCCCTAGGCTGTAATTGAGAGCAGGGAGGCCCCCAACAGATAAACAAGATCTATTGATTCAGTGTAATTTGACTCAGTGGGTACCATAATGACATTATAGGATAGGACCAGTGTGTGTGCATGCACGTGTGTGTTTGTGTCTGTGTGTGTGTGTGTGTAGGCACTCACCATAGTGAATGATGACACATTATTCAGCTGTGCCAGGGGACTGGTGCCAGCTGATTGGAAAGTGATATGGAAGAGGGCAAGCAAGATAGAGTGACAGAGCGAGAGAATGAAAGGATGAGAGAGAGAGAGAGCGAGAGAGAGAGGGGGAGACGGAGAGAGGGAGGAAGCAAAGTGCCAGCACAGAGAGGCGGAGTGCGTGTTACAGATGAGGAGGTAGCAGTGTGAAAGGAGAAGTAAATTGCGCCGCTCTCTTGTGTGTTTTCCACGGGCGCGCGGCCATAAATACTGCCTATCTGCGTAAAAGTAAAAGTCGATCAATGAGCCATCGCAATAATGTTTTACTTGCAAATCAAGAGGAGTAAAAGGCAGGAGAAAGAGAGTGCTCAATGGTGTGTGAGCAGATAAAAGTCTCTTGCTGAATTCCAATCATTCCCCATTTCATTCCAGAGTTTGACTACAGATTTGGAAATGTTAATCGGCCATCTGTTGATTGCCGACAGCAGATCGGGGCTTGTTCCTGCGCTTGTGGTGAATGTACTTCAGACATAAACACTCGTTTGGAGAGCAAGAGCATTTGTTTGGTTTCACTTTGGGTTCCACTCACCATTCAACCGGGATCTTAGCAGGCTCACACATGTGCAGCCGCGAGATGCTTAAAGATTTCTTTTTATAACCAACAGTGAAGCTGCCAATGGCAGATGTTTTGGCCTGATATCTAGTATTGCTTAATGTGACAACCTAATGCAACACTATTACACTTCATTGGCTTTTATCCTTGGCAGGATGGGAAAGCTTCTTCAGCATCTGCTGAAGGAGGCTGCTCTGCAGTCCTCTCTTATCAGTGGTAATAAAACATATTTATGGACGTGTGCAGTGCCCAATTTGAATATTGTGCTGCGCCCGCATTTGATTAAGACATTCCCATTCGCAATATGTGATCAACAATAGCATAAATCAAATTTAAAACTTCTGTCCTATATATAGATATATGTATATATATTTTACAGTAGGCCTGTATCGTTTAGTTTGATCAAAAAATATGCAAAAGAGAATACAATGATAACACTTATAAGAGAATTATTACCAAGTCAGTGCTAATATTTAATGGTTATTAAGCCTATCAGCTTATCAGTGACCTTTCTGAAGAAATTCAAACCACACGCCCGGCTTTACTTTTTGTCCCCATAGAGTCAGCAGTGTCAGTAATGGTGTGATGAACAGTGTTGTTTTCGTGTTAGACACAGCCTTCACACCTCAGCCCATGTGTGTGTATCTGCAGCACGTGTGTGCGTCTAACCTCTCAGTGGAGGCTAAAGAGATGCCCTGGTGTCGTTCCGACTTCCTCTGGCTTCGCTCTCCTCCACTTGACAGGCCAAGACTGGGTAATTGGTGCCACATATGATTCTGTCAGTTTGGAGGACAAGTAACAAGAGACAGAGAAATACAAAGAGAGAAAAGTAAGAGACCGACAGGTATTTATTTCAGCACCGGGTAAGAGATTCAAGGTAGAAAAGCATTTTTTTCCCTTCCATTTAGTGTGGCATTTGATGTGGAAGCCACTTCGATCGGTGCTCTGCAAACAAAAGGTAATAATAGTCTACTATCTATCCACTTCATGCATTTTTTCAAAGGATTGATCATCTAGACTTCCCCAAATGATATTCCACAAAATATTTTAGCTACATATAGGGACCTGTTCAGCTAAAGTCAAGACTTTGTCTCCAGTGTCTCCTCTCCTCCCCCAATGCCCAGACACACACATCTTCAGCATTATGTGAAATAAATACTGTATCATATTCGAACACATGCGTGGATTACAGCTGTGTGTGCAACACACAGTCACACAAATGCCTGGCTGATCTCCAGTCTTACACATCCCAATATGTAGCACCAACAATTCTGTCTATCACACGAGCAGCCATTTGCACAGAATTAGGTCAGCACTCCTCCACACAACACCCCTCCTCTCTTTCTCTGTCTTTGCTGATTATCAAGTCATTTGCCTCGTCTAGCTTCCTGCTTCACTGTAATTTATATAATCATCGGCCTGTAGCACCCCCTCCACTCCACTACCCACAAACAAATGCTATACTGTGCGCATACTGTGCCTGAGGTGAGGGATCAGATTCGAGACGTCTCTTTGACGCCATTTCAAAGGTGCATAATCTGCATCAGACATGAAAGTACTCCCCAGAAGAAAAAAAAATCACCAGGAATGATTTTGGGATTTGGCCAACATGTGATGTGTGTTTCTTTGATACGAAGCAGTCCAAAGCGGCGTGTGCAATGGCCGATAGCGACGCTGCAGATTTTCTGATCTGAGCAGATGAACTGCTCCACGTGCTGCCTCCAGTTTAGCGGAATGGCTCGTGCGCAGTCTTTAATTTAGCGAGAGGCAGAGCTGAGCCGGGCAGCCATCTTGCCATCCACTGGGTCGCTCTCCCTGTTTCTCTCTCTCTCTCTCTTTTCCGTCTCATCCTTGGGCATGCTGCCTCCCTCCCCCCACCGCTACATGTGCCAGCCTGGAGGGTGTGCTGGGAGGGCAAAGTCGAAGTGTGTGCATTTGTGTGTGTGTGTGCATGTGTGTGTTGATGCCAAGGACAGCCTGGCTACTGTAGCCAGGCTGCCAGTGTGTCAGTGTCCCAGCCCTTTATTTGCACAGGTCCATGCCACCCCCACCCCCTCCCTCTGCTGCTGCCTTCCTGCCTCACCTACACTTGACCTCATTACCTCATGCAGACCACATGCTAAACAACTTCACCTCATACTGGGGATGTTACAGATTCTCTGCATTCTTTGGAGGCGGTGTGACCTGCCCGCAGCCCCGAGCCGGGGCAGGCCGGGGATGGTCGCGGTTTTGATGTCATGGGTTTACCCAGTAGATACTTCACCCCCCCTCAGCTGATTGCCTTATCTTATGCAAGCAGCACTGTAGGCTGAACTCCCTAATGCCTGGCCGAACCTGTCTCACCTTCCTCCTCTGTTTATTCACACCCAATGTGATAGTGAAAGGCTTTATGGCATTAACCACTATAAATACACACAAAGACCCAGTATTCACTGAGTCCTCAACTCTCAGTCTGGCCTTATTTTTTTTTTGAAAGGAGACGGCAGCCCATTGCTGTGTGTTTTTGTGGAAGGTCCCTAATGGTGATATTAAAGGGGCTGCGCTAAGCCACCCTGAAAGAGCGAACATCCAGCCAGCCATCTCGCACAGGCCTGTCACTAGCTCTCAGTCACATCGTATCCTAATACCACACACACACACACACACACACACACACACTGTGTGTATATATGTGTGTGATTCTTCTCCCTGGGGATATGTGTCATCAGGTTTTTGGGTGTGTGTTTGTGTTTGCATAGAACTCGTCATTCCAGAGAGGCATCCATCTCGAGCTGCACCAATGTCCCTTTTAAGGGTGGAGCTATTTATTAGATCTTTATCCCCTAACTGACATGCCACTGCTTAACTGCAGAGAACTATCCTTTTCCAGTAATTAATTTTGAAGACAAATAAGAAAATTCCTGTACAGAAACTGCTCAACTTCCACTGGACTTTTATTCACTGTTCTCCTCCTTTTACAGCTGACACTCAGGAAACATAAAGAAGTAGTTTGGCATTTGGATCATACACATATTAGTATTTTGGAGAGTTATATAAAAAAATTGATACTGCTCTTGAGTGAGAGTCAGAGGATGGAGAATTTTGTTCAGCTGTGGTCGTTGAAGGACACCCAAAAGTCTGAACGAAACCTTGCAGCAACAATAATGTGAAGCAACGTGCTCATCTTTGTGCTGAATCGGTACAAAAACTAATGGGTTTTCCCTGGACAATTTCTTGCTCACAAAGTCACTGACGTCACTTCTTATAAAAGTTAGTTTTAACGTGTTAGTCCAATGTTTGTCAGTACTGATTGGTACATGTTGGGCACAAGTAGGTTGCTGTTTCAGAATAGTATCAATCTTCTCATCTAGGTGTTTGAGGACAATTGGATGATGACTAACCACTTGGTCTGATCCCAATCTAATATAGAGCTTCACTGTCGGGTAAAATTCTATATTAGATTACTGATGTTGTTCTCTTTCACAAATGTAGTGTAAATAGTGACGGCCATACGAGCAGTGCATTCACAGAGCAGCTAAAAGTCAACAGAAAAGTGATAAATACAACGTGATATTCAGCGGGTGGAATTTAACACCTAGAATTTAAGTTCCTTTTCACTCACTTCTTTTACAGTAACTGTCGACTGGTGAAATCAGTCAAAACAGACTGTGTGTTCACAAGCAATTGCTGTTTATCCTGGCAGGTAAGAGAGCCCAAAAGACAGCATTTGCATAACAATCTATCTGTCTGGCCCAGGACACATTTGTGTACACTCTGCTTGAGGAAAAGTTTTGGCTCACGTCCAATCGTGGCCTGAGGATCAGGATCAGTGCTTCACATCTACTGCGAGCCATCCAACCCATGGTTGGATCACCCAGGTCTCATGTCAGAGCAACATGCAAAACAGCCACAGAGGCTGTGAGGAGGAGCAATGAAACAAAAGATTTTGATACTGGCCTCTCTGTTCAGGCTTTCGCACAAGCTATTGGAGTTGCCGAATCAGACCAATCTACCCTGAACAATTTGGATTTTGCTTTACACATATATCACATGATGACTACCCTCAGAAGACATGACACACACTTGAGCAGATGTCTCGTTCTCGGTCAGGACAAAGGGCATTGCACTGAAACTCATTAAGTACTCCGACCCAAAAATGCATGTGATAGATTTAGAAACAGTGGGAAGAAAAATGTAGTGAAACTTCAATGTTTCCTGTGCTGGCACCTCACCGCTTCCTACTTTTTGTGACCTTTAACAACAGTGTGAGATATTAGCGGAACTGTGCCAGTGTGCACTATGCTTAACTCAGCAGCGCTGAACCAAAAGTGTAAGAATGGAAGTGCACATGATGCACAAGTGTTCCTGTCTGAACAAAACCCAAAAAGCCCTCGCTGTGATGAAAAGGAGTTCAGTCAGAAGGGCTTATTAGTCTGCATGTGGATGTGTGCACACATTTCTTAAATGTGTGCGTGCGTGTGTGTGTGTGTGTGTGCCTGCCTTACCAGGCCAGGCAGAGCCAGTGGCAACTCCGCTACAACATTAGTGGGTCAGTGTGCCATCAACCCATTCATCAGCACTTCTCCCTCTGTTTTCTCTGCCTCCATCTCCCCTCTGACTCACCACCCGTCCATCCATCCCCCGCTGCCTACCTCTCTCTCTCACTCTCCCTCCCTGCTCACTTATAGTAAATTCACAAAGGGTCCACGTGTAGGATACCTTTCAGTTCTGAAGGAAATCTTTTTGAAACACAGCTTGGTAGAGGCAAAATCGGCAAAATGATAATGGATGTGAGATTTTCCAAGAGTTATGCAACAGCTTTGACAAGTTTGTATCTATAATGTAAAAAGATATGGGTGGTCTTGCTACAGCAGATCAAGAGAAAAGTGAACTGTATCTGCAATATTCAGCTTTTTCCATTCTTGGCTGGGATTTGGAGGATTTTGACTTATCTTCAAAATCAATAAGGTCAGTTGAAGAGTTGGCACTGGGAAACTGCACTGTACTCCAATGAATTTAAGTAAGAGCATAGAATAAATTTGTAATTCAAAATTTGTGGGTTGAAATGTTTTTTAGGTGCTGCCCACCAATATTTTCATCATAAAGAGGAACAATGCTGACTTTACATATCAAAGTGTGTTCACAGGTCTTGAGGAGTAACACTGTATATATGAAAAAAAGCTGCAAAGCCCTCCATGGCTTCACTGGGAGCTGTGTGAAGTCTGAAAGATCCCCTCAAGTCATGTCAATTGAGTCAGCCCCGGTTGGATGTGAAGACCGTGAGTCTGAAACTGAAAGAGTCTGAAGGAATTGTTTTGCAGATCTCTATGGCCTGGCCTGATTCTGCAGCAAAAATCATATTAAATAAATATTAAATTAATCTTATTTCACTTTGCACAATAGTCAGTTGACCAGTGGACTAATATTTTACTTGGGTGTAGCGTTGGTGAAGTGATTACATGGAGACTTCTTATAAAGGAGTGAAAAGTAAAAAAAAATAGTAGTGAAAATAGTATCTTTGTTCAACTCTCAGGTTACACTTCACCTTGAAGTTGCCTTTCCTCCATGCATTCATGAGATAAAGCCAGAAAGACAAAGTAAGCCCCGACTCTTATATTTTTGCTCCAAACAGGCCAAAAAAAGCCATATTTTCTCTGCCTTTGTCATCCCATTCTTTCATTTATTCTCTTCCCTGACATCCTCTCCATCTCCGTCTGAGGATGGACAGAGGAAATTTAAGGAGCGAGGAGGAGCGAGGAGAGGAAAAGGGAGGGGGTGGATGTGTTGTTCAGTTCTGCTGAATGCGCTCACATGTATGAAAGGAGAAGCATTTATTTTAGGACTCTTGCGTGGGTGTACACAGATTTGAAACACACACGCGCACACACACACACACACACACACACACACACACACACACACACTCACACACTCAAACTGGGGAAGTGGGAGCTCACAAGCCCAGAGATAGGTCTGACCTACCTTTATATCAATCTTGCTTTGAAAGCTGCTGGAAGGATGCTTTTTCCTACAGCTCGAAGACCTTTCCTTATACCTGGCTTCTCCAAATGCATTTAAAATTACCCAGCACACACACACACACAGACACACACACTCTTGCACAAACACACATCCAGAAATACAGGAAAAACAGGGCAAATAAAGAAAAAAAAGAGACAAGAAGGCTAGAAAAAAAGAAACAAAGAAAGACAAAACAAAATGCAAGCGGTGCATCGCACAATAAGTGTCTGCATTGTTGTGTCATATTGTGTCAGCATTGCCACAACGTTATTATCCTGTAGAAACTGTTGTCATGGTAATAAGGTCACTGGCATGCTCATATGTCAAAAGGGATTTGTACTGGGCTGACACCATTTCCAGTGCTGCATGTGCCAGGCGTGTGTGTGTGTGTGTGTGTGTGTGTGTGTGTGTGTGTGTGTGTGTGTGTGTGTGTTCATGTATGCGTACAGTATGTTAGACAAAGAGTCTGGTCATTTCTTCATTGCAGATAAAGGTGAGGCTGAAATTACATCTTTGTGATAGACTGTGCCTAATTTATTGTAACTGCAGACCTCTTTCTAATCTGGCAGTTAAAATGGTGAAAATCTTAATATTGCTTAAAAAATACCTCATAGAGTATTCTGTAAAGCCAGCACACATCTCTCTACTACGGCATTTAGTAGAGAGAAGGTGATAGTGACATATTCACCACCTCAATGGAAAAACCCCACAGGGATTCCCCCTTGAGCAAGAGATGAAAGACAGAAAGTGAAAGCAAAACGTGAGCACACTTGGAATAGCATCTAGTGGGTTGTATGGATCAATGGTAGTATTTGAGTTGTAAAAAGGAAAGTCCCAAACATTTCTCTGAAACTGGTCCTGTTCCGGTTTCTCTGTCAATATTGAAACCACTGACGCAGAATAATGCAAAGTCCTGCACTGAAGTCAAACTGCTTCTTTGTCCCCCTAGACAACATGTTGATGTGACCTATTTAGCTGATATTTACCAGGGCTGCTGCGCTACAACACCCCACCTCCCCATTTCCTAGCACCATTGTTGTTTGCCCCCAAACTCTGACCCCCCTTGACCCCCAGGCCACCGCGTCAGCTCAGAGCTAAAGTCATGATTATTTTGCTTCTGCTCTCTATTTGTGCAGCGTGGACATCTGTCAGCTCAAACGCTAAGCCATATGCTTGCCATTGTCCCTCCATGAGGCCTGGGAATCAGCGCTTACACGACTGAGCGAGCACTTAAGAGATATTGACCGCAGAAAGGCCGACTTTGATTAAAATGGCTGATTGGAATCCAGGACCTGGTCTGTATACTTTTCAAAAGAAATTTGACTTAATCTGCCGCCTCATGATCTTAGTACCAGGAAATGGTTGACATATTTTATGACATTGTGTTATTAAGGCTGTCTACTTCCCAAATTAATAAGGCTAAGCCTTCAACTTTGGAGAAGTGGCCACAAGCAGCACCGCAGAATGCATTGCAGCTGAACTGGCTAACTATTGATGGGCCACAGAAAATGTGTTTTTTTTTTTTGCATTCATAAATTCCAATTTAATTATTTTTTTGTCTATGATGAGTATAGTTTGATATCATTATACTCTGTCCTTTCAGTGTCTTCCCTTTACTGTCTTTACTACTTCTTCTTTACTCCTCCAGTGGCACTTGTGATGTTCATCCATAGGGTGACGAGGCACAGAACAATGGGGCCTTTGGGAGGCCAAGCTCACCCACAGAAGGAACATCCAGGAATACATACACAAAGCTTCATTGACTGCAGCCAGACAAAAAAGGGAACTAGGGGGGTGGGGGGTGGTTGGGCTCGTACACAGCTTAAAAGAAGTCGCTATGTGGTAGACTGACATGAAAATAAATTACAACTGCCACAGGATGAAAGACACAGGGCAGGTAATATTAACCCAGAGGTGAAGCCAGCATTCAGGGCAAAGCTGTACGACGAACCTCAGTCATGGGATCAAAGGATGATGGTGGGATGGGTCAAAGGGCGAGGGACAACTCGGAGCATCCCCTGAGGCTGGGCAGTTCAGCATAGAGCCACAGTACACAGAGGGGAAAGTGAAGGGGTATTACTGCTCAATTAGCCATACAAAGAGGTACCACGCTCTTGATAATCCCTTTCCAGCTTTCGAGGGTGATTGGTTGTGAATGACTGAGTCAAACTGAGAAACAAATCAGATATCTGTGCTTAGAACCTTTAATAAGGGTGCAAACAGGTTTGAATAATACAAATAAAGCGTCATGTAAACCCAGAGCACTGTTTTTGAGTCATGGCACGGTGTCAAAAGGATCCATAGATTTACAGGAATGAACAATGCAAGATCATCTGTTGGCTGGTAAACATGACATCATACTTTCAGTTTCCCCTCCCTCTTATTTACTGCCACACAAGGCTGGTTGATTGGGAAAGTACTGAGACGCACACACACAGGCTGGAGAGTTAGGGTGTTTCCCTGGGGGAGAGTTAAATGTCATTGATTGTTTACCAACCTCTGCAGAAATTCAGGAGGGGAAAATGTGCCCATGGTTCACCCAATGAAAAACCAGATGTTGAAAATGAAAATGAAAATAAAGAATGAAAAATGTGCTAGTTAGCTGTTTAACAACACAACAATGCACAGAATTAAATTGTTTATTAGGCTGAATGTGAGTTACAAAGGTAAATTCAGATATTTCTCTCTCATTCTAAACTGTGTAGTTAGGTTTAATAATCCACTTCCCCTCAACTAACTTCCACTTCAGAGAGCTGACATTATTTGATTGGACAGCACTTTAAGATGTGTCAAAGGAACTTGCAGGTTTTGTGAGTCTCCGGTGGCAAAGAACCGGTTTAGTGAATCACTAGCAGGCAGTTTCTGCGCCATTCTTCCTCCCCCTTGTTCTCCACTCTCAGACCCCGCTTTTTCATGGAGGTTTGTGTACGTGTTGGGAGGGGGTTACCTGTCATCTGACCACATCTGATCACACGCCCCCGGCCACACCTAACACTATCACTCAGGCATCAGCACGTCATTCTACTAAGAGTCACAGCCCCCCCACCACTGACTGTCTTCTCTCTCCCCCTCCAGTCTTTTCTTTCCATCTAAGGCCTTGGCTCTATCACACAGATCAGATCCCCCCCTCTTCATCCCCACCCCTCATCCCCCCTCCTCTCTGCATTCCAACCCTCAGCACATCTATATGAACTCTGTCACAGCTGATGCCCTCTTTGCCTTGTGTGTGTGTGTCTGTGTGTATGTGTGTAAGGGCGCATAATGTCCGTCTATGTGTGCAAGATCGCTTCTCTGTGCCTTTCACCCCCTGACGCTCACCGGTCCCATGACAATGCTTCCCTTATATGCACATAACACACAGATGCACATGTGCAAACACACGCACACACACACACACACACACACACACACACACACTACACAGAGCAAAGTGTCAAGTGCGGTGATGAGGAGATGATGAGCCTGTGCCTCGTCACTGCCTTCGACACTGGCGTAACACAGACACCGGTTTTTCATGGTGGAAGGAGAAAGGAGCGCTTGATGTAAAAGTTAAGCATGATGGCGTCTCGCTCGCTGCCTCTCCCCCCACGGCCGAGTTACCTCAGGCAGGCTGAAGAAGCCCATTCACTGGGGGAAGATGGCCTGAGGAGACGGGAGGGCCTGCGTGCCAGGCATTCCACAGTACACAGTGGACACATTATTATGACATTTACAAGGCTGCTAGATAGATACAGCGTGATACGTGTGTGAGAAAAGGTTGTCCCTTCAGTGTGACTGCTCTGAGGCAAGCACAGCGAGGGCAAACCACACAGAAAGTAAGTGAGGGGAAGAGGAAAAGGCTCCGATGCACCGGAATACAGTCAAGAGAGAAGAAGTGCTGCAGTAATGTCTCGCATTTGGCTGCTCGAAAAAAAAAAACATCAGTCAACCAAATATGGCAATAAAATGCCAAAGAACCATCAGTCTTTCCAGCAATGTAATCATTCAGGTTTTGTGAAGCTAGTCTAAAAGATAAATCATCCTTGACACATTTCTCCTTGTGTAGAAGTTTGCACACTTTCAGCAAAATTCAAGAAACGAAACCGAGACTGTACGAACACCTTTACACTTTCTAGTCCAGGCGCTGTTCTCGTCATTTTGGCCGCAGGCCCCTCAGTTCCAGTTTTCAGGAAATACTAATGCCAGAGCACACTATGATACTGCAGACTTAACAGCTTTTAACAGTGTGGCAACAGTTTGGGGTAGGCATGTTAGGCTGGCAATGCAAAGTGAGGTCCATTAAGAAAACTGGAGGCTGATCTAGCAGAATATTAAAGGAACTGTTAAATAGTTTGGGAAATTACCTTGTGCAGAGCTACATATTTAATATATGATACCTGTTTCATTCTCATAATACTGCATTGATACAGCCCCATTAAATTGTAAGTTACATGTTTCTGAAAAGAAGTATTTGTTTTTTCCCTTATAACTGAATAAAGAGCAGTGCCAAGTAGGCAAGAGTACCCTCCACCCAGCCACACTGATTTAGATAAACTTGATTGACTTATGTAAAAGGTAGCGAGCGGGTGGACCCTGCATCGAGACCGGCTGCTGACATGCATTCCTCCGTTCCCATGTCTCGCAAAATCAATTAGGCTGATTGGTCGCAGTAAAGATCATTTGTGGCATTGAACACTGAAGTCTGTTCGACACAAACTGATTTTGCGCAGCGTTAACAGCTGTTGCGAGGAATGTGTGTGGGAGAAATGATCAGGTGGAATGTGCATGATCATCACATTGACATATTTTGCTCCTGGTATGTTGTTGACATAGCGGAAGTGAACAACAAATCCAGTCATGGAGCCATTAGAAGACAGCGTGACATGCTGTTTGCCCAACGTAGGTCCTGTTCCCCGGTCAGATCACCCAAAAAAACCCAACAAAACCGAAGTCTCACTGTGAGCATGCACAATACTGTGCAACAGATTACGCTCTCATTCACCATTGTATGACAAAAGGAACACTATTTTACTACTGAGCCAACCCCACTTACAAGGGTGGCGAGTGGAAGGATGTGCCCGGCGTGAAGGGCTAGAAACACCCGAGAACCAGACATTTTAAAATCCACATTTTCTGCTCTCGTTACTTGACTCTTCACCTGTGTGAGTCCAGTCACTGTGACAGCTCTTGCCCCGTGCCCTGTCAACGGTCTCATACTTTGCAGTTACATCTGACACACCATGACCACAAGTCTCATGACCATTATGAATCACTGTGTTCAAATGCCTAAGAGATGGTGGTGTGTGACTTTCTGAAGAAACAATACACATTTAGGAATGTTTAGGATAGGCATTTTTTTTTGTCATATCTGCATTATTCACAATACAATACAAAATTAGAACAAAAGCGTTGCAGCAGAGTGAGCATTTACAGGAAACTAGGCCTGATACATCAGTTTATGACTAGTGAGTGGACAGAGAATGATTTTGATTTTTTTATGATTATGACTTCCGTCTTCAGTGACACTGAAGTAAACAAAGGTATGTTGAGGATACATGGTTGACAATGACAAATACAATGAGACAACTGGTGAAGAAAATCAACAGTAATTGATGCTCCATGGTTGAAAGTGCTACCTTTTATCCTCATGGTCTCATGCTCTCATACTCTCTCATGCTGTGGAGTTAAACCACTAAACACAGACACAGACAGACAGACAGACAGACAGACAGACAGACAGACAGACAGACAGACAGACAGACAGACAGACAGACAGACAGACAGACAGACAGACAGACAGACGGAGAGATATGGATGAATGGACATACTGATATTTTATTGGTTTCTTGGGGATAAAAACACACATGATCTGTATGCAAAAACATTCCAGATCATGTGAATGAGAAAGCCAAACTTAAATATAATGTGAAAAACTTAGTGTGCAACAGCCCCACTGTTATATGTACAGAAATAGCAGTGGTTGTAAGTGAATAAAGTTACAAAAATTAACTCACATATTGATCCCTGTTGGTTGTTAGATGTTTAGAGCAACTTCCATTAGTGCTAATGTTCTCCCCACCCAGTGAGTGTGTGATGAGGCAAGTCTTCAGGTCAACACACACACAAGGTGATATAGAAATTTGACTGAGGATTCAAACAATCAAAGCTAGGTGACGAAAGTATGCGATATTCACTTTGTAACTTGGTACTATGTTTGTGTTATTCTTACTGCTCGCATGCTTATAAAACAGTAGAATCAATCGCACTGAATTGGTCTCATTGCTGGGGGTCCTGTGGGGGGCGGGGACAATTAGAGAGTGCGAGGTGGTTGGTCAGAGCTGCGTTGACGGGGTCTGTGATTGGTTAGAATTGGGCGGGTCCCGCCTGGGGGCGGGGCCTTGAACCTGCTGGATGTTGAAGGGCTGCGTTCACCCAGAGCTGTCTTCAGAGGGTCTCTCTCTAGCAGGCTGACAGGTCCGTGCTCAGGAGCCCAGGGGACGTAGCTGCCGTCTGAACAAGAGAAAAAAGCCACTCTTTTCCTCACTCCACCGCTGGATACTTAACTCGCCCTGGGGTTGGATTAACTTCGAGCCACTCTTTTTTAAGTTTTTCTTTTTAATTTGCTTTTAGAAGCCGCGTCAAGTCAGTACAGAAGACAATGGGCTCCCAGGCATCCAAAGGAAATGTGGCCGCGGAGGGAAACGCTGCTGCCGCTGCTGCTGATGCTGCAGCCGTCAAGACCAACGGACAGGTAACTCAACACGGCCACAGAGTTCAAGTTTGCCTCGAAAAAAGTTGAATTTCTGTCATGAAAACGCGAGTTTATCCTAAATTCAGCTTAGAACTTGTGAGGACATTTTAGGGCAGGTCAGGTGGGGCTAGTAGCATCCTGCTGGTCACAGAGCAAAAAAAAAAACACCTGAGAGGGAAAAAAAACCCAAACGACGCCGTTTGTGACTAGATTCTGTCTGTTTTGGTGTCGATGGCTCAAGCAAGTGTTTATTTGTGACTGAGGTGTTGCCCAAAATCCGCACAACGAAAGGGGGGGGGGGGGGGGGGGGAGGAGGAGGGGGGTGCTCGGGAGCACGTAGGCAGGCTGAGCAGTCCGTCTACTACTCCTCCCTGTGTAAAACACGAGCCTGTCTGCTCACCTATGTCACACACGCACATATACACACACACCGGGACTTTCCCCTGCTTTTCACACAAGTGCGATGAGTCACATTTACTACAACCGCGGCTGCTCCTACTACTTGATATCATTACTGGACCAATACGAGTGTAAATTGACTAATTGCATTCATCAAGTGACACACGCAAAAAAAAACCCCTCCCCTGCCCGGGGGAGTTTCCTTAAAATGGCGTTTGGTTTTCTTTGCGTTTACGGCGTATTAATGTGGTGGGGGAAAGGGCGTCAAGTGTGGTTATTCTTTCCCCCCCCCCCCCCCCCCCCCCTCTCCCTTGTCGCTCGGATGAGCTCCGCTCCGGTCTTTGTTGAGCCGCCGTCTGGCTGCGACCCGGTCGCCGCCTATCGGCTGATCCGGGTACTGCAAGGCGTCGCCTCCCAGCCGTCGACACGGTGGTTAATTGATGAGCACGACGATTGTCTGAGAAGAAACGAGCTTTGCACGTCGAAAACCGCTCAATTCGATGTTTCATGCCCGTGCAAAGAGGTTTCTGCGGGGTGAACTTGTTTTTCTGCGCGAGGCGGTGCAGCTCTAGTCAACCGATTGATCTCTTCTTATTCCACAGGAGAATGGGCACGTGAAGACCAACGGCGACGTCTCCACAAAGCCCGAGGGGGACGCCGCTGCCACCAACGGGTCGGCCGAGGCGGCCAAGGAGCCCGAGGCCAGCGCAGGGGGCGACGCCATCGAGCCGGCGCCCGCCGCAGACGGGGAGGCGGCCAAGCCCGAGGGCGAGGCCGCGGCCAAGGAGACCCCCAAGAAGAAGAAGAAGAAGTTCTCCCTGAAGAAGTCCTTCAACTTCAAGCTGAACCTGAAGAAGAGCAAGAAGAGCGAGGCCGTGAAGGAGGAGGCGGCGGCCGCCGCCGCCGCCGCGGCCCCCGCCGAGGAGAAGCCCGCCGAGAACGGAGCCGCCGCTCCCGCAGAGGAGGAGAAGAAGGAGGAGGCGAAGGAGGAGGCTGCTGCTGCCGCCGCCCCCGCCGCTGCCGCCGCCGAGGCCCCGAAGGCTGAGGAGGCGGCCAAAGAGGAGGCCCCCAAGGAGGAGGCCAAGGAGGCCGCCGCTCCGGCCCCCGAGGCCACAAAACCCACAGAGGAGAGCAGCTCGACCCCCGCTCCCTCTGAAAAGAAAGAGTGATTGTACCTGAAGCTCACAATGAACTGGGTGAACTGTTTTTCAAGAGAGAGAGAGAAAATTTAAGAGAATATATATATATTTATATATATATGTGTATATGTATACATATGTATATGGATATATGTATATGTAAATATATACACATGTATGTGAGAGACTCCTTTGACGTGCCACTTTTCGTCATGATAACAAGACGACAGACTAGATTCACTAGATCACTTCCCTGGTTACTGCTCGACGTCTGGACCTGGACTGAGTGTTAGGCTGTGGGTCGGTCGCGATGTGGATTCTAATGGCTAGAGTGCGAGCTAACAACACCACGAAGTAGGGATGGAGGAAGGGAGGATGGATGGATGGATGGATGGATGGAGACGGATGGAGTCGAGACACCTCCTCGCCGAGGGATCGAAGCTAGATCAGATACTAGGACACCACCACCACTTGAAATGACTGTTGAGTAGAGAAAAAGAAAAAAACAAAACAAAATCAAGAAAATTAAAGAGACTCGCCAACTTTTTACATTCCTATATTTTAACCCAAATTTGAAGTATTTTGTGGTGTATTATAGAGAACCATCTTAAAGATTCAGAGAAGCTATTACTTGTTTGTTTAAAGAAAAAAAAATAGACGACTTTGATTTTTACCTTACTATGAAAAAAAAAAGAACACTTAAGCTTGCTATGTTCACTGTTGCGGTTTGATATGAAGCAGAGTTGTTTATCTGTCGTGTGTGAGCCTGAATCTGCTTTGTCTCTGTAAATACATTGGACTGATTTCTGTTCTTTATTTTGCTAATGTTGACAGATGTTACTGGTTTTATTGTAAAGTTGATAATGGTAAATAAATGTTGGTTACCTGCCCGTTGACGTGTCTTCATGTTATTTGGAGTGCAGCACTTTCGCCATTCACACAGCATAGGTCACTGGGCCAAGGCTACACTCCACGTTATGACAAGCATACGCATGAAACACTGTAGCACGAAGGTGATGTGCCTGGAATAAGCCACGTAATCAGGTTTCTGGTGAAAGAAGCCATCGAATGGGAATAACTGGTAATACAGAGCGTGTTACATTTTGGAAGAAAGGTGCCTGACGCTATCGGTCAATGTCGACCACATTATAGCAACTGACTCATAGTGTTTACAAATGGCCAGGAATAAAGACATTTTCATTCATCCAGTCACTGAGTAGAAGCTTAGAGGCTCAACAGATCCTCAGCGAAGGCTCAAATTTATAGCAGCAGCACCATTTCCCTCCATATTCGGCTTCAGCACCTAACTTTAAAGCGAGCTTATTGCAGAGATAAACATAGAAAACCGTATGGAAATTTGCAAGGTTACATTGGCTCCTTGAGAACAAACGTGTACTCACAATATAGTGCTCAAAATATAGAGACATGGTACAAACCTATACGAGAGGAGATGAGAATCGTTTCACAAATAAAATGTTATGAGCAATAAGGTGTGCCCTTGTCCAACTGAACACACTCTGGGGCTTCACTGTGATCTGGACTGAGCGGGAGCGGTCGCTGCCAACGTTTTGGGCTGCATTTATCTATGTGGCTGACATCACCGAGGTTAGTTCGCCACCGTTCGCGCTACATTTCACCATCTCCCTTAATTGCCACCTGTGGCTATAGCGGCTGTTAATCAGCACGGGTTACCCAGACTGATACGCCCATTGTGTCGAAGAGGAGGTGTAATCTTTAAAGATCCGCTCCGCGTTGTGCCCGGCCTGTATGAGAAAATCTCCCTCAATGGTGTCATTAAAGTTTTATTTCACCCATTATCCTACGCGGGCCTGGCCGCACTATAAAAAAAAAGGGAGAAAAAAAAAGGGACAGTATATCATCTGATTCTGTCACGCCGCTCATTGTGGATGACACAAGAAACGCCCACACGCTGTAGATGACTGGGTCGGAGGCAAGTGATCACACTAACACAGTGACCCCGGGCCCCCTGCCTCCCTCCAGTAGTCCTCTGATCACTACACCCTCACCCTGCACGCCTACCCCACCGCCTCCTGCTGGAGGTGGCCTCCTGATGGAGGTGGCCTCCTGATGGAGGTGGCCTCCTGAACATGGCTCCCAGAAGCTGGCAGGGCTGTGCGCCGTAGCTCAACCAACCTACGCTGCGCTCACGGGGACATGATGAGCGGGATGCGCTCGGGGCCAGCTTTCAAACAATTTCTGAATTATTGAAGCAACGCTGCGGCTCCGCAATTCATATAGCTCTACCTCCCGGCACAGACCATTTGATGACCTCAGATTTATCTCATGATGAAGTGGCGTCGTGCATGGAGCCAATCCAGAGGAACCAGTGCCTAAATGGCCAAATGGTGCAAATCCGCCATGTCTCTGCGATGTACGCCTGCAGCAGGGACGGTGAGCTGTAAAATATTAATGGCTCGCCCTGTGGGAGCGAAGCTTTCCCACGTATCTTCGCTCTGGATGTCGTCGTTTGCTTTGCAAGGCGTGCTGCTATAAGTGAGGCTGGCCCTGTTCAGCGCTGTGTGTGTGTGTGTGTGTGGGGGGGGGGGGGGGGGGGGGGGTGTGCAGCCTCTCAAAGCAGCGACGGGGGTCTGCAGAGATTTGGAGGCTCCAGCCGGGCACAAGTGAGCCCACCCTGCCACCTGGTGGCCGCTGGGTGCAGCTGCAGAGATGGCGACCGCCCATTGTCTGGTCTCCACTCTGCTCCCGTATTCACCGGGAGGCTTGCGAGCGCCAAAAGCCCGCATCCATACGCATAATCGGGTCTTATTGTGCGCCGCGACAGAAGACTGGACCGTGGCCACTGTGTAGCTCGGGTTTGGGCAGAGCTGTGCCTTAGTGAGTAGCACTGTCGCCTGAAAACATGAAAGGGTCCCGGTTCAAATCCTGGAGGGATTTTTCACATTGCATGCGGGTTTTCGCCCAGTGCTCCGGTTTCCTCCGATGGTCTGAAAACATGACGTGGAGAGTGTGAGGCACTAATGAGAGCTGCCTGAGGGGGTGAAAGAAAGAGTGAGGGCTGGGATAAGAGTCGGGCAGATCTTCACATCATCACTGGGTGCTAGGTGGGTGAGATAATGCATGGAGACGCAGGCAAGAGCTTGACACGCCCGTGTCTTGAAAGGATTTGCCCTCCACTTGTTCTATTTTCAGGGTGTTCACTTATGTCCAGAAATAACTGATATTGGCCTCTAACACAGGTACTTTTAGGTCAGTGAGAAGTAACCTTAATGGAACTAAATCACAGGAACATGGTTTGCTACACCAGCCTCTGGGCTGACATGGGTTTCCTAGTGCCTGAGAGGAGCAAGAAGAAGTGGACATACTTGCTGGGAAATGGTGCCTCATCGGAGAGCACTACTTGGAGTTTACTACTGCTATGACAGTGAGTGTGCTGGCTTAGGTGCAGGTGTTCAATGTGCAAGGTGGCAGCAGGTGCTTCTGTGGGCAAAAGCAGGTTAGAACTGAATGGTCACATCAGGGCCCTGAGCTCCATCGGGCCTGTGTCCATGCATCCTGCCTCTTCACCTGCTGGGCAGGTCAAAATCCATCCTACAGTCTTTTTGCAGATGATGATCATGAAGTTGGCAAATGTTTGGATTGGTGGATATTAAATGCATCAGGGCGGCCATCAGAGCTCAGGAGCTCTGAGTTTCGTTGTGTGCCGAGTACAGTAAATTAGCCTTGTTAACACTGATACAGCGTATGGAGGGTAGCTCAAAAGCCTCTTGAAATGCCATTATGTGAATTGCCTCTCCTCTCCAGGTACCACCAGAGGGTGTTATGTCTATAGATATTGACAGAGGCTTTCTACACTACAGGCACAAACTTTTACTCAATGTGGGTTGTAGTAAAAATCCCTGCAAAGGGATAAACAAGGTGAGTTAGTTCATTTGATGCTGTGTGAATAATAATAAAGTAGTTTATTATGCATGTGTGGTTCACTGAGATACAGTGGTAAGAAGATGGGGAGTCCAGTCCTGCAATGGCATTAACTGTTTCAGACAAAAAGACGGCAATTTGAAGTCTACCCCAGGGTGGATGTTACACTATTGCTCCAACTGGCAACCTGTGACAATGAGACCCACCTTTTATTCCTGTTTTATCCATTTTTCCCCGTGTTTTAAGTGTGAATGGGTTGTGAACCACTGCAGAGCTGGATGCTGGGACACAAGTGTTAGATATTTTGTATTTTTGATCTTATTTAAATGGCCACAATCATGCTTTTCATATATTAAAGAAAACTGATGCACTTGTGCTTCAAGTTGCAATTACACATCCTGAGGGTAAAGAAAGCAAATGTATGAAAGCAGTGTGTTGGTGTTCACATATCATTGGCTATCTGGGACTATAGCAACAAAGAAGAGTTGATTTAACATTCCCATCACTAGTGAGAATTTTCTGCTAGTTACATATGATAGTGTCACACCTCTTTAAGTGAATGAGAGTTGGACAGACCACAGACAAGATTTGACTTCAGTAAATTTTATGGTGACTTGTGGTGGAATGGTTTACAAATGAAAATATATCAATCGAGTCAAATTCTACACGTTGGTAGAATTGGGTTAAATAAACACCAGGAAGCAGGGAGTCCAGTCCAGTCAGGAAAGATAAGCCGATCCAGGGAACAAAAAAGCAAAACCACTCCTTTTTCCACCGAAGCAGTATCCAAGAGATGTTAGGGGGGGGGGGGGAATCACCACACTCAGAGATCCAGTCAACTCCTCTGACCAGGTTTCCTTTATTTGAAGCTAGTCAGAGAGGTGTACAGGCTGGATTTGATCGGTGGCTGCCCGATCGAGCCCGACCTGTGCGCCGACGTACTATCGGCTCTGGTGAGGGCAAGGAGCAGAGGTGGGCAGGTCCTTCTTCCTGACGGGACTGTGTTAGTTGAAGCTGTGTAGGGGGTCGGAGGGGCCTGGTCGTCTACGCCTCCAGTTCAAAGTCAAAGTACTGTGGGTCGAAGTAATGAATCCTGACGTATCCGTCCTCTCCTCCGCTGCTGTAACTGTGGACAAACCAGACAAGTGCAGGAGACATGTCAGCGGCGATACAGAGACATTTTGACTAGCACGGTTTAAGACGCTGCAGCTCCGAGCAGCCTCACCTCTTGCCATCAGGGTGGAACGCCACGCAGTTGATGGGACCGAAATGACCCTTGACTCTTCCAAACTCCTCTTCATAGGCAGCGTGGAAGAACCTGAGGAGAGGGAGGAGTGGCAGGTTACCACGGAGACCCCGCTACCCCTACAGGTCCCCACATATGAACAATGTGCAACATAAGAATGAACACTTTTCTCACCTGGCCTCAAACTTTCCGATCCTGGTGGAGGTGGTGGTGACCTCCATGGCCTCCTGACCTCCTCCCATCACCACCTAAATCCCAAACACCACAGGTGTCAGAGGTTGGGGTTGAGAGGCGACTGCGATGAGGGGTTTGCACGTCTGGAGTCTTTACTTACGTGATCCATGATGGGCGAGATGGCGGCGGAGTTGACAGGCCTCTCGGTCTTGAAAGACTTGATGTGATCCAGAGAGGTGGTGTCAAACAGCTGAGAGGGACAGAGAAAGCGTGCGAGATGAAAAACTGAACAAATGCGAGGAACATGTTTTGAGGTCCGTTTTTTAATGCCACTGCTGCTGTGGTCCCACCTTGGCAGAGTTGTCTTTGGAGGCAGTGATGAACATTGTGAGGTCCAGTGAAGTCTGGATGTCATTGATCTGCTTGGTGTGCTCCTTCATCTTCTTCAGGATTTCTCCAGACTAGTCCGCAAACATCACCCACAAAAATGTTCACGTCTTTAAGTACATCTGTCTATCCTCTGGCAAAGCATGAAAATGTTCCCCAAACTTTGCCTTTCACTCATATAGATCATTACAACTGGTGCCTCGTGAACAGTCTGTGTGTGTCCCACCTTGGCACTGAACTGGTTGATCTCTCCGTTCTCGTGGCCAGCGATGACACACTCTCCCAGGGGTCCCCACACGGCACTGGTGATCTTGTGGTCACTGCAAGGCACAGACAGGTAGGGCTGGTTGTCCTCTGCCATATGAGAGAAAGAGAAATTTCATCACTTAGAGCAGACACAATGATGAGCGACCTCAAGCCAGTCCGTTTACACCTGGTTTCCAATGTGTTCCGGGTGTCCTGAATTTAAGCGGACGGTTCAGGCTACAGTAGGCGGTGGTCTGTACTGCAATTGGCCACATTCTTTTGGCCTTTCCTTGGTCAAACATGGATATGCATTCACAACAGATGTACTTAGAATTGTCCACTTGTTAACAGTTCATCCATAACCCATGCATCACACATCAATAAACATCTTTCCTACGGTTCAAAACTTAAGTACTTCTCACTGGATATCACGACGTAAAGCAGATACACACAATAAGCTTTATCGCTCCACACTGAGCCTACAAAAAGACAACATCGGCCGTCGCGTTTCCGGGCTTCGTACCGATCTGCTGGGGATCCCTCAGGTCGAAGAAGTTCAGGTAGCACTGGTAACCCATCTGCTTGTCCGTGGAGAACATGATGATGTTGCCGCTGAAGTCGAAGCCGCACGTTCTGACAGCAGAGTTGGTGTGGAGCAGGGCCAGCTGTTTACCTGCGCAGCACAGAACGACGGAGGCAGAGGGGTGAGCAGATGCAGCATCACCAGTGGTGGACAGTTCAAAGTCAACACACTAAAATCTGTACACACTGTCCCGCGTAAACACACTGAAATAATTTGGTTCTACCCACCGGTCTCACAGTCCCATAGTCTGCAGCTGTTGTCGGCCGATCCTGTCAGAACGTTTTTAGTGTCCCCTGAGAGGAGGCGGGTAAAGGAACTCCACATATATGATCTGCTATCAATGCAGCCACTGGATCAAGCAACACAACACCAACCATATACAGTCATACAGCTTGGAAAGGGATACAGTCACAATCGACACACCACACAGCTCCTGTGTGTCCATTGTAGGTGCCAAGCCTCTCCCCGTTGACAGAGTACCACACGTTGGCGACCTACAGTTTGAGAGGATACAACAGAGGCGCCGGTTAAATGAGATCCAAAGCCACACAGTACAACAATGGCAGGAGTCAGAGCGCATCTCAACCACAGCATGGACTCACTGTGTCTTTGGCAACAGAGAAGAGCAGGTCTCCCTCCCGGTTGTACTTGATTTGAGTGATGGACCTCTCATGGCCCTGCAGTAGGATAGGTTTCTGTGGGGAGGAGTAAACGTTAACGGACTTTTCAACTATCTAACAAACGAGAAGTGTTATTCGATACACTTCCATTGAAGATGAGATGTGGCAACAGCAACAGGCCATTGTGACGTATTTCAATAGAAAACAAGCCGGTAGTGGCTTATTAATGACAGGGCAGTTGTGAATACACGGTTTATTCGTTCATCTCGGCATTTTGACAGCTCTCCATCCTGTTGTTGTCATCTTGCATCAGCTAAATGTGAAGCTAAGCGTTGCTAGCGTATGATAAGGTAGGCTCGGTTCAAAGCTAAGCTAACTGTGGCGGCATAGCTAGCAGCTGAATCAGGGGATGCGTGTAATTCAGAGAGAGATAAAACCAGCGGCAGTCTGTCGCCAAGCAGCGCACCAACCATTTTCGTCAGCTAGATACTGCCAGTCGGTCCAGTTTATCCAACACTGCTCGTAGACGGAGAGAACAGGCGGACACTCGTGCTTCAGGCTCCGGAGCCGCTGCGGAAGAGGAAGACGATGTACTTCCGGTGTGACAAGTGACTCAATTGTTACGGCGCCATCTTGTGGTAGCAGTATTCAGCCATCCGTTACCTAGCTCCATGTCTGGTGGAACCTTGTTTTTACTCAGAAGAGAGGCCATGTCTCTGCTGCTCTGGCAGAACACAGTGACAGAATCACCCTTGGTGTTGTTGGTGTGGGTTGGTCTGTAGTCTGAGGTGTAATGGGGTGTAGGCTACATGTAAAGGTATGCGATGTGGGCATAACCAAAGGTATTGGTAAACAGTAGATCACACAGATAAAAGTTGTGTACAACATCAAGTGCAGGGTCATGAACTGTGACTCAGAGACCAACAGCCACAATTTAACATGATAGTAAGACAGGTAGAGAGGGAACACCTTGGTCTTACATGATTTTAAGCATGTTGGACAAAACTTTACAGCTCCTGAATTGACAGCAAATACTGTACTTCTTTTGAAGGTGGAGGAAATTTGGGATGTCAGTTGAAATATTTAGCAACTTCTTTAGATGTACAGTGCACCAACACTGCACCAGACCCCTTCACTCTCCAACACCCCCCCTTAAAGTCTGCTGCACAAGCTCAGAGCACATAACTGTGTACTTTTGTCATGAATTGTTGAGTGAACAGGGTAAACAGAAGAAATGAAAAATGTTGTGTTCTCACAATGCATACGACAATAACTCTTGAATATGTAGTCCAATATGAATCTGATGCTCAGTTGACAGACATTTCAAATGGACACCGTTACATCTTTTTATTTCACAAGAAACAAAATATACAGTCAGATATAAGTACTGCAAAAGACAAAAAAGAAACAAAAAGAAAGGAAACATCTTTGGTTCCTTCTCATGGTCAAAACACCTCCACCTCCCCCAATGGAGCAGAGGTACAATAAATCTTTCTGTGAGGCAATGGAAGAAATTAGCTTTGCCATTTCTACTTAAGTTGACATAACTGATTCTACAGGCTGACACCTTGGGATCAATGCTACATATCAAGTAATACATAAGAATGTCTGAGGAAAATTGACATGTTTGGGAGTGAAAGTACAATTCAGAACTCAGCTTCTCTCCTTATTGCCACTTACTGCACCTTCTAAAAGCAACAGGAGAGATGGACAATGAGATGCTCACTGTCGAGAGACTGAAAGGCCATCGACAGGAGTCAAACGTAAGCAAAATTTGCTGTGAGATATGTTATCTGGTTATACAATACATCCATGCAGGATATAATCAATATACATTCTCAGCTAAGTGCTTTGTCAGTTTAGACTGCAACAGAAGAAAACCAAAAGGCAAGCGTTGCATAGAGGTCCTTAAACATTCTCTAGTTACAACCTGATTACAAGCTACTGCAATTCCCAGGGCCGTGACAATCATTGACATGTAAGCACGCACACACACGCATACACACGCGCACACAGAAGACTGACCTAAACAGGTTTAGAGTGGTTGTCATTACAATGTTAGAAAGAAGACTGGACATCTTGAAAACCAACTGAGCTCGAAGGTACTTGGTCAATAAAAGCAACACCTTCCAGTGCTTGCACTGTCAAGATACTCAATATCGTATATATATATATACTCAGTATCAACATATAGATATTGAGTGTATATATATATGTATGTATATATACGTACTCAATATCAGTGAGTACGCATCGATCAATAGATACCGCAAAATCAAACCTTGCACATATGAAGCTGTGTGATGCAAACATATAAAACAAGGGACGTTTGGTCTAAAAGGTAAAACTGTGGTAAAAAAAAAAAAAAACTAACTCTGGCCATAAATTCTTAAATCTGAACAAACAAGAACAATGTCAGATTATTGATATTATTAATTACGCAGCGCTCAGGATTATTTGTTATGAAGAACTGGATAAGCTCGTTTATAAATGCCTTCACCTGAAAGGAAACTTAGGTGGTCTTCAGGGTACTGCGAGCTATAAATCACACCCCCTTCCAACCACAATGGAAATAAAGATGCACGTGCACACACACGCACACACTAACTCACACACACACACACACACCTCATTCGACCTCTGATGACTCTCTGAGCCAGATCTCTGTTGGTCCTGTGTCATCCCAAACTGTACGGTCATTCATCCTGCCAACCTGCCCCGTGCGTAATGCCAGTCAGAGGAAGGAATGTGTGCCAAGGCGGCACGGCTCAGTGCCACCCTGCATTTACGAGCGTGCCACTAACGATGCTGGTACAGGCCACTGCGGCCGCCTCATGGGCGGGGGCCGTCGGCGTCAACTTAGGGGTCCGCGTTGGAGCCAGTGTGTAACGGGGCCGGGTCCGGATTCTGGATGCCTGTGCCAGAGAAGTCGAGGACTTGAGATCCCCACGTTTCTGTGTAGCAGCATGTGTGGCACAGTTTGTTCTTGGAGTGTCACCAAAACCGGGGCGAGTTTTAAAGACAAATTAAATTATCAAGCCATTTTAAGAAAATAGAAAAAAATAAATCCCTTAAGTTTTCCTCCTCGAGCCTGTGTTCCTTAGAGGTTTCCCGCAGGTCATCTGAGGAAATAACCCTGACTAATCAATGAAGCGTGGAGATGTGACTAATAGGGATAAGTGGTTATTTCAAACCATGTAATCAACATATTACCTTAATCATTTTATTCACAGTAACTGAGTTATGCTGCGCAGGCTAGTGCAGACAGATAAGACACTATCTTCCCATCACCCTAAAAAGCCCGCAGAGCATGCCGAGAAGACACAAGCTGCCCCTGCTATCTGATCTGCTTCCCGGCCAGTGTTTAACATGAAACGTCGTCCTGTGGAGGAGTAGTGGCTTGCGGGCTGGTGGCTTTACAGTTTGGTGGCTTGGTGCTGGAGGGGGGAGGGAGAGAGAGAGAGAGAGAGAGAGAGAGAGAGAGAGAGGGAGGGAGGGAGGGAGGGAGCTAGGGGTGGCGGCGCCTCATTCCTGTGCGGCGATGGCCTGAGCCGCGGCCCCCTCCAGCAGGCTGTCTGTGTCCGCCCCTGGCTCACAGTGGCAGGAGGACTGGGGGCAGGGGGCGCCGCTGTCTGCCACCGGGGGGCCGCCGGGCTCCAGGAGAGAGTCCGTGGGTGGCGGAGAGGGGGAGTCGGTCCCTGGGTGGGAGGCGGGGGCCGCGCTACTGTGGGGGTCGCTGAGGTTCTGGACCTTCTTGTTGAGCTCGTTGCGTTCCACTTTCAGGGCCCGCCGCAGCTTCTCAAGCCGCTGGACTTTGCCCTGAAGCGCCTCGAACTCTCGGTCCCGCACAGATTTCTGGACACACACACACACACACACACACACACACACACACACACACACACACACACACACACACACACACACACACACACACACACACACACACACACACACACACACACACACACACACACACACACACACACACACACACACACACAGTGATGCAAAGGTCAGCCTTTATGTTTCTGCGTTATGGACAGCTGCACTGAATACAACTCGTCACATATCTATCCTTTTTGTCAGGCCAGTCACATTTTCCTGATTTCACCTTTTTAAATAAAACATGAACGATGACGGTAATTGTATAAACTGGCTCGTGCGCAGCTCTGTCGAACCCAATCAAATTTGTTTACTTGAAACGGTGCGAGCAGAATGTGCAACCTCATGTATCAGCTTAAGAGTCGTAAGTACTGCACACGGTGCACCTCCAATTTCTAAATATTCTTGAGCAAATGAATGGCCCGGCGTCCGTACTGAATGACTTCAGTTCCACTATCAGAGAGTAAATGTGTCGGAGCATATTTTCACGATTACACCTCAACACGATTTGCTTGATACACGTCTCTGTAATGGCAATGAAGCGTTGTACTGAGAGCGTGTGAGTGCCTGTTAATATTCTGTATGTCTCAGGACGTCTCATGCAGTTCTGGCCATGGCTCGACCACTACAAGCAATGGTCCGTACCTCCTCGGCCATCTCCAGCAGTGCCTTGTTGCTGCTCTCCCACCTGGAGCGGTACATGGCCGTCTCCTTCTCCAGCTTTTTGATCTTTTTAGTCATCTGGAACACAAGGGAGACGCCGTCAAATCCAGGGGACGCAGACGAACGCGTCTCCCCTCTTACCCTGACGGCGGGCGGCTCACCTTCTCCATCTCCTGCTTGAAGGTGGTGAACACCTCGTTGCTCTTGGACAGCGTGGTCTGGAACTCTTCGAACTTCTCCGTGTACAGGGAGAGCTGTGAAACGCACCGATCAACCGTGAGTCTCATGGGCCGCTCGGGGGCAGCCGAGTCACAAACGTGCTAAGGCCGATGTCCAACCTGCTGTTTGAGGTGAACCTCCTGCTGCTTCATCAGCTCGCACATCCTTTGAGACTCCACGGCTTCTTTCAGCAGCTGAGGGAAGGGAGGAGAGCCAAGTCAGTGGGAGCCGAGGCTCTGCGTTTGCATTTGCCAGAGAGCGTGTTCGGCGTGTAATTACAAATTCTTTCTCCCTGTCGTGGCGTTCCTCGGACTCCTTGAGCAGCTCCTGGGCCTGGTGCAGCTTGGCGTCCACCAGCTGCTGCTGCAGGTCTTTGTGCTTCACCACTTTGTCTATGTGCTGATGGCGAGGGAAGGGGGGGGGGGGTCACACAGAGTCAAAGAAACAAGGTTCAACAAAGCTGCACTGGGCGGAGTTGAGACGCTTTACAGCAGACCGTGGCTGCGGAACGGGCGGCCCACGTACCTCCTCCCTCAGCTTGTACTGCTCGTAGAGCTTCTTCAGCTTCTCGGCCAGCTCCGTGTTCTCCTGCCGCAGACTGGCGTTCCTCTCGTTGTGCTGCTCCATCTGGGTCTGGATGTCGTTCAGCGTCACCTGGAAGTGCGACGTCACTTCCTTCCTCTTCTCCTCCTCCAGACGCGTCCTCTGCACTCCCTCCTCCTGCCCGGGGAAGGACGAGCGACACGGTGAACGGAGGCACTCACGTCCGGCTGCCGGCTCCCGCCATGGAACGCGGGCTCGCGTCCACTCGGCGGCTGGTTGCGTACCTTGAGCGTGCGGTTGTGTCTCTGCAGCTCCCTGCACAGGCTCTCCAGCTTGCTGCGGGCCAGGATGGCCTTGCTGTGCTCGTTCCGCAGGTTGTCTTTCTCCTGGACCAGCTGGTTCTGCTTCTTCTGCAGCACGCGCATCTGCTTCTGGGTGTTCCGGTGCTCCTCCAGCTGGCACAAACACACACACACACAAACGCAGGCAACTTCATTGCAGGCAACCATAAACACAGAGATGCTTGTACACCATCACGTCGCAAGAAGTCGTAACACTGCAGTCCAGTCTGCCTCCATCAGCACTGACTCACAGCCAGATCACACACACACACACACACACACACACACACACACACACACACACACACACACACACACACACACACACACACACACACACACACACACACACACACACACACACACACACACACACACACACACACACACACACACACACACACACACACACACCTGAACAAACAGGCCCGTCTCGCTATCACAGCAGCACACGCAGCCAAAATGGGCACTTCCTTCGGCACACACAGCCCCGGTAAATCAACCGAGGTGGTCATTACTGCAGCGAAACACAACACCCTGGCATGGGCCGAGGGCCCAGGATACAGGATCTGCACTGCACCAGGCTGCGTTTGTTTGGACAATTATCAACGCAACTCCTTGAAGACCACCCCGCGTTTGCATTCCAAGCTGCCGACTACTAAAACTCGGCGGCCCAAGGTACTGTGCATCTAGGTCAGTGATTGTACTCAGGACATGCAATAGTAATGTCAGCAAGCAAAGAATGTACGTTCAGAAAGGGGTTCCTTCGACCGCTGAATGACAGCAGACAGGGAACACCTTCATAACGCACAATGAGGTGGCGGCTGCTCTACAGGGTTGCTGTTGCACCTACCAGTTCAGCATACTTCTTACAGAGGCCGGCCAGCTTCTCCTCTGGCGTGCTGAGCGTATTCAGAGTCTGCATGAGAAGAGTGATCTCTTTGCCTGCAGAGAGGAGCACCACAGGGACGGGACGGGATCAGAAAGCCTGGTTTGGAAACCACGCCGATAAGCAAAGAATAAGTCCTCGCTCCTTACCCAGGCCCTTCACTTTTTTCTTGTCCTGACCCTTCTTCTGCTCCTTCTGCCCCCCCCTGGACTGCTCTATCGAGTCCCCCTGCTTGTCGCCCTCCCTGGTGAGGCCGTTGAGCTCGGGGCTGTGGGACTGGCCGTTGGGCAGGCCGCTGGCGTCGTCTGACATGCTTTCCCGACAGTAAGTGCTGAGGATGTCCTCCAGCTGGCGGCTCAGCTCCTCCACCATGTCACACTGAGAGCGAGTGGCCTCTGCGCCTGGACACAGTGGAGAGGGGGAAAACACAGCATGATGGAGGACCTGGCTGACTCGTTGGGCTCTGGAGGTATGACGAGATGAATCAGGGGTCAACACGCATTCCTCCAGTTACTTTATTTGTTTGTTGTCATGTGCTGCATCAGACTGTCCTCCCTCTCCTCTCACTCAGCTGCCACTCGTCTGCTCCACCACCGCGCATGACGATGTGCAGAAAACTGCTCGGTCGGAGTCCACGGCTTGCATAGTATTGCAGGATTCTCTGAATCCACTACAGTGTTAGTGTCTGGGCCGCAAATTGCCATGCTGACTACTCTGTGCCCCATGTAGCGAGTCATGAATGATATCAGACATAGCCCGAGTTTAATATTCTGCCATTATGTGGCTCCCTGGTGCGCGTGCTGGCACATGGACCTGAGGAACCGGGGCTCTTTACCTTCACTGCCAGCCTCGTGGCTCTGTGGGGGCGTCTCGGTCTGGGGCGTCTGGGGCTCGGACTCCTTGGGGCTGTTGCTGCTGCTGTCCGAGCTGTCTTTAGCAGGCGCGGGGGACTCCGCTCCCCCGGGTGCAGGCACGGCGTCCTCGCTGGCCTGGCCGGCGGACTCCTCGGTGTCTTGCTTCTTCATCTCGGGGCGTCTGCAGGAAGCAGGATAACCCTCAACGGCTGACCAACAACAGCAAACAAACAGTGTCAGTGACGTGAGGTCCCGCTGGAGAACTTATAACCGAGATCTTGGTTTTGACTGTTGAGCCTCATCAGCCTTGGTTGTGGGGGGGAAAACCTGACCTGCACTTGGCTCTATGGAATGACATTGGACGAGACCAGATGAGTCATTTCAGACACATGACAACTTTGTAAACGTGTTGTATAATCGCATAACGCTCTCTGCGATCACATTAACCGCCTCTGGTGATCAATACAGGGATTTCAAGCCTCCAGGGTCGCAGCTGGCTTTCAAGGAAACCTGCTACGAGCTCGGAACACCAATGCCGTGTCGACACAGACTAAGGCTGCGGCTACAGCTTGCCATATATATCTAATTGCGAGATTCTGCTCGAATGTCTGATCAAGCGTAGCGACGGTGTGTCGAGGTTTCACATTACGTTAGCTGGCCCGGGCTAGCACCTGCTAGCCTGCATTAACTTCACACTATTAGCTCCTTTGCGCGCGCATGCAAAAGACACGCACGTCCACCGGCACGGGCACGCACGACACTGCCCTGTTTCCAGCCGCATATGCCGCCCTGCCAGATAATGGGGGGTTGTTTACCTTCAGAGTCAATGAGGAAACAGCGAGAGTGTCTGAGCCTGGAACTGCAGGTTTCCTCAAACAGCGTGAGCCAGAGAAAATACACTTCCGGTCATAACTTTGGAATCTTCTTCTTCTTCTTGCGGCTTGTTTCTCTGGTTCAAACGTTGTCGCCATCTGCCGGAGGCATAAAGTCCTGACCGTACAGCCTGATTAGGGCTGGATATCGATTCTGATTTCCGATTCTTAAAGTTCAGAATCGAATTTTTCTGAATCCCTGGTCAATGTATCAGACCATACATAGTTACTCATTAATGATTATTTGATCTGGAGAGAGAGAGAGGGAGAGGAAAGAGAGATCGACAGAGAGAGAGAGAGAGAAAGAGAGAAAGAGAGCAAGCAAGCAGTGGAGGGAAAGTCTCTGGTAGAGAGAGACTCCGGTAGAGAGAGAACCGGAGTCCAAAGCCTAGAGTACCGAGAGGCACTCTAGCCTTTGATGCCCAAAGGAACTAGCCCTTGGGCCTGCTGGCTACTGGAGCCAGCAGTGCTGCTACCAGAGGAGCAGATCCCTGCTGCTCAATCCACGATCAGCCCTTAGTATTTGGCTTCCTCAGCGCATTTCCGCGCCTCCACCACCAAGGGCTGCTGATCCGTGGGCAAGCTCTGCCAGATGGCAATCCTGACCCCGACTTACAAACTTTTCTCTCAACAGTGCGACGGCATCGTGACCTCACACTGCTGGTAATCAACCTCGTAGCGGTGACGTCAGCGATGACGTCACACTCGCAATAGAACTCATACATCCCGAGCGTTCACCCCAGAACAAAGAAAAACAAACATTCCATTCACCTACCTAATGAATAGGAACAGTGATGACGTCAGCGATGACGTCACACTCGCAAAAGGACTCATACATCCTGAGCAATTCACCCCAGAACAAACAAAAAAACAAACAATCCACACAGACAATCCAAAACCAACAAGCCACAGTAGGCTGTCCTGTCATTAGGACATTATTGGTGGATTTGTCGCCCCTTTTTTTTAGGACAAACTTAACAGAAAAAAAACAACAAAACAAAACGTGTACGCTCCCCATAGCAGCATCATCAAGAGGCTGTCTTGCCTGTGACCGTCAGCGTTTGAGGTCATGATAGAAAGGAAGGAAGGACTGTACACTGCCTACCGTATGGTATACAGCAACATGACATAATAGGCGTATAATGATGAGGTGATGATGTGACACCTGCCTTATACATACCTTACACAGCCCTATTACTAGGAGTGGCGAGGCATATTTGACATGTCACACTTGCAGTAACTGCCATGCTTACCGTACACCATGAACTGAAATTCACTGATCAGAATGATCTCAACGCGCATGTGCCCTGCAACACGACCAGTAATCTTTACATGTCATGCAGACACAGGCATGTGTGAGCACACCTGCCTCGACTTGACGTACAGCTAGCGCTGAGGTTTCACAATTAGCAGTTGAATTAACTGCAACTATAACTGCTATTTGGTAACTGAGGCTGCGTCAGCTCACACATTCATCATACACCACTGATAATGATTTAGGGAAATAAACAGGAGAAATGGCGCCTTTCATGGTTCTGTCAGGATGGCCGACATAAGCATAAACAGTGACTGCAATCCTGCATGTGCTGGGCGGCGCAAGAAGACACATCCGCGTTAAAGGGTTGCAACATAACTTTATTTTGTACAGTATTTCCACTGAACAATTTAAAATTTTAATATATTTTTACACTTTTAATATCGTTGCTGTTCCTGTATGTTTTCTTCTTTTCATGTTCATGTTTGTGTGTCATGTTCAGCTGAAGTGTATAAGTTTCTCGTCACTCATTCATACCGTCGGTAAAGTCACGTCAAGTCACAGTTGAAGATGGGTAAATCTTTTTTTTTCTTGTTTTTTTTTTTGAGCAAATGAAAACTCATCAACAGGAATAGAGAAAATAAATACATGTAAAAGAAATGAGAGGACCAGAGCAGAGAATACATCAGGACTGGTCGGTAATGGCATATGAAAAGTATTTTACAAACATGTAGCATTGTAAACATTTGTAGCGTAGACATAACTTGACCAAGCCAAGCATGGCTTTAGATTTTGATACAGACAAGGACACCCTCTGGGACGGAAGACAAGTCAGATTTGAGATATTTAGTGATGTCTGTTCATTCCCCTATAGGTAACAAGGTTCCTGATCATGCAGCCTGACTAGGACAAACTCTTACTCTAAACACAATTATCCAAAAATATAGCCCATGATATCCTGATCAGGAAAAAGATCAAGAAAAGCAGAAAAGGCTTGTATCCTCACCTCCTATTTTATCTTCTGTTTTTTTTTTTTTCCCTGTGATGTGTTCTAATGAGGCTTTTTCTCCACTTCGCAGAAGTGATTAGAATTGCATCTGAATCCCTGTCAATGTATCAGAACATACATAGTTTAACTTAATAATACTTTTTAATGTAAATCACTGCACAATTTTTTATCTTAGAAAAACATCAAGTAGTTGCCTCTGTTAGCTCCACCCAGTGGAAGGAGTGTCACCTGGCAGGGCAGTTTGTTGGTGGATCTTTGCCTCTGGGGTGCCGGATTTTGGACAATATTTATTGCAGTCTTCTGGATTACTAGGATCTTTCATATATATATCTACATATATATATATATATATCTTTTTTTCCAACCTCCCTAGAAAGTACTCGCAGTCGAGACGGAAGAAAGAAAAAAATTATCAAGTGAGAAGAGAGAGACTGAGGTACTGCAGCTTCCAATGAAGAGAAGCGTGTTTGAAAAGGCCTGGAGCAATCACCCAGTCACACGGACTGACAGAAGCCAATTACACCGGCTGTTGCAACACCCAGTCAGCTATTTACCATACCAGCCGTCGGGATGAAAAGAAGGAGGAGGAGAAGAAAAAGAAACTTTGGTTAACTGTGACAATAGGGTTAGTACCTGCAATTGTCCGCCTTGATAGTCACTTTCTCAAATCGCATCACGCGGACGCGCGGAAAACGCGTCACCGCCTCCATCGGCGCTGGCTAGGTTTGCACGAGGAGGGGGGGGGCAAGGGGGGGGGGGGGGCTACGGGCCCCCGACCTCGGGAACGTCTTCACAGAACGGTGGGTGAGAGTGTGCCGTGTGGGCCGCGTGGGACCGAGCGACGCGTTCCGGAACGTTTGCAGCGTAGCTATGCACAGTGGAAAAACATCAAAAGACTGCAATAGTGGGGACCATTACACCCATGGACAACAGGTAGCTGGAGAGACCAGTCGTATGCAATTAATCAACCCCCCCCCCTCCCACACCCACACCCACCCACCCATGATCCCGCCCCCCCCCTCCCCCGCTCAGGCGCCCACAGTAAAGAATGCCACTTCTCAAAGGAAACCATGGCAAATAATGTAACTTTAAGGATAAGGAAAATAGAGCAGCAATGTTCTGCACAAAATGTGTGCACATTCAAGTAAATAAAAAGATATAAAGGAAAAGAATCTGTAAGTCAAAGACAGATACATAAGAACCTCCAGTCTTTGTTGGTCAGATTGGCACTTTTGTGAATAGGAGTGCATTTTCACTTTTCAGAAATATAAATAATTTTCCTGGTTGATGCACAAATTCCTCTGTTTTTCTCTCCCTCTCTCTCTCTCATTGAAACGTTGCAATCCTGGCATTGTTAGCGGGCCGGGCACGGCGCCGGCCGCGGAGACCTCAGCTGGAAACGCTGCTCTGCGCGTCCCTCGTGCAGAGGTAAGTTCTTGTTGCTCAATTATTCGCGATTTCAACTCTCGTGTCTCCTGGGAGCGCGCGTGTTCTGTGGACATCAACCCCGGCCGATGAGACGGGGGACCTCGTTTTGGAAACGTCGCCCCGGCAATGAGAAACGAGCTGCAATAGCCTGTAGCCTAACAATAGCCTAACCCTAACCCCCCCCCCCCCACGCAAAAGTCCTGCAGTCCTTTATGAAAGAAAGACGCGTGGTCAAATCTGAGGGACTGATCCCGAAAAAAAACTCCTAAATAAACTCAGTACTGAGCGGACCTCAGACGATGCAGAATCATTGTGGTCACCGTTTCGTGGGTCCGCGTGGGTCGTCCACAGAACAGCGGCTCCCAGACTGGCGGGGACATAGTCAAAGAGTCGATCGACCTCTCCCTCACACAGTGCCTGTCAGTCAAACATCACACAGTCACAGCTCTGCTCCATCCACGGAAGCCTAAGGCCCCGACCCGGGACCAGCGTACGGCTGCACTCTGATGCCAGGTCGGGGGGGGGGGGGTGTGGAGGGTCGCAGGGCCAATTCAAACCATCATAAGTCGCGTGGCCGGGAGCAAATGGAAACCGTTTCCGGGGGGTGGCCAAAACTAGCTTTTTCTTTTTTTTTAATGGTCTCCAATAAAAAGAAGTCATCTTCATTAGAACTGAACCAATGGCAGCATTTTCATGAAAAACTATAACATCTCAGATGCTCTGAAACTACAAAAAAAAAGAAGATAAAGAAAACAAAACGGCCACAGTGGCATTATCACTCTTGGAGAAGATCTGAGCTTCAGAATAAATCAAAGTACTTTGCTTGAACTCCACAGAAACCATCTCACTTGCTCCCAGCCACTCATCTGTGTGAGGTGTGTGTACAGTGTCTGCTGGTGTTGTATGCAAGTGTGCATGAAGTGTGCGCAAATATATATATATATTTATATCTATATATAATGCAAATACATCAAAATTCAAATATTGACTCATACTTGAATTTCCCGTTGCAGTTCGGCTGGTCACACGTCCCCAGAGCTGTCCCTGGCCAAAGCCCTGGCTGCGGTGGGGACAGCGGGGTGGTGGAGACTCTCCTGGCCTGGCGGAGGAGCGGCTATTTACATCCACACCTACGCACATCACAATGGACCCCATGCAAAGAGAGCGCCGCGCTCCTCACCCCCATGCCTCCGAGGGGTGGTGATGTCGGGTGATGCCAGAGGTTACGTAATCGACTCTACCACTACACGAAACGCCACCACCACCACAGCACTAGCACTGACTGCGCACGTCACAGAGAGAAAAGAAACCCCCCACCCCCCACCCCCACCACCACCACCACCACCACCAGCTTTCCCATCACACTGCTCTCTGCGTCGCTCCGTTTGGCCAGGGATACTCTGTGACTGTGGGCAGGGTAATATAACACCATGCAAAACCCCTACCGCATACATCTGGGGATGTGTGGGGGGGGAGGGGTGGGGGGGGGGGGGACCGGGGGAGGGGCGGGGCTACACAGCAGCAGCAGCCGCCTTTGTGATAGGCATCAATGAAATCTGGAGATCCACGCGAGATGCTCCACCTCTAATGCTAGTCCGTCCTATGCTTCGCCTCCAGTCCCTAGAATGTACCACCACGTTAAACTGATTTGGGGTGCGCTGCTGCTAGTGCCCCCCCCCTCCAACCTACCTCCACCCAGCCCTGCCCCCCCCTTCCACCCACAGCTATGCCTTGTTTAATAGTTAGATCACTTCATAATTCAAATGTTTTGTTATTAATAACACAGCACACGACGAACATTAGATCTCTAACTATACCACCCTCCAAACCCGGATGTTTGTTTTTTTTTCTCTAGATCTTTAAGCATAACCTTAAAACAAAAATTAAAACCAAAAAAAAAACAAAAAACCTCCAAGCCCCGCCTTCCAATGTTTCAGTCGGATCTGTTCCCTAGTCGAAGGTAGTTTGTACACTTGTTTCCCGTTCGACCCCTACCCACTAAAAATGCTGATAGATGGAAAAACGAGATGATTAAAAGAAACAAAAAAATCACACGTCTTGGTTGGGGCAATCAGACTCTGGGCAGCAGAGAGCCCCCAGGTGTGGGTGGGCATCTGGGCCCCCCCCCCACAGACTCCTCTATTAGTAGACCAGCCCTAAGCCAAAAAAAAAAGGGGGGGATGGGGGGTAACAAGCACTTAAAAGGCAGGTAAATAAGGGACGTGGAAAAAATAAATCAGGAAACAAAAAAGGGATCTTGTTTTTTTGTTTTCTTTTTTTCATTGAATTGCACTAGGTCGAACTGACATGGAGAGCCAGGCATACTTCCCCTCACGCAGCCCAGGCTGTGGTTAATCCTGCAAATAGGAATGTCCCGTTGGGGGGGGGGGGGGTAGGAAATCGACAAAGTGTGTATATAAAGATGTGAACCGGCAGGCCATGGTCGCCGCCGGTGACGGGATCTAGAAGCTGTGGCCTGGCAGGGCGATGTCCGCGTGTGCGCTTTAAGCCGGGGGCAGACTCACAGGCCGGGCCTGGGGGGGGGGGGGGGGGGGGGGGGGCACTGCTGCGTCTGCCCTGCAAGAAGTCAGTCCACCTGCTGAGGGGGATTGAGAAAGGTGAAGGGGGGGGGGGGGGGGTTCAGGGCTGGAGAGCCCTAAGAGAGAGCCTTTCTCCGATGGGGGTGCGTGTGGGGCGTGTGCGTGTCTAAGGTGATAGAAGCTGGGGCGTGGTGGTGGAAATCAGGCAACAGGGCGTAAAAGGTAGAACTCAGGCATTTGGGGCTCCTCCATGACATGAAGAGGGTATGGAGGTGGCAAATGGTGGGAACTGGGGGGGCGGGAAGGGTGGCAGACTTATAGCTGGAAGCCCTCCATGGGCGCCTCCTGCTGGGGGAAGAGGAACTGCTGGTTGGCCTGGTCCACCTGAGGCGCTATACTGCTGTCCTCGTCCTCCACGCCGAAGTAGTGCTCGATGAGGTCGAAGGCCTTCTGGTAGATGTCCTGGTTGTCGTGGCTCTGGAGGAACTCGATCTTGTCCAGCCCTGGAGGAGACAGAACACGGATGGATGTCGAGCTCTCGGGCGGGGAGATCAAAGGTCAGCTCCGGGCCGACGCCAGCCCGTCAAGCCTCCACCCACCGTAGGCCTCCTCGATGAGGCTGCAGTAGGGATTGACTCCGCCCCCGCTGTTCTCCTGCTTGGCCTCCTGCTCGCCCAGCCGCAGGATGTTCTCCAGCCCGTTTAGGGCCACCTGGACGATCTTGGAGTCCATCACCGTCAGGAGGTCGCACAGCGGCTTAATGCAGCCCAGGTTCACCAGATACCTGTATTCAAGCGAGCACATGTTCACATTAGCTTCCTATAGCACACTATACAGCTACTTAAAAGTGTATGAGACAAAATGTTCTCTTCATTCGTGCCCGTTCATTCCTCCACAGGACTTTGTGGTGCATAATCATGTTGTTATATTACATATTCAAGGTATATTTGTGCTTCTGCCATCACCAGAGGTTAAGGTCCAGCTGGCTGAGGAGCTGCTAGTCAGACCTGATCTGCTCTGGCGTTCCTCCGGAGGTGGCGTTGGTGATGGCCCAGGCCGCCTCTTTCCTGGTCCTGAACTCCGCTTTCTGTAGGATGTCGATCAGCACTGGGAAGATGTTGGCATCGATTACGGTCTGCGGGGCAGATGGAACGGCAAATCAGAGGAGTGGGTCAAAGAGCACATTCAGCACAGCGACAGGAATGTGGAGGAAAAAAACTGGTAAAGCCCGTCTCGTGCGGGCTCATTCGGAGCGGGGATGAGGCACAGACGAGCCTGCTTTAGAAACAGACCAAACTCTAGTTCTAGTCTAGTTTGATTACAGATCAAAATATCAGTCGAACCTACGTGATTAACAGAGTAAAGATGACAAGCCTCCTCAGCACAGGAGGCAATGAGGATAGTAGACAGCGATGCACCATGTGCAATTTGTGCTCTTCGTGCACCTGCAGTAACGTATCAACACCGTGCTCCAGATGAGAGCAGGCTAAACTGGGCCCGGGAGATGCACCACACATCATTCCTATCATAAATCACAGCGGACTGGAAAAGAAAAACCCCTCATTGCACAGAATAAAACGGCAGACCGAGGCAGGTGTTTTATGCAAAACCCGAGTGAAAGGAAAAATAGGTTAAGCGTCACAATGGATTATGTGTCAAGGGCAAAAAAAAAAAAAGCATCCCTGTGATGTCCTCGCAACCCAACGCATCCACGTCTGGAGGGCTCCCTGCGCGGGCCTCACCTGTATCTGCGCTCGGTTCCCGGCCGTGATGTTCGAGATGGTCCAGCAGGCCTCCTTGCGAATGGACTCCTTGGCGCTGCTGAGCAGGTGCAGCAGGCAGGGCAGAGCCGAGCAGTTCAACACCACCTGAGGACAGGGCACGGTCAAGAAGAGCGGCCCGAACGGGGAGACGCGCCCCCTCCATCGCAGTCGTTGTCTCATCCGTTGCACGTCCAGGTTGAACTGCAGGCGTGCGCGCGTGCAGCCATAAGACGCACTATTTACTTGTTGCACTTTGCTTCGCACCCAATTAAGTTTTTATAGCGGCTTCGGTTCCCCTTCACGTTCTAGTTGGACGACGCTTAGAGCCACTCTTGTACCGCTGATGGGTTTCTTTTACTGTCTCGTTTATTAAAAGGTGAAATGGTACACAATGCAACAGGAATCCACCAGCACCACAAGCTGAACCACACAGGCTCCATTTATCTCCCCCCCCCATCTCTCTCTCTCTCTCTACACAGCTCAACTCGTCCATGGAGGTTTCGTGCTTGTTCTCCCAGACAGAGTCGGAACTAGATGAACTAGTTCGGTGGACTCTCACCTGTGTCTGAATGTCATCTCCGGTGACGATGTTTCCTACAGCTCTCAAGGCAGGCGAGGCCACTTTATAATCAGTGTGCCTGCAGGAATGGAGGGAGGAATGGAGACAGGAATGGAGGGGGGAGGGGAGGGGGGTGGGGTGAGTCCAGAGAGAATCGGATGTACTTACAGGCTACGATCATTGTGACAGAGGCCGCCGGGAGGGCGGCCGGACTTACATGAGTAGCTCTACGAGGCGCCTGCAGACCCCGGAGTCGATGACGGCCTGGATCTTGTCATTGGGGCCGTCTGAGAGGTAGGACAGGGCCCAGCAGGCGTCTGCCAGCAAGTCTGGGTCACTGCTAAATAAAAGCCGGGACAGCACGGGCAGGCAGGGCGACACCTGAACAGCACGGAAATAAGGACAGTGGGGAAACTCAATATACCACGCAAATGAAGCTCGGCGGACGAGCAGCTCGGGGGAAGAGCGGCTTGAGCTGCTGGTCTGTGCAGGGCGCAACATTCAGAGATGTGCGTACGCATATCGGCTTCATAGCATCCCTCACATGCTGGAGCCGACCGCTTAATTAAGCAGCGTTTACTGTCAGTCTCAAATGCAGCCCGGCCGTATTGTGTGACTCTTCTGAAGCCCCGGACGCCCGATCCCGACTGCAGAGCGCGGGTTATTAGATTACTTCTGGTGGAGAGGAGAACTGCTACGGAGTTACGCCAGCATGCCTGTGCTGAGACAGCGAGTCTCCAGTGTCGGCAGCGAGAGCCGCCGGCCCGATCTCGGACTCATTCGGGGACCCGAAGGGAAGAAGCGGTACCTTCTCAAAGGCGGGCGGAGGGTTCTTTCCCCTGCACAGGTTGGACAGCGCCCACACCGCGTTCCTCGTCATCGTCAACCTGGTGGATTTGGTCAGAAGCCTGGAGGGACGAGCAAAACGGGGTTCATCAGGAAGGCTGCGCTTTGAAGGCGGACTACAGAGAGCAAGGGGAAAAGTGGGAGTGGGAGGGGGGGGGGGCTTACATTAATAGTGGAGGCAGGATGTTGCAGTGCAGTACGTAGTCCCTGCACACCGCGCTGTCCCCGGCGATGTTCCCCAGAGCCCACACCGCCTGCGCGGAACACACCCGGAGCAGAGCGTGAAACAAGGGAGACAACAGCTATGGAGAGGAGGGCCATGGCGTACGGCAGGCGGACCGGGCCCTACCTGCTCCTGAACGTCCTCGAAGTCGGAGTTCAGCAGCTCTATGAAGACGGGCACGGCTCCGGCCTCGATCACCGTCTTGGTCTGCAGGGACGTGCCCGAGGCTATGTTGGTCAGCGCCCAGGCCGCCTCGAACTGCAGGGACGGGTCACGGGACGTCATTCAGGGGAGCGTCGATACGTACATGTGCGGGGGGGGGGGTTTCCTACACGCTCACCTGTAATGTGCTGTTGACACTCTTCTTCAAGAACTCCACAAACCTCTCCACGACCCCGGGCGTGTTTATCACTTCATCGATCGGGGGGTTGGGCTCTGAAAGGAGCACACGTCAAAGCCGTCAGGCGCTTGCCATTGGCGTGCGACACCTCCTCGCCGTCCTCGGCGGAGCGTGTTACCTTTGGAGAGCAGCTTTCGGAACTTCTGCGTGGTGGTGAGCTGGAGCTCGGGGTCCTCCGAGAACAGCATCTCCACCATGTCTCTGGTGATGACCCCTTCCTGCGGCAGCAAGAACCCAGACAAGAGTCAAGACGGTGGGGCCGACGCAGAGAGGGGCCCGGGTGCGACGGAGGCAAACGCATGCTCACTGTGACTGGAGAGCTGAGGTAGGAGTCCACCAGCGGACTCTCAAACATCGCCTCCTCCTCGGTGAGAATGTCCACGTTCCTCCTCTTGAAAAGCTGTCGCGTGGGAAAGGAGGGGGGGGAAAAAAGGAGCAGTCAGAGCAGCTGGGGCGGGCAGGGGACCTGATAAATGTGACGGACGGGCGCGACAAAGACGGTACCTGTTGCTCTCGTTTCTGTTTCCTGAGTTGGATGCCCTCCTCCTCCCTCCTGCGCCTCATCTCCTCCGGGTTCAGTGCTTTGTTCTTGTAGCGGTTCATCCTGTAGTTGTCTTTGGCCGGACTGGCTGACGGCTCTGCGGCGCCGCACAAACACATCCCCATCAAAATTGAGAAGCAGCATCCGATTGGGACGCGTCACGCAGGATGAGTAAACCGCGTGCGGGGAAACAAGTCGGCGTGTGACCATGACACACTGAGTTTTCTTCCCCCCCCCCGACATCTCTAATAATAGTTCATTATGCCGAGAATGCCCTATATTTAAAAAGGGGGCCTGGCATCATAAACGGGCTCATTGAAAGGCCTAAAAACACACACACAAAACACACACACACACACTTAAGCTCCCCGTCGACCAGTCAGCTGGCTGGCAGGCAGAACAAGCGTATTTATTCAGTGGCCTTAAATCGCAGTGTTAGCATAAACCGGTGCCCACAGGGGACAAACTGCCCATTCTCTGCGCTTGTGCGCTCATGCCACCACAACAGGGCAGCGGGCAGATCCCTGAGTCACAACGGGGGGCGGGGGGGCTGGGAGGACAGAGGAGAGGCGGGGGACAACACCCGCTTGGTGCCAGCGTCGGGTGCCAGGCGCCCTCCCCCGGCGTGACAGCGGGGCTCGGCGGGGTTAAGCATCAGCACACGCGGCGCAGACCGAGGTCGTGTTGCAGTCTTGCGGGCATTGGCGCAGCGAGTCCGATCGGAGGCTAAAGCGCCCGTGCCCAGGTGGTAAAGCTGCGGGGCGCGGACGGCGGCGGCGCAGCACAGGTGGCGGCTGGATGCGTCTCCGCGTCGCAGCAGCGCAGCGACACGCTTCTGTAGGAGAAACGAAGGGCGGATCTGGGTATCCAGCGGGAATCGGGGCCAGATTTGGGTTTCGTCTGCTGAGATTTGTGCCGCCGTGGTAAAACAACGGGTGGGGACATTAGAGCCTATGAAGGAGGAGGGTGAGAAGCAACAGGCTCACTGGACCGCACTCTCACAACTGCACTGTTTCGAACCTCTTTTGCACGAATACAGATAGATTCTTGTTTATTTTGCATTTGCACCCCAGCCATGATTACTTGCCACCCTCAGAGCGTATTCTGTCCCACTGCTCTGCGACAAGTGCTGTAACCTGAGCCTGTATTTCTTGAGAGGGCGCCTCCCTTGGGGATCAAAAAAGTTTCTATTTATCCATCTAGCTTTCCGGTGAACTGGGCTGACCCTCGATTGCGCTCTGATTATGTGAAATACAATAGCCTCCAGTGTAGGATCAGCTAATGGACCCAGCAGGAGGGAGGGACAGGCCCACTGAGACAAACTAATGACCAGCTTTGGCTTGGTCTGCAAAAACAAAACAAAAAACAAGAGAAAGCTTTGTAGACAGTGTGATTACTCAACGCGAGCCGTAGCTCTCGCACATCGAACGATATATCGAGGGGAAACGTGAATCATTACTGCAAACTGTACGTGAACAACTCAAACAGGCCACGCACTGTGGGAACAGTCTGGAAAACATGGGCACCTCTGGTGTCACATGAACACGCTGGATCATAGGTGCTCTGCCACACGCTGTGGCTCACTGGTGTTGGCAAGCAGTCAAATGAGTCGCATGCTGCGTCTTCTGACGCTATGTAGCTCGCAGATTTCACATCTGATGCACATCTCATGAACATTTGGTGCGGTTTCACCAGGCTAAACGACGCGGCTAACGCAGCTGAGCTACAAAGTCGGGCGCCGGGACGGCAATCCACGCCTCGTAAACCAGCCATTCCCGTCGTGTCACGCTGAAAGTGATCACCGACAGAGTTCCCGAGACGTGTTTCGCTCACTTACACGTGTCCCCTCTCCCATATCGCAGACATCACAGCGACGTGACGATGAAAATCTCCACTGTGGAGCATTAGCAGCGAGCTAAAGGCTAACTGCACCGTGGGAGCCTGGGCCCGCTCACGAATAGTACTTTATGATCAACAATACGAAAGCAGACATTACGTGCTCTTGTCCTACGACATCGAGAGGGCAACGATGGAGACTTGGGATTTTATCTGAGCCTTCTAATGTAAGGACGACATGACGCAGTGCTAGGTTAATATAGCCATTAGCCGAGTTCCCGCAAGTTGGATAACAAACGGTGCAAGTTTCCCAAACTGGGGCCATATATTACACCTAATGTGCCATCAGGTACCAAATAACACAGTATCTTTAGTCTGCACGCTCGCACGACAGCGAGATAAATACCAATCTGCGTTAGTGTAACTAGCTAGCTAGCAGATAAGTTAGCAGCTGAACGACAGGATTTCATAACCGTGACACAGCTCAAACCCTTCAACCTGAGGACACACATATGCGCCCTCCGTCTGCCCGGCTGCTTACCCATGGTGTCCTATGCGATTAGAGAGTAGCAAGTCGTGGGAATACGAGTCAATTTTGAGTCCTTTCTCTCCCGTAGCTTTCCAGAATTTGCTCCTGTAAGCAATATGTCTGCCGGAGACGGAAACGTCACGGTTTAACGGGGACATCCCGCCACCAGGGGGCGCAGCAGCCTCACAAAACAGACGAGACTGGAGGTCCGTTCAGGACCTGAATCCTATCAGAGGTATTACTAGGACGTTATACTACTTAGTTAGGCAGCCAGGAGGAATGTGCTTGTATATTTTGTACAGGGAACAAGATGGGTGACAAATATGAGTGCACATGTGTGTGTCCATGATTATGTCAGATCTTGGAGATGTTAAGCTCTGGCACACCACATTTATACAACCCATCTCCTCCCACAGGTTATGTCCGGGGTGCAAGTGGTCAGCTGCAATCTTTGCTGCCCGCACACCTGCAGGTGTAGAGGTTTTCAAGTGAGGGCAGGTCACAGCCAATCACTTTTACTGCAGAACAAATGACAGGCTGCTGCCTGCTCTCAGCAGGGGCTGCAGTGTAGCATGTGATGATGGAGGAGGCCAGGATGAGCTCAATAACAGTCAAGTTGAATCGCACCATGATTGTCTCAGGTACGCTGAACTTCCAGTTCAGGAAGGACATCCTCCACAGGATGGGCAATTTAGAGTCTCCACTTGGAATAAACATATTCTTGGACCACAGGGAAGGCAGAGTACACAGTGAGCACATATAGACATTGGGAGATCATACAAACTCCACACGCATAGGCCCTTGGCCCAGTCTGGGAACTAAACACAGATCGGTTTTGCTATGAAAAGTAAAGCATTCGCATTTTGGTGGGGGGCTGAAAACTACTCTGGCCCTGCACTGGTTTGACCTTTGGAGCCTGCTTGATCAACAAGAATTCCCATAGAGCATTTTATTATCAGTATTTTACCCCATGCTGGTCTGGCTGCTGGAATCCCATTGATTAACCTTGTATTGTACTGTTAATCAAATCAGTGTGGGTCCTCGCTTTTCATCACCATGAACATGTGTGATCATCACACCATTCACCATTCTAAATGCAAGACATTAGTCTTTACTGCCCTTTGTACATGTATTGGCTTGTATTCACCCTATGTGAGCTGAGTCTGGCACCAGAAAACCCCCACAACACTAGTGGGTATGAAGATAAATGAATGATTAGATCTCCTGCTCCTTGATTCAACTTATGGTGGCCCAGAGGACCAAGAGTTGATCTAATATGACTAAACACTACATTTTACGTGTGGGACACCGCTGAGATTAACAGAGGTCAATTCTGAGTTTATCCAGTGGAGTTGTGGTGGTTTGGTGCTAGGATCAGCCAGGGGGCTTAACATTTCTGCAAGGACTCTGCTGAGAGTTTCACACAATGGAAAGAGGAAATGACATTCAACTGTCACCAGGGAACACATTTTCCATAGTCTGAGTCGTCTTTGTTGTCTAAACATGTCGCGTTTGGTGAAATGTTGCCTCTAAAAATGCTGTGCTTTGTCAAGCCTTCTGTTTCATGCATTGTTTGCCATGTTCTCTGAAATACTGTTTTGACTCTCTGCACCACCCGATCTTCACGCCTCATTCAGCTCCTCACTCTTCACTCCTCCACCTCTCCCCACTCCCCTCTCCCCACTCCCCCATCTGTGGAACTGTATGTTTTTCAGTGATTGTTTTCTAAAAATAAATTCCACGGCTCTCCAAATTCAGCTGTATAGCTCCCCAGTTTTATTGACTTGTACATTAGTTACCAGAATCTTCATATTATGAAAATTGGCAAGCACCTGGGGCACAAAGCCACAAAACACTGCATGCAGTTGTACTCCAGTTAAGCTTTGCAAAATGGTTCGGCACAAACTGTTACTTGGTTAATGAAGCTTTTTTTTTATCCATTATCTCGCCTACCTTGTACCCAATGGTGTTGCCAGGATCTTTTGGAGCCTACCCCAGCACACATAAGGAGACGGCAGGGAACACACCCTGGACAGGTCTGGACAGGTCAGTGCATCGCAAGGACCATACATCAATCACTCTCCCAGTACCCAGAGAAATCCCATGTATACTCAGAGAGATCATGCAAATTTCACAAAGTGATGTGAGTTAACTGCCAAGTCCATGTGTTACTCCTCATCTTTTTACTCAGGAAAACTGAGATTGAAATGTTATTCATATCATCGACTAGAAAAGGATAAAGCCACCCAGTGAAACCAACCAACCAATGACATGAAACCAACCAATGCTACTGCATCTTTATAGTCTGAAAAAAAATCATTCATTTATCAATAAATTGCCTTTACTCTCAGGCAGGAAGGGCACAAACAAAAGACTTCAAAAGCATACAGACAGAGACAACTGAAGCAAAAAAACAAGAAAAAATAATCACATCAAATTTTGAGAAATAGTTTAAAGTGGCCCACAGATGGTTATCCGCAAAATGGCTCAGGCTATTCTTCATGTAGTTATCTACTCAGGAGTTTCTTTTACAAGACTAGACAACTGTGCTTTTGGAAAAGAGGAGATCAGTGATCATGAGCTGTCCCATAACTGTTGAGTCAGACGTCGCAAAAATTGTCATTGTCATCACTTCTTCACTTGCGGTCTTCTTCCCAAGTCAGTTTCTCACTCCGTTACTTGCGTCATGCAGCCTCTGGCAGGGTTGAGGCACCCCTTTGTCTTGGATGTGCATATCTTCCACTGGTTTTAACACGCTGTGTGTGGCTGCAGTGTGTGTGTGTGCGTGTGCAAGAGGGAGAGTGAGCGAGAGAGTGAACAGCCATGATTCCCCCGTGTTTTTCAGAAAGTGATTGTGACAGAGTAATACAGGTGAGGTGCATCCAGGGTCAATTTGCTGGGAGCATGTAGTGGTAAATTACTGCACTATATTGCGATGCAGCATTGTCCTCTGACACAGGGCCCTGAGGGGGCCTGAAGGAGATGCACCAGAGAAAAACTTTAGGGGGCAATGTTGTACAAATAAAACACAGGCAACAGGGCAGGGACTGCTGTGAGCCTGGCTCCTTCTCCTGTAGGAAAGGTGTGGGAGGTCGAGTCAGCTGTTGCACCGCTCAGATACTTTCCCATGATGACAATTTATTACTAGATGAGAACAAATATTGCTCACAGATCCACTCTCTTACAGAGCAGCCAAGGGCTCTGGACTGAGCTTCACCCAGGGCTGAGATTTGGAGCCTTCAGCTCGCTTGCCAGCACAGAGATGAATCAAAAGACGCATCTTGCAAGATAGCAGCTCTCCAGCCGTATCAAATCAGGCAAACACACAGGACCAATTTGCGGCGCTGAGGCGGCTTTGGAGTGTTCTCACATCCAGTGTGCGGGCCTGTAACCTGTGCCTCGTCAACTCTGATTTTGCAGGGCCTCCTTTGCGAGTTCTTTACCTTTCTCATTTCTGAGCCTGCTGAAGCACATCACACAGCAGCATGCACTTTGCATAGCAGCAAAGGCTATCCATTAGTCAAAGCCACAGAGAAAAAGCTGCCTCTGTAATGGAATCATAAAAGCCGAGCAAGGCATACAAGCAAAGATTTTGAACGGAGATAGACGGGGTTGGGTGAGTTCTGCTGTAGTCTCTTGCCTGCCATCAGCTACTAATGTAGATATAATGAACGCCACAGTCAGTGGCTTGCTTTCCCATGCCAACTCAAAGTGCAGTAAATTAACACGAAGACAAGATCCAAATTAACAAACAGGAAGACCTCTCCTGCCCACCTCATTAGCGGCTACTGCCCTGACTGAGTCAGCAATACGGAGAAACCACACTGCAAGTTCAACAAGCAAATTAAGAGTGCGGCTACAGCCTGACAGAAGCTACAACTAGATGTTGATTAAGTGCATCTTTGTCAAAATGAGGTTTTTTTTCATTTCTTAAAGACATCAGTGGTCCTTCAGCTTCTTCTTTGTATGACTGGATAGATAGAAACATTTTAGCCACAGATCTGCCACCTTTGTGAATGCTGAATGCTTTTCTGACCGCTGATAAAAATTCTTTTTATTTCTCGGGAGACTATACTTTATCCAATGGAGCAGTTTCATAAGCAAATACGAGTCCCGTTTTGCATTGGGCTACTGGCAGGCTATCCGTGATAAAAACATCAAGCAGGACTCAGATCTCTGCAGGTGGATACCCCGACAAGGGGAAAAAAGTCAGCTTAAGAAACCAGGTTTGCACATTTGGACTTCCCAAACAGAGATAATGTGCAGCACATAAAAGAGGCTAACAACATCGAGGAGCATGTTTGCGGGGTAAAAACTCAATTATGATGCGTCAAAAGCTGTTTAGTTTTGATTGTGCTCATTTGATTGCACAAATACAGTCAGTTTTAACTGTTCCTTAATTCAATTACAGCCAATGTGATAATAAGGCCAGTATGCAGAAATGTGAGAGTGTGGTGAGCCTGTGGGAGAGAGAACATCTGCAGGGCTCTGTGCTGAGTGCTTTCTGTGAGAGTAATAAAGGGTGAGAGAGATAACGCCATGGGGAGGCAAGTGCGTGGAGAGCGCAGTGTGTCAGCGCATGTGAGTGACGTGAATAGAAATAAATGGGATATGTCTTCATAATATAGTGTTGAAAATCCATTCAGAGCTGTCCGTTTCTTACTTTTTTTTCCTTTTTTTTTTATCAGGCGGCTGAGGCCCGCTCTCTCTCGGTCTCCCTCTGGCTGTCTGACATCTACCAGGTGGCGGGGCCGATAAGTGAGATGCTGAGCGAGTGATTTCAGAATATTCCCGCAGATCATTCGATCATTCCTCGCGTGTGAGAGGGAGATTTGTGGGGACCATTTGAATACTAATGTGTAATGTTCGCTGCTTGGGATAAAAGAGCTCCAAGAGACAAATCTGTGCCTGGCGACTGAAAGCAGGGGCTAAAAATGACAAAGTCATTGAGCAAATTGTGGGAAAGGCCTTTCACTGGAGAAGAGTACAGCTTTGTGGGAGCTCGATCTATAGATTAGTCTTTAACTGGCTGGTTGGGTGTCATAATCTTTTCAGAATTACAGTTCCGTCAGACATCTCAGATTTTTTATTTTGCTTTTCCCAAGGAGTTTGTGTGCTTCAATCACAGTCATACATACGTCTCTATCACTGGAAAAGCAGCCCCCTGCATCTGTCTCAATGGCAGACTCAGTGTGGCCATGTGTCTCAACATGTTTGTCTCTTCAGTAAAATTAGGAATGGATACCTCCTACAACCCTTTCATTATCATACTTGCTTTGTACCAGCTGCTGTTGCAGGGGTCTGCTGGTGTCTGTCTATATACCAAGGGAAGGGAATACAGCCTGGTCGGGTCTCCAGTCCATCACAGAGTCCGTTCAGTCATTTAATGATGAATTTTACAGCGCGACCTAAGAGTCAGACTACTGTCATTATATAAAAAAATTCCAGATTCCCACCTCCGCTCACCCTCCTCTACATTGCAGCCTCTGTGCAGCCCTTGTTAGCTGGCTGACTTGTCACCCGAGACAAATGCCTGTGTGAAATGGCACAGCGATGTCACAGCGTGGGCCGAGCAACTCAAGCCTGATGCCAAAGAGTGAGGGAGAGGCAGACACACGGGGGGAGTGGTGGTGGTGGTGGTGCATCAGAGAACACTTAGGAACGCTGGCCGAGTAGACGAAGCAACGGGATCAATATGGCACAATTATTGTGCACGCACTGTAATTGATGAGCACGTGGCCTTGGAGGACTTCCTCTCCACTAAACCTTACAAGCCAATTTCAGTGCAATCGAAACGGCTCAATGGGGCCTATTAAGCCGAACTGCTTTTATTTGTCTGCTGTAGGCCTGGCCACTGCAATTGGAGGACGCGTGCGTCTGTATTTTCAGACTCTATAGGCAACGCACCGTGGCAAAGTGCTCTAAAGTCCTTGACTATCAGGGGAGATTCTGCCGTGTTTACTCCCTCTCTATTTACAATACCGCACATTCAGCTCGGCTGCTGTGTATAATCCCTGAAATACCGGCTCCGTCTCAACCCCAACCTCTTGTCATGCTTCCCTCTGCAGAAAATGTAGCAGAGAAAATAAAAATAGTCCTCAAATTATTCTGCTTCGACGGCGGCTGGGGTACTTTAATTAAAGCTGTTTGATGTTTGCGCTCAGGCATTCCGAGTCCCTCCATGGCTGGCTCTGATGTAATAATAGGACAGGAGTGACCATAAAGGTGATGTGTATGGTTCTGGATGTGCAGGAGCACCAAACTACCTCTCTACGCCCCCCTAGGGGCGGCTATAAATCCATGCTGTGATTGGAGAGAAGTGGTAATGAGGGGGCCTGGCACACTACACATACACACACACGCACACACTATCACAGACATCCCGACGCACACACATTTCTCCGTAAATAACACCAGCGCTGACCCTGAAAGCGGTCTGATCATCTTGGTCTGCCACAATCACCTTCCCCCAGTAAATCTATCTAATTAACTCTGCGGCTGAAACCGAGGAGTCTCTCCTCCAGTCAATCAAAGGCCCCTGCAGCATAATAGTTTCTGACAGGACACAAAATTAACCGTATAAAATTGAAAGTCCTCTTGCTCGCTCTCCTGCTTTCCCGTACAGTATTAATTGTTGTTTTCAGAAGTGCTGGACGTGGAGAATTGATGGCCACAGAAAACAATTTAGTTCAAGGGGGACAAATGGCTTTTAAGTTCACTTCAGCAAAAACAAGGCCTGACAGCGCGTCGCTTAGCCGGATGTATTTCTGCACTCGGCACCACGCCGTAGCGCCTTTGCTTGTTCTGCACGCGCTCTTTTATTGATGTAACCAACAGATTGAGTAGAAAATGGGAAAAACAGCATGCCGTGATGATAAGTGGATTAGCAAATTGCCTGGTGGCCTTTAGCGGGCCTGAAAAGTGCCTTTCTTGTTCTGTCTCTTTGACTCCAACCAAACCAAGCCCCACCCCTGCTGACCTTTCACATGTAGCGTCTGAGTAATTGAATGAGAACCTGGGTTAAGTTAATTGGCTGTTTCCCTATACTTTGAAAGCTGCTGATAATTAATCAGAGAGAACAAAAGCCACTACATTACCACCTAATTACGGGTGAGCACTTGGCAAGCCTGACACACAGGATCCTCACCGCTGTGTTTCCTCTTTTATCTGCTGCGTGCTTGTGTGTGTGTGTGTATCACTCAGGCATTTGTTACCTGCAGTTCTGCCTCATTATGTTCTTACCAATAGGTTCTGATAACAAATAAAACAGTTTTACAACACGTGTCAGATATTTGAAATCATTTTAAGGAGCTCATTAACTGATAATTATGACGAGTCAATGGGCAGTGTGAGCATGGACTAAGCCCCCATTCAAGTGTGTTGTTTATCAGGTAATAGGAAATGCTGATTGGTTGCTGTATTGTTTGCACATGCATTGCAAGTACTGGAGCACATAACCGATACCCAGATACAAGTGTCCGACAAATCTGCAGTTTCCAAACACTTCTTTGGGTGCCAGACAGCAGCTGTCATTGGTCATCAATACTCATTTTTCATTTATGTTTGTTGTTGTTGCATTGATCCTCTGATGAAACAGCTCCAATATGTTCTGAAGCTTGAAGCTAACAATCAGTACTGTGTTGTTACCGTGGTGCAAAATATGTTGTGCTTGTACAAAAGTCTTGGACAAAACAACTGTGTCTCATGAGGGTTCAAATAATTCCAACTGTGCATCATTTGGTAAACAGAAAAAGACTGAGGAGTACACAAATCCCCCTAAGCCAGGAGAAACTCTCTTTGTAACTCCCAAATTCTCACTGCAATAAACATCTTAAACAATAGAAATGCCCCTTCCATCAGTACTTCTAGTACGACTGCATAAACCCCATTTCAATTTGCACATAAATAGCATCATAGCCGTCGCAGGATCTTATTTTGTCTAGGCAGTGCCAAGCTATCTCTACTCTGTTTTCCGAACACGTCCTTGTTTGTTAATTCTGAATCTGAAACTATTGCTGAGAAATGTCCATCTTAAAAAATACATATATATATATATAAAGTTTAAACACAAATGGCTGAGAAAGCTATTGCTAATAGCTTTATGTTAATGTTCCTCTCCTAGCGTTCATAGGAATAAACACACAGACTGTACAACGGGGAAGGTCCCACCCACTCATCATGCTGTGCAGGGCCTCAGAGCCTCACATGGGGGGTAATTAGCGGGTTCACTATATTGTTTTGACTGCAGGTCAAGGATCAAACCACCGCCCCACTGATTAGTAGGTAGCAGTTTCAGTTAAGGTAGAGGAGGAGCAGGAGGAAGAGGAAGGTCAATGTCATCATATGAGGGAATGAATTACTATTTAAAATGCCATGGCAATCCTGAGAATAGGGGTTGGGTGTGATACAATTCTTTATTCCAGCCGCGGCTGTTGTACATGACAGCACCAGTATTTGCTTATTTTATTTATGCATATGAATGAAAAAACATGGAACTAAAGTGATAGATAATGGCCAACATATCTCAGTCATCTCGGACCCAAAGCAGCCATTGTAGAGTAATTGAAGAGCTCTGAATATTTTAGATTTTACTTCTTTGGGTGCAGGTGAAGAGTGCTCTCCTGACTACATCCTTTGTAATTATACATTCATCTGACATATTGTGTATGTATCTCTTGCCTCAGCCTCACTGATCAAACTAACTGGATGTCACTGTATGTGAGTTATTCAAAGCGCTGATTTATTTAGTTGTGTAATGCTTGATGTGATAAATGAACCTAAACCCGCTGATGCAAACTTAAATACCACCTCCCCGAGGTTCATCTGTTAAATTTACCTCCCTTTTATCGTTACCAGAGTTTTCCTACTCAACTGGCTCCCTGCAAATTGGGTTTTCAAAGATTTCATTTTTGTGAGGGAAAAAAACAAAAGGAATTCAGACGCAGAACTATTGTTTGAGGAACTGATCAAACTCCAGCAACAATGGCTGTCCTTACACTGGGGCGATGTTGTGTTCTTTCTATCTTGTGAAATCAAATGACTCATCCCCAGATGAAAACACTTTGACTCACACGTTCCTGCACTGTGCTTTGGAATAATGGTTCCGGCAGTGCTAAACTGCACTGCTTGGTCCAAACTTTTCAGTCGGGGAGCCAGCACTAGTTCATTTGCAAGATCACTGAATTAATTATCTCAACTTGTCAGTCCCCGTTGTGATTCTGAAGATGTAAATCATCTCTCAGATGCCCCTCGGTGGGCTCAGTAACAGCAGGCCCTTTTCTTACAAACTATCTGTCTTATCTATGAACCAGTTCATTCCATAATCAATTAATTAATCATCTTACCATCAGAGACTTCATTTCGATGTGTGATGCTGTCGTCGTGTTTTATTTCAGTATTTTATCAGGCAGGTTTTTTTTTCTTCTGTCTCCCGCATGATAGCAGTCAAAGTCATCTCAACCCTCAGGGGTTGGATGGACGAGGGCGCACATTTTCTCATTGTTTCTATTCATAATAACCGCACAGAAATATGGTAGAAATGTTATCTGATTTCTTTTCGCTCTCTATTTCAGAAGGCTTCATTCTTGTGAGGTCGTATGTGACTCAGAGAAATATATAGGAGGCTGTGAGAGGACGGCTTGGCACACACACACACACACACACACACACACACACACACACACACACACACACACACACACACACACACACACACACACACACACACGGAGCAGGCTAGCAGCAGCTGTGGTCTTCCACAAATAAATATCAGAAGTTTGACCATCTATATGTAGGTTTGACTCTCAGTCTTTTTCTGTAAACGTCTTCATCCTATCGTATTCATCCATCTAGCTCACTGTTTTTTCTGTGCACAGTTATACTCTGCCTCCCATCAGACAAAATCCTACCTTTTATGTAAATATTACATTTTTTATTTTTTAAAGATGTAGGTGTGAAAATAGTGTTTTTGAATGCACACACATAGCATCAGACTTGATGACAATCCTCTACATAAATCATATGTATTTGCGTGGTGCCTTATTGTCCTGAAAGATGAGATTTTTTATATGTAGCATATGCGTATTACGCTATATCTAAGATGATAGGTAAAAACTGAGATGAGGCCCTTAGATCTCGTTAAAAGTGAAGAATATTTTCCATCTCCTCGTCCTCTCTCTTTCCATTTTTTTCTGCCCAGCCCCTCTGTGCCTGTGGCATCAGCCTTTTATTAAGGGATGTAATATCCACCTTACCATAGGGCCAATATTCCTCAGGGCTTCTTTACACACACACACACACACACACACACACACACACACACACACACACACACACACACACACACACACACACACACACACACATACACTTATGCCTGCACGTGGAAGGAAGGAGCTCCATCTTCAAGAAATGAGGGGAGCTGGGGAGCAATTAGATTCAGCTGGAGACTTTCTAATGTGAATTCCTCTCCAATGCAGTGCTCCTTCCTCGGAAGAAATCTCAAAGTCAAATATAAGATCTTTGATCATATACAGCGATGTGGAATGGTGAGGCACGGACCAACATGGTGAGTGTAAGCGAGAGCAGAACAAAGGTCAAGCAACACAAAACTTTTTTTTTCTCTCAATAATTGCAAAATGGCCTTGGCTGGAAATTTGTGGAACTTTTGCACTGACAAAGTTGTTGCTGATATGACCTTTGAGGTGAAATTATGAGCGCTTTTCTACAAGTATCCATAATAATAAAGTCTTCCTTGTTAAGAAAAAAAAACAAACTCTTTGCACAGTTTAAGCTCATGAAGGTCTATATATAGGTCAGTGTCACAGGGGGAGGAGATCAACACTGCGTTCTTGAACGCCTTGGTTGCACTCCTGCACAAGCTAAAGTTTAATTGTCAGTTTTCGGGGCTTGCACTATCGATCACACAGCATGGGAAGCTACCATCAGCCCGACAGTTCACATATGAGTTCGCTCAGCTGCGTGTCTGTCAAGGTTCTCAATCAGCCCGGTCGTCATAATCCATGGAGTTGTAACTCAAGGCAAATGACATGTTGAAGATTCTTGAAGGTGTTTCACCTTCTCCTAGATCTATGTATGTGACAAGCTGTGACAAAATGCCACCAAGAAATACTCAGCTTCAAGGAAATGTGTTGAAATATTCTGCGGGTGTTAAACAAGGTGTGCTAGTGTGAATCTGCTGCTACCTACCTACTGCACCTCCTGATCCACATGGCAAAAATGGGAATGGAAGGGTCGAGAATAATTTATACTGCAACTGGGAATGTCCTGTGTGAAAATCTGAGCAGAGGTGTGTTTTTAGTTCTTCTGGAGAAATAGTATATCAGGGACTATATGCAAGATCAACATCACAACGTTTCTGAGTTGAAGTCTTATGCCCAGAAGGAGCAGCCTCCAGTGTAAGGCCCTCGGTTGAGATGCTGCAGGAGGAAAGGCATGAGGTCCTGTTCAACTGGTTCAGTGTTTCTGTGATTGATTTAGCTTTCCCCTTTTATATTCCTCTCATGAATCAGTTTGGTCACGTCAGTGACAAAAAAAAATGTGTTGATGTTTTGAGGTCAGAGTCTACAAATTGTAGGTTTTTGGTCTGTTCTGATCTCACAAAAGTTTTGATCTTTGTCAGTGATATCTTCACCTTACACTCTATTAAATATCTGGAATCTATAAATAAGTTAAACCTTTTGGCAAAGAACTTTCTGAAGTAAAGTCCATTTTAAAGTCCAGGTTTCTGTGCTGCTCCTGTGAGTTGAATACTGGACCAGCATTGACTTCTATTCCCTAAGAGGCTGCAAATCATGCTTGCAAATGAAAATGTGAATTTCAATGAGCACATCCTCTCCACTTTAAGCAGATGAATGCGGAATGGCCTTATGCTGTCAAGTTCTGCACAGTGAAACATTCAAGAAAGTACAATCACCCTGTGCACTGATGTGGCTGCACAGTAGGCTGTTTTCCCCTGTGAGTCAATTGACAAAAACAAAATGTGGGACGATGGATTCTCACTGAGCCTGATGGCAGCACGGTATTACTTTGGTAAGTATCTCAAGATTATTCCGTGTGACATATAAAACAAAGGCCAACTTGATCTCAGTTTAAATTACTTTTTGTGACCTTGTACGCAGTGAAGTGGCACGAATACTCCCTTTAGGTAACTATGTAGTTTTAACATGATATCATAAAAAACAATAATTCAATGTAACTTTAAAACGATATCTGCACCTAATAGAGGATCAGCCATAGACCTGATACACCTACAACCACGTGTTTGGCAGTGGCGTTTTCTTGCAGAAGCCAAGGGAAGCCAGGCTTCCTCACTTTTTTCAGAATATAACGTCATTTAATAAAAACACTTTTTCAAACGTTTTCACAATCCTTCTGTGTTGTGTCGCTGTCGTCTCCCCCTCGTCTCTCTTCATTCATTATTGAGCGTTTATGGTGTGTGAAACAGCGCCCCCCTGAAGATTATGTGGTGAATGAGCGTTGAAACGGGGTATTACACTCTGTCACCTGTGTTTTTCACCAAGGGGAGCCCAGCGGAGTTGGCTTCCCTTGGTGAAAAACGTAATACTTATTAACCAATCAGATGAGGCAACTGTTTAACGCTGCTTCCCTGTGATTGGTCAGGACGAACTCTTTGGCTTCACCCAAAGATGGACTTCCGGGTAGCCCAACCGCGCAATTATGGAGGGCGGGGATTTGGAATATTTGGTCAAAAATACGTTTTTGCTAAACTGCTTCTTGAGCAACAACTCAAAATTAAATCTGTTGGGAGACCAACACCAAAACTAGGTCCCCGCACTGAGAGGAAGAAAGGTTTTCGGACATTCAATGAGGAGAATTACGTCCCGTTGAGTGGCTAGCGGGAAGCGCTAAACCTCAACTTTTTTTGCTGGGCCTGTCTCCTTCTGACCAGGAGTCATGCTCACTGAACAACCCCTGGGTTACCACAGGATTCACGGATATTCTTCAGATAGGGTGAGCAAAGCTCTTTTTTTTTCTTTGCTCAGCTTAATAGTTACTGAACAGCCCAGTTATCTGTCTAATTTGTGTGATGTGATTATAGTCTGTATTTTGTCTTGCTTGCTTTGATGAAGCATGTGAGTCCACTGAAGTTGTTGTTTATTGTTGTTGTTTCTGTGGAGAAAATGAGCTCCACTGACAGCGTGAGAGAGAGAGAGAGAGAGAGAGAGAGAGAGAGAGAGACAGAGAGAGAGAGACAGAGAGAGAGAGAGACAGAGAGAGAGAGAGAGAGAGAGACAGAGAGAGAGAGAAAGAGAGAGAGACAGAGAGAGAGAGACAGAGAGCGCATCGTGCTGAAAGTGTGTGTTAGCAAGCTGTGTAAGTCCTGGTAAATGATGCTGGGCGCTCTAATAGTTCATCCGACTACATGAAACAGCGACATACGATTTTCTGCCCTCACCCTCTAAAATATACAAAGCTGGGCTTCACTTGGCTTCCTCAGAAAATTTCCCCACGCCACGCCACTGGTGTTTGGTGACCCATAGTTTTCAGGGCTAGGCATGTTTGCTGTAGCTTTGTCTATTACTGTAAAAATGAGTTGGACTTTTGCAGTTGTGGTTGAACTCGGATCCCCAGTCATTGAAGGCATTGAAACTTCTAAAGTTGTTGACAATGGCCACTTGTGATGTGTAATGCCTTCCTCTCAGTTGTTTTAAGTGTTTCTTGTAATTTTACTGACAGCACGTCTAATACAGCTACAGTCTGAAGAACAATGGTATTAAAAAGGCATGAATACCACATCTGCGAAACTGACAACTAAAGGTACACTGATCAAAACTGCTATCACTCACTATGCAGTCTCAACAGGGGTGTTTCTAAGTTTGCAGCCCTTCAGCATTGCTCTGGCTGACAGCCTGCTAGGTAGGCCCATTGTCTAAACTGTAGCGGGGGACAAAAGCTTCGCGTGTCGCCTATCACTTCTGTGACATGAAAGGCTGTTGAGAGCCTCGCACAAAATAAAAGAAAGTTCCCAAGCGCTGAAAATAAGTGGAGTGTTTTCTGCTGTGCTTGCCACACTGGTGAAATGAAAAAAGGGGGCAGAACGTGTCAAGATGGAAAAAAATTCCAGCGCAAATAACATGAAGGTAATTGACGGCGAGAATGGAGACGTGTCTGTAACAAAGGGCTGCAATAATGTCAACGAGCTGCTTGAATGCTGCGTTCCTGAGAGCTCGCTTTGAAGGCGTCGTTTGCTTTGAAACTCTCCCGCGTTAAACGGAGCCGTCAGCGCGCTGCAACACTGCGCTCTCACCGGGCGCCGGCTTCGCATCGCACACTCCCTGGATCGTTGACGACGCTGACGAAAACAAAGATCTCGTTTCTTCGTCAAGGTAGACGGCGAGACATGTTTGCATGTTTGATGTCAGGGAAGATGGGACGAGCAAACACTTTGGCTCAGGCTCTGGGCTTGTTGTTGTTGTTGGTCTCTTTGACTGAGACCTGTAGGCAATTTCTACTCTATTTTTGACTGATTTCGATTGGCCTGCGAGAAAACAACTCCGTGCCCATAAACCACTCAACACTGACAAGCATAAGTGTAACACTGTCTTTGTACAGCGGCTTTTTTTATCTCACTGTATTACCTTCAAGTTAACTGTAGACTCTTTTAGACCCGATGCGTCTCAATCATTTTTCGGTTCTTCGTCGGGGAACATTTCCTGCTCTAATGGCAGATAGGCCTCCAGCTTCAGACTTGGATATGAGATTGAGTTCTGTCAATCTGATCTAATTTTTAGCAAGAAATGTAAAAAAAAAAAAAAAAGTATTTCCCAAAATGTCAAATGATTCCATAAACTGGCCTTGCGTGAAATTGTTAGGGTTCCCCTTTGACTCCTTATGATATTACTTCTGAATGCAGTCATTGCAGGCTAATCTGAAGCCAAGAGCACACTCAAGAGAAAATGGTCAATAGCAAATGTAGATTAAGCCTAAAATCCCTTACCTTTTAACATAACCGTGTGGTAAGGAATTCACCCATCATTCTGTAACTGCCTCTGTGCTTTCTGCCAATAAAGCTGTCAGGAATGTAGCAGAAAAATGTGCAGACTTGACAGAGTGAGAGCTTCACACAGACGCAAGTTTGAATTACACCGGAAAAATTGTGTTCTTTGTAAACCAGCTGAACTCAAATGTCCCCTGTGTTTGGATCAATATTTCCTTCAGTGGCTTCAATTCTTGACTAAACTTTGCACAATGCGTCTTCATATCTCTCCTTGTGCCCGTGCTTCAATGAGGTCATGTAAACTTGACAATGGATATGGCTTTTCATCTGCACGGCCATCCTTCTCATGTTATTGGGCATAACATTTTCTGAATCAGGTCAGTACATTTGTGAATATCATGAGAGTGTAAAAGACTTTTCTGTTGGTTTGAACAAAGTGTGATGCGCTCCCTCTCTCTTGAGTCTCGGGTGAGCAAGTTGGTGCTTGGTGCTTCAAGCACATTTTAATGCAGCAAATTGCGGTTTGAGTAGTTAAGCTGTGCACGTAGCTCCATAAAGGAAACCTGTGTATTCTGTATTATCACCCGAGGTCTGCATTTATCCCTCAATACTGAAGTGCACTTCTTCCAGGAAACTGCATTGTCAAGGCCTGCCCCCATGCATTTATGGAACCGCTGACTTTGTATGTTTTCAAGCTCACTCTGAGAGTCAGCAAGGTATTAGAAAAATACTCTGTCTCTTTGCTCCATGGAGACTTAAACTAAATTTACTATCTGCCGCGCCTGCCTCAGAGCCAGGCTGCCCTGCCCTCTGAGGAAGCGGCAGAACCGAAAGAGAGAAGAGGGATGAGGCACAGAAGCGCCGTAATCCTTAACAAGGGAAGTTGAGAAACTTTACCGCGCGTGCTATTGTTTCTGCTTGTGTGTGTGTGTGCGTGCGTGCGTGCATGCGTGCTCCTTTGCCCTGTCTGGCTCCCCGGCAGTGCTGTGGCAGCATTAGCGAGGCTGTCAGAGGCGGACTGCATGGCTGTGACCTGTGTAAACCAGCACAGGGAGAAATCTCACCTCTAGTTAGTCCCAGCAGGATGGAGTCTCACAGCTAGGTGACAGAGAGCTGCTGCTGCCGCTGCTGCTGCTGCAGTCAGGGCGAGGATGCAATGCCTCTGCGATCTGGTGTGTCTGTTCCGCACACACACACAGACCATATGCACACACACACATTTATGCACACACCCAGAGGTGGAAAGTAAATACATTTTCTTGAGTGCCGCGCTGAGCATTGCCATTCCCTCCTACTTCTCACCTCTTCTACATTAAATCGAAGGCCACATTATAATAAAATGATAGACAGCTTCACACACATATTGTTGCAAATGCAGTATATAATTCTCGGCCTGCTCTGTACAATAACTGCATTTGTCCCCAGCACTCTCAGTACATTCACTGCAGCCTCCATAGCCGGCAGACTAAGACAAAAGAACACGAGGGATCCTGTAGTCAATCAGTGTCAGAGGATCTGTGTGATGGCATGATGAAGATGGCCCAACATGCAGATATATCATTTTGCTAATATTCTACTACTTACTAGAAATAATACTATTTTATTTTTAAGCCAGATGCTGGGATGGGCTCCAGCAGACATTACTTTGGTATAAAGCTGACTAAGAAAACTGATAGAAGGCTGGTTGAGAGTCAATAGGGAGGCAAAAACGTGTGTAGTAGTAATAGTGCGTCACAAATATATCGTATTTTCACTTTTTTATTTGGGTGCTCGGCCCCAGCAAATTCCTTGGAGCACTACCTAGAAATACACACGATTCTGGTTTTGAGATGAGCACACTATGCTGTGTGTAAACCACATGTTGTCAGTGATCATGGAGCGGGCTGTCAGGTCAACATGCAGTTCAGTGTCATTTCTCTCGCCTTGTGTAGCAAATACTGAACATGCCACATGTTGGTGTGGCTGATTTCTCTCTGAAGGCACGTCTGAGAGTAAAGTATAGAATAAGTATTTGAATCGATTGCTTTTCTTGTCGGATGTTTGGCGCGGTAATTACCTTTATTCGTTTAAAATCTCCAATGCGATGCGCAAAGAAGCGGCGCCCGCAGACCGGGCCACGCGCCCGGTCCGACGCACGCCCGGCAGCGCTGCGACCAGCGGGGCAAGCCAGACCGCTGGGAGAGGCGCGGAGGAGTGGAAACACGGGGCGGCGCGCCTGCAGACACGCCGCCCGCTGGAGAGCAGACACAAAGGCAAAAAAACAGCCCGCAGCCCTTTCACCGGAACTTGCACTGTTATTATCCCAGCGTCTTTCACGGAAATAGGCATCCATTTCAGTGGGGGAGGACCGCTGAATGGATGGAGGAACCCCCCCCCCGCCCCCCGCATCACCCAAAGCCTGAAAGGCCTGCTACGGTAAATTAGCCGACTGTGCAGGCCAACCTCTGTGCCTCCTCCCTCCCTCACACACACACACACACACACACACACACACACACTCACTGTAATGGACTGCTGGCGATTGCGCCTCTGTGCACGGCCGATCATGCACACTCGCTTTCTCACCTCCTAACAGTCAAAGAATTCCGGCTGCATCCCGGTGGGAAACAATCAGCTTCCCAGGCCTTTACCACCCCGGCCGAGCTCATCCTTCTCACAGACGGACCCGATGGCTGAGATGCGGCCGGCGTTCCTCGCCGCCGCCGCCGCCGCCGCTCTGATCAGCCTGCGGCCCCGTATGAATTCATCGACTCACTCCGCCAATGACGGTGCACATGGATCCCGGGCCGCCACCTCTCTCCCGCCCCGTGCAGCGCCTCCGTCCTCTTCGCGCGCCTCTCCGTCAGCCCCCCTCACCCAGCGACCCCGTCCGCTCCGCCTCCGCCCTCACCCCGTCACGTCTCCGCTCCATCACTGCGTAATCCCGCTGTCTGACCCCCGCGCCCCTCTCCCCTCCCCGACTTTCCCTCCGTACCACGCGACCCCTGACGCCCCGGTGGCCCCCCTCCCCCCCTCCGCGGCCCCCGGTATCCGTCCCCCGCTCTCTGGCAATCCTCATCTCATTTCCCTAACCCCCCCCCCCGTCCGCCGGTGTCCGCGCGCGATCCCCGCTGTGATCTGGCTGACATTTCGACAGTCACGCCTGTCACGTCACACCGAGCGGGAGCGCTGCCCCCCGTGCACCAGCCAGCAGCAGAGGTCCCCTTAATGTGCGAGTGTAACGCTCATACGGATGGAGGAGGAGAGCGGGTGGGAGGGCAGGGCTCTCATTAATGCGCAGCCTTTTATTTGAGAATATGGCTTTGCTGCGGCGAGCGTGCGTTTCATTGAGTATGTAACGGGGGGTGGGGGGGGGTGGGGGTCGGGGTGGGGGGGGTGAGGAGACGGAGGGACGTGGGGATGAAAGAGCATCTAATTACATGGCGGGCTTAGCCTCTGGATCCCTGTGATTGAACAGGGCACCCTTTCCTGATATTACGGCACCGAGCTCTCATAATATCCTCCCTCTATCCCTCCTTCTCCCGCCACACAGCCTGCGCGTCCGTCTGCAGCAGAATGTGCGCGCGTCCGTGTGTATTTGTGCGCGTATGTGTGTGTGTGTGTGTGTGTGTGTGTGTGTGTGTTCATCCACTTTGGCCTGGCCAGGACTGCCAATTCTGGGACATGCTCCTCGCTCTGGTCCCCAGACATCCCTGTGCTGTCCGCCTGGGTTATATTAACCCCCCACTCTCCCCTCGATGTATTGACCCAGAGAATGAAATGAGGAGACGAAGCCTGGATTCTGTGTGTGTGTGTGTGTGTCTCTCCCTCTCCCTCTCTCTCTCTCTCTCTCTCTCCCCCGTCTCTATCTCTTTTTTTTTTGTTCTCTGCGAGTCCTCCGGGTGATAACTAGATGTTACTCGCCTGCCGCCGCCGCCGCGCAGTGGATCTTACTTTTTCGGCCACTGGATAACAAGGCCGACTCTCTGCTGGAGCGACTCTGGCCTCTGTCTGGCTAAACAGACAGCGCCTGGGCTGTGGCAGACTCTGTGGGCGTTCAAGCTGCACTCGGCTGCCTCTCTCCAGAGAGATTCTTCAGCATGTCGGCGGATGGCGTGGTGGGTGTGCGGGAAAAAGAAAAGGCCTCCGCATACATATGCATGTGTGAGTTTGCGGCCCCCGAGGAGGTCTAGATTGCAATTATTACAGGAATATAGCCTGAGGGGAACAGGTACTTTGAAATGTTAAGTATTTTCTTACATAAGTGCATTACATATTCCAGAAGCAAACTTTTATTCCTTGACAGATGGATTATCTCCACAGAAAGTGGACTTGTGTGCAAATAATTGACGGCTTCCTGGTTTGATCTTGTTCCTACCTGTCCCCTGGTGCGAAGCATCCAAACATCTGGTGTAATCAGAAATTGGGACGCCAAATGCCAAATCCATACTCTGGCACCTAACTGGGTCGATGCCGAGCACTTGGAGGAATTCAGATTTAGACATCCGGAGTGCGGATTTCTTTGCAGATTTCAGAGCGGGCGATGTCGGCCGTATGGCAACCTCCGCTCGAAATAGCACGCGTAAATTCAATGCTCCCGCACACACGCACGCACACAGATTTGACAGATGAGATTTTAAGGCCGTTTCATCTTCCGCTCCCCTATCCACTATCAGATCACATCCCTCTCTGACATCTTTTGGTGTTTTATTTTTTCCCCCCCTCCAGAACTGGGACACTTTCTTTTTTCCAACAGAATGGCAGATTGGATCTAAACCCGACGAGACCTCGCTGCAAACGGCGACGGCGCTCGTTCGCCGCGCGCGGCATCAAGGTGGCCGATCCGTCTCGTCAACGCGGGTCACTTCCGCGGGAACCCGTGTTGCTTGGGGTTCATTTTTGGCGCCGGAGCTTCCACCGTCTCTTGTGACGCCTTTCGCCGTGAGACATGGCGTCTTCGAAACGGGTTTTAATGAAACATTCCGCGTCTGCCGCAGGGAGGGGGGCCCGCTAAGCCTGAACAACTGCTAACCCCGTTTTTGTGACAAGCGAGCGCTGCTTTAGGATCGCATGACGAGCTTTGGAGGAACGCTCTTTATACTTGCTCCCCTACAGTGTGTCTTATTTTCCTACGCACGGATTCTCCTGCCTGCATCTCTCGGCCCGTACCACCTCTCTCGACTTCTCCCTCTCTTGCCTCCATCGCGCGCTCCCATGTCTTCTCCGCTGTCCTGAGAGGCCTCCGCTGTGCGGTCCAAGTCACGCTCGCTGCTCTGGGACCGGCGCTGTACGTCCACGCCGCGCCGCCGACAGCAGAGCGACTCTTTCGCCGCCCCTCGCATCGGTTTGGCCCGACCTTGATCCGCCAGCAATCGTCCGGGCTGATGGCCAATCGAAAGCGCGTCGCGCCCTCGGAGCGAGCGATAAATTCAACTCTGTCCCTCTTCAAAGCCAATACCTTTCCGGCCAATGTGTCACGCCAAAAACAACAACAACAACAACAACAAGCCCAAAGAAGCGTTGCTGTCGCTATAGATTTTCTCCCAGAAGGAGAAGAGACGAAATGATGATTCCGCAATATGCTTTTTGTGTCGCGGAGAGGACGGCTCTCTCCACTGTAGGAGTTCAGAGGCTCAGAAAGAGTTTCGCCATGTTTTTCAGGATTGGACTGGTGCGCTGGTGGCGTTCCGCACGTCGTTTTGTTAGTTTTGAGTGTGGCGTAAATGACTGAGGGTGATCACACCTTGGGAGCGTCTATTTGTCAGTCTGCTCTGTCCATTGGTCTCCATTTTGCACAATTTTTCATTCCGTTTCAGAATGTCGTCTTTCTTAAACCTCATGTAACCAATGTTCAGCGGCAGGTCAATAAGTAATCAACATGGGCACTCGTCAGCTCTGTGCTCCCTGCTTTTCTACGCCCCCTCTCAAGCTTTTTATACCTTTGATCAGCTCTTAATAGAAATCGTTTTTAGTGGATGGTCTGTTTGTGTCACTGTGTCGGAACAAAAGCCGTATCTCTTAACATTTCTGTATCGGTTTCATCGCAGCCACTTCACATGGTGCAGTTTTATGCAAATTCCGTTTAGGAAGGCAGCAGCTCTTCTCTGTGCCTGACCAATGAAAATTGAAAATCTGATGTACACATTTCAGAGCAATCTCTCTCTTGATGCAACCTTGCCTCACACGCTGATGAGACAAAATATGTGCTTTTTGCCCAGGGATACGGGAGATAATCCTGCCTACATTCAAGGTGTAAACCCTCTGAGGTTGTCAAATACAAAAAATGTGCAAAGTAGCCCATGAAAAACACCTGAATCTGCAGGTCAAAATTGGATGAATATACTGTACATACAGTAAAAGCTCTCTCTCTCCCTCTGCGCAACTCTTTTTCTCTTCCATCTAAATCGACGACATTTTCAGGGACAGTTTCAACAGGGGACAGTGCGCCCCAAACAAAATCAGGAAAGTCTGGTCACCCTACTATACAGAGTGGGTTCAGTAAATGGATGGATGTTCATTCTTGTACCCAGAACTCCTTCTTTAAAGTACCCTATTTTCCAGACTAAGAGCCAGTTTTTTTTAGCAGTTTGGCTGGTCATGCGACCTATATTTCGAGGCATCGAGCCATTCGAAGCATTATACGATATGATACGCTACGACATGTCATCTACAACCACAAGAGGAACCGTCCACACTCGAGACAGCTGCTCTTGGTCAGGTCATGTGACCGACACGCCCCCCTCGCCGCCGCCATATTGGATGGTGACCGGAAAATAAACAAACAGTGGACGGACGGCTGGAGACTTTGACTTTAACTGGCGAAAAAGGAGCTGATATGCGAAGAAAAGCTGAGCAGAAATGGCAAGGAAAGGTACAGGACCAGGTTGGTGGCTGCGAAGAACACTGGTCCATGCGACTCCAGGGCAGACAGATGGAGCTCCTTGAAGACCTGCTGCGGAAGAACTTCTTCCAAGGACACGTCACACGACCTGGTTCATGACGCAAGTGCTTCTACTTCTGCGTAATTTACAAGTAGCGCTCTTAAAAAAGAGTTTGAATTCCCCTAGCGGGATCAGGCTATTCATTTTTTGAGCTTTATATCATAACCTGGTGTGACATAAAGTTCATAAAGTACGGTAGTCTGTGTCTAAGGAAAAGTGTTTGAAAGAAGGATGAAATGGATATTGAAATTAAATGATTTCTTTGTAAAACTAAGTATGAAACGGTAAAGTTATGTGTGCGAATGTGGATCGTGTACTCGGCACAGGAGGAGTCAGCATGGAGCACTTTGATGCGCGCGCCTGATCTGAAACACGTTTTTCCGGTGATTAAAATGCCAGTGGATGTGCAACAATCTGGGCAATCTCGTGTCAGCTGTCATTTTCACGGGACGGAAAGGTCAGGATGCAAACCGGTATCAGGCCTCTGCTGATCCAAACAACAGATCAGAGGAGAAGGAACTCACTTACTGCTGGAACTTTTTCCTCACGTCTCCATGCTCATTGATTCGGATACAGATGCTGGAACAGAGAGTTGATCCATAAGGTCGTTGAGTACATGCGTCTATATGGAAGCCTGGGTATTTTTGGTTTTTGAACTGCTTGTCGAGAGGGGGGGGGGGTTATTTCGGCAAAACCTCCAACTTGACGAGGACATTACAGCCGTGGCTGTAGCGGGCCGGCTGGATCAGATACGGTCACATTTGGAACGAATGAGAGAAATGTCAAGTCTGGATCCAGAATAGCAATGAGACTCTGAGTGCAGGTCGAGCTTATCCTGGATGAACCTGAAAGGACACAGGCACAGATTGTGTAGGATAACGTGGTGGGATAGCCTCTCACCAACTTAACCCCCTGGCTACTTGGCAGCCCTGTGACTCTGGAAATGCTGTTCCTTTTTTTAATATATGTGAGACACAGTTCACATCGGGGGAGTTGGGGGGGTGGGGTGGGGTTGATTTCTCCGGCAGCACTCATTTACTGGCTGAGTGATGCGTCTGAGTGTTTCCTCACCTCCTGTGCCACCCACGTGCACTTTCATAGAAAAAGATGTTAACATATTACTGGAGTTGAAAAGCCAGTTTAGGGGCATAGCGAAAGGCTTGTACAGTGTGCATTAGCTGGCTAAACTGCTCATTCAAAAGCATACTTGAGTGGTTTGAATAATGTGGTCCTTAAGCCCGTGAGTGGAGACGGGGTGGAGGGGGGGGGGGAGGAAAGGTTAGACTCTTCAGGCTCTTCTTTCCTCCTTAGATGAGCTCAGAGGAAGGGTTGAAGTGTGCGCGGCGCGATCGCCGGTGAAATGCATCACTCCTGCAGACGGCCCGGCTGCAGATCAAAGCCGGGCGGCTGCTGGGAGGTTTCAAAGAGCAGCCGTCATCTCATTACGTCCACAGCTTTCATGTGAAATGTTGATGAAACGGACCGTCTTGCCCCCCGTCCTTCCATCACTCACCGGGTACAAGACAATTACACTAATTTCGCCTGTGAGCTGCCTTTTAGGCATTCACAAGACGTGCTGGCCGTCACGAGCAGCTGTGCCGGGGCCGACCACGGCTACAGCGACACTGAGTCACCCCATTTATGGGCTAAACATATGTATTTGAGATCGCCGGGGGAGGGGCAGGCCAGTGAAAAGCAACGCGGCTGTAAAAAGGGGCTGCATGGTGCTAAGGGATCACAACAGACTCTCTCCTCAGACGGGCTCTGGCCGGAATATAAAAAGTAAATACAAATCAATATAAACGCAAGTACAGATCTCAATGAACTCAGCCCTTAAATATCAAACAGCCAAACGTCGATTCAGCTGAATAATGCATACAGAAATAGACTGGCATCCATTTTTATCGCCTCATATTTGCATCGCCAGATGTATTACATATGTGCAGTGACAGTTAAATAACTTACATTTAGATTCAATCTGAATTCACTGCTATTCCATCATGATGCATACATATTTATTGGAACACAAAATGCTTTCAGGTCAGCAAATGCACCTGTAAACACTTGAATGAAGTGTATGAAAAAGTGTACGACTCCTTGGCTATGAGCCGGCGGCTGCATGGAGCAGTATAATTGGCGGATATAACGCTTATGATAGCAGTGCATTTTGGCAGGCAAAAGTAGACTATGCAGAAGTGCAGTCTGTGGCCAATCCTCAGTGTTCCTCAGCATCCTCAGCCATCGAACAGATCTAAGCCATCCACACTTTGCTTTGCATGTAACGTTACAGCAGCACGGCCACGGTGAATGTAAAGCTGGCGTGACGCGGTCTCGTCACGGTGCTTTGATTCACTGTTCCTTGGAAAAAACAAACCAGGTTCAAAAGTGCTCATTCGAGCGTTTCAAACTAATACAGCGTATGCTATGACGCGCGCATGGATAGTGCTCCGAGCTCCGAGGCCGGTCAGAAACGGAAAACCATACCAGGTGGACATTGGAGATTTTGATGTAGTGTCATGCGGGGACCTACCTGGGAAGAGGTGAGAGGAGGCTGCGCAGGTCGGTGTTAATGGAGAGGAATCGTGTTTGTGCGACAGGGAACGGATAAAGCCAGGCTGCAAATAAAAGCTACTCGGCTAAAAGCCCCTCCGCGTGGACCATTCATCTCAATGTGGCATTCTCAGTTTTTCCCAGCACAGCTGGCTGCCCAGAAATTAGACAACCTCCAAGAAGTACAACAACGCGATAAATATCACATCATATGTATTATAATCATTACTACTGTTAGTATGTATTTTCCAGATATTACCAAGCTAAAATAAAACACGTAAGTAATTCATTATTATCTATTCATCAGCATGGCATTGAATGTGTTTTTTGCACTTTTTCCACCGCTGACTGACCCACCTCCCTGTCTCTGCTCCTCATGTGCCTGTGCCATGTTTTTCACCCGGAGCCGTTAACTAGCAACCGTTTCTCCTGCGGCTGAATTGCTAACACAGGCAATTTGTGGTGAGGCGTCAGCTCAAGGGGTGGGGGCGGAGGGGTGGGATCAATCGGGGCCAGTGCGACCGCAGTCACCTCCACGGGACCACCGGCTAATTTGGCCCAGCCACTGAAGATGCCGAGCGACCCCCGCCGCTCACCTTTGGCCCTTCCCCGACCCCGCTAGTGTGGTGACAGTTAGCCTCAATTCCGTTCAGCCCGCCTACCTGGACTGCCTTTTCTTCTTCCCTGGTGTGTCCCTGGGTTCAGTGTGGAGCTGCTTGGATTGTGGCCTCAGGACACCAGCCCGGATAAAGATGTGAGACGGCGGCAACGATTGTGAGCTTCCACTGTTGAATTGGCCGTATTCTGATGAAAGGAGCAGATTGCCGTGGGACTCAAGTGGAGAACACACAAACACACACACATACACACGCAGACACGCATGCGCGCACGCACACACACAGAGGATAGGTCCAACCTATTTAATCCGTGTTATTTATTTTGTTTATTGGCTGAATCCTTGCTGGTGTCTGAATGTTGAGAATTCAGGGCGTGAGGAAATAAATCTTACCCAATTTCCTGGCTTTCTCTGGAAAGCTCACACAGCTCACACAGCTCCACCTCAAGCATATTTATCATTCAAATGCTTTTATTTTGCTTAACAAATGTGAATAAATGTGTGCAAACCAGCCTAAACTTGCACAGTAGCAGTGTATAAGCAGTAGATACAGGAGCAGCAGACATATTGTATCTATTGCAGTCTAGCCTTATGTGAGGCACTTTGGTTACAATAGGAATACCTCTCAGTTCCTACAACCATGGGAAGGAGTTCTCCCTTTCTGCATGCTCGCACAGCGGGGAATCTTGGAAGTATGTCGTGCGTTGAACGCATAAGCCGACAAGCGCTGTTCTTAAAAGCCATGTAAGCCCTTGTATGAAGACACTACATCGGGTAGACAGTGACAGAGAATGAGAACAAAGAGAATTGACATCAGCTCCGCGATCCTATTGCTGGTGCAAACAGACACCAGATCAAAGTCCGCACGATGTAGTGTAATTCCTAGAGATTCCCTCTGTACATGCTTAGACCCATTACTGCTCTGAAAGAGCTTTACACCTGCCATAGGTTAGCTTGGAACTTTCCTAAGATAAATGCCAACGATCGATGCATGTATGTGCTACAGATGAATGGGCATCAGTCTGTGTGAAGGCGCTCGATGTTTCTGGATGAGGTTCGAGCAACTGGAAGCGAACGGCGATATTTTTTCCCTTGGTGTCCGCTAATCTGAGTAGCTCAAAATCACGTCCGTTCAACTATTCACTACTCATCCCTTTCGACGGGGTTTGTGTGCCATCGCACCACCTCTGAAACGTGCTTTGAGGTCAGTCTAGACACATTTTGCCTGCTAAACAGCGGGTCAACGGTACAAGGCAAGTCGGCGAAGCGTCCCATTGTGCGTCCGAATGGGATACCCTCAGTAAGCCTTTTTGTTGGCTCACGTGAGTCCAAGGTCCTTTTCTGTGCGGTTTCGCATCGTGCGGGCCGATTTCCTCCTCCATGTCAGACCCAGCCGTCTGTCCGCGCGACCTCCAGCTAGACCTGACCTTGTGAAAGAAATTAGCGAGGAACACCATTGAGTGTTGAGGAAGGCAGAGCGTATATTTGAAGACGGCTTGTTAATGACGTGACAGGCGCTAATTCAAAGTGAAGTCCTCGCAAACACGCACGGGCGCGCGCGTGCGCTCACACACACACACGCACGCACCATTACACTCACGCACACACACACACACATGCTCAGTGTTGGACCCCTGGGAACGACGGGTCTTGATTAAGCATGAGGAAGGAGGGAGCGGGAAGGCGGAAGACGACACGTCAGAGCCGTTTAACGTAAAGCTGTGACACTTTTATGAGGCCCGCTTTGAAAATTGGCAGATACAGTACTGAGGCGCGCCGCCATCCACACGCACACACTCACACACACACACACAAACAGGCGGGCATGTCCAGCTTAACGGCAAATGCCTTTACACAGCACATAACAGGCTACAAATCAAGAATACTGATGGGCCCTGAGCCATCCCTTCCTGCACTGTTGTGTCTGCGGGATCCAAGCATCTCTCCTCCGTCTCGCACTCAATTTCAGAGCCTCTCTTGATAGAATGACCTTGGACCGATGACTTTTACCTCCATTTTGGCAACTGTCAGCATGTGCGGAGGTGTGTGTGTGTGAGCGAAGATATGCCCACAAGTGCTAGTCCATCATGATTCCTGGGGAAAAAAAATCTTATATGCTTTGTTTTTTTTTTCCCCCCCCGCACGTAGTCGGAGGCGCCCGCGCTTTTTGTCCTGCGACGCACTCGGAGTCTGTCAATCAATAGCCTCCAATTACGAATATAATGCACTCAATTGACTCGGCGGGCGGGCGGCTAGATTGCAGCGTGGAAAGCTATTAAAGGGGTGCGGCGTGGCGTGCAGAGAGGCGAGCCCCGAGAGTTGTATGTGACTGGGAGCGGGGAGGGGCGAGGGAGGTGCGCGAGGAGCGGGAGACAGGACTGAATGGAGGATGCTGTCAGGAACTAATAGCTTTGGGATGTAGTGCAGGGCTGTGTGTGTACAGCAATCTCACTCTTTCTTAAGGAGGAGGGAGGAGGGGGCGGGGTGGGGGTGGGGGTGGAGGTGCTTACTGATGAGCTGGAGAGGGCCTCTGCTCTCGGGATGGTCTGGGCGTTGGAGGAGGGCGAGGACGGCGGGGTGTCATCTGCATGCGCGCCTTATCAAGCGGGTGCGCTGCGTGCCTGCTTGAGTGTTACAACGGCAATGCGCTGCGCCGGCCGCCCGCACCAGCCCCGCCACCCGCAGCACACTGCCACATGATAAAGTGACTTACCGGAGATTGAGAGCCACCTCTGCTGTGATACACCTCTGTCGAGAGAAGACAGGCATAGAAAAAAAGAGGGACCGAGGCGAGATAGCGACAGGCAGAGAGCAGCAGAGGGGGGGGGGTGGAGGGGTAGGAGTGGGGGAGTGGGGGAGTCGGGGGAGCGGTGGGTGGAGGATAAAGAGGACTCCGGAGATAACTAAAGCGTTTGAAAGACAGGTGCAATATAGAGGAAGAAGAAGAGACCACGGGGCGGGAGGGGGGCAATGCAGGGGGGAATGTTGGAAATGAGGGAGGCAGATCTAACGAAATGACAAAACGACAGGCAGAGATAGGGTATTGGACAGCTATTTATTCTCATAAATATCACCACCAGCTTCTGGCGAGGCCACGGAGTTCTCTGAAAAGGAGAATCTGGGAGAGAAGCAGCAATAATGGAGGTAAAAGAGAGGGGGAAGGTAACAGAGGCAGACAATGCCAGAAATAAGGTCGAGATAATGAGCAATGAGACACAAAGAGCTGTTTGCTCTTTGTGTCTCATTGTGATTTCTGCTTGAAGTCACAGCATCCCTCGTTTTGCCGCTATCACAGGCTTTTACAATCACAAAGGACTGGAATGAGGTGCATGTTGGGATGCAAGTCCGTGGTTGGACTCGGAAATGTGCGACATTGACAGATTTCCTCAGACCGATGCGTGCATTATGCAGTCAAATCCGAGTCAAGCACGAGCAGATGTTGAGGTGTCTCACAGCTGCTGCTCTGAAGATCACAAATGCAAATGCAGGACAGTTCTTGAGGAAGTGAAAACAGTACAGCACAGAACTAAAACCCAGGTGAACATGTGAAAAGTTGCTCCCTCTGATATGGTGCTGCGATGAGACTTGCTTTCCATATTGCGAGAACTGCCACAATTACAATCAGTCGCCTACGGTGGTCGCAGACGAGGGAGGGATGATTTGATTTCCTGCGCCGCGGTTCATGCACATCCTGTGCATAAACAATCGCGTCTCTGGAAAGTGACATTTATATAGAGCACATCTGATTTGGAGCAGCAAATCCATTTAGAATACATTGTGCGTGTGCGTTGGTGAGCTCGTCGTAGATGCGCTCTCAAAATGATTCATTCAGGTTTCGTACATTAAGCTTACAAACAGCAACTTTTTTTAACCAACAAAAACGGTTTGTTGCTCCAAATCTTTGATCTGAAATTGAACGTGCAGTTGAATTCCTCAGTGCAGTGACCGAGGCCGGCAGACTTTTTAGCTAGCTTGTGGAACTACCCTGTGTGTTAGCTTGTAGCGTTAGCATTGTGTTGCTTACGCCCCTTTACGCTTAATTGGCATTTTTGTGTGAGGCCGAATCCACGAGTTAACAAAGTTCTGCAAATATAAATGTGTGCAAAGGTGTGAATGCACATGTAAAGCTGGCATGCTGAAAGTGAGTAATGTCTAGCCTAAGTGTCATGCTGGTTTAGCATCAAGCTTTAAGCTAGCGTCCAGAGGAAAATTCACGAAAATGTCCAGGTTTTCAGAGAGAGCGGGCGAGCTCTATGCTGCATGGGCCCAGTTTCGACATTATTTTTAATGGGGAAAAAATATCTCATATTGCATGAAAAGGTGCACAAGTCATCACACATTGCAAAGAACCACTTTCAAAACATCTGGCAACAGTGTGATACCTCTCCCCATGAAGCCCCTTTAATAAGGTCATACTCGTGTGGGGAACCAGCGAGAGCTACCTTTAAGCTAAAACGCATTAGGCAAAGCAAATGCGTGTCCACGCCTCTTCCAGAGACACGAGTGGCTTGCTTTAAGGCCCGCGGTGTTTTCCTCGCGTCACCAGGTGTTCGTGGAGAGAGCGATGAAGTGGCCGTGGGGTGCAGACTGTGACTGTGGAAAACAGCTCTGGGGCGAGCCGTAAATTTCTGTGAAATTGCTCAAAAGCCAGGTTGATGCCGTGTGTCCGCACCCTGCCGCACGAGCCTGCGAGGTGCCTGGATCTGATGGGAAATTCATAGTTATTTATGTGACAACGCTGGCCCCGCTCCATGTGTAAATTCATAGCGGACGGTTTCCGGCAGTCAGGGAAACTTTCCCTTAATCTTAACCAAAATAACGTACTCTAATACTTTTCACCCGGGCTTTTTAGTCATTAAATCCTTGTCCAAGTTATCGTAGACAGAGCATTTCCGGGCTCCCCCCAGAGGTCCCGTTTCTCCAAAAACCTGTCTCCATTTTAGCTACACCACAGAATATGTCAACGCTGGGAGAGAGGGGGTAAAAAAAGAAGAAAAAAAAAAACGCAGCAGACTTGGAGGAAATCCGAGCCTGTTGCAGCAGGTCAGCAACATCAACCTGAAGCACGTCCACCGCTTCCAAGTCGTCTCTTCCTGCGCCTCGGCAAGACGATGAGCGACTTTGGAGCTGTCTCCCTCCCCATCTTGCCCCTTCAGTAACGCCATCGGCAAGTCAGCGCCGAGTGCATGGCAACGGGGAGAGGAGGCCTTTCGGAGAGAGGAAAACCTTTCACGCTGTCCGCGGGGGCGCTGCGTGGACGTTCGAGGCCAATTACGCTCTGCAGCGCTGATGTCAGAACAGCGGGGCGGAGACCCGGCTGGAAACGCGGGCCGCACCCCAGCGGATCCACGCTCTCCACTCCCTCCCGCTCCTCCACTCCTTTTTCACGGCCCGCCGCTCCATCGTCAGCGCCAACAGCTTCAAAGCCACCCTTCCCCGCCAGACAGAGCTTGTTATTTGCTTGCTGCTTGAAGGCAGATGCCATCCCGTGGCGCTGATCACACGCGGGCGTTTGGCCGCTGATCTCAGACAAGGCATTCACGTTGTGTCCTGCACGCGCAATGGCCGGAAGGCCAGGAAACTCAGAACCGCAGCACGGATTGTCGAGCCCCAGAAAACAGCTCAGAGCGAAGCCTGGCACAATGTGTATCCTGGCTTTTACATCTAATTCCGCTCTACATCTAGTGGCAGTGTGAGGCGGCAAATGTTCTCGTTCCCTTTGACGGAGAGCTTGTTTACGCCCCCAAAACTGCAGACCGAACTCTCCGAAATCATAAGACTATCATGCATGAGCTCCACTCGGTGGGGGCTGACTTGCCCCTTTAATGTGTCACATTAAGAGCATCGTCTCCCCTGTCAGAACCGCCGAACTCCGGCAGAACGGCACAACATTTGAAGCTGGCGCTCGCAGCTCCAAAAATACTTAACATGGTTTATGATCAATAAAACATCAGGCAGCCGTCAGAGCCTCTTTGATCTGAGGTACTTCATCTGTTTTCCGAGTGTGCGGCGCGCTCCCATACTCCTTGAAAGAGGGGGAATGGCGGATCTTCTCGTGTGTGCGCCGGCGCCGGCTTTGGGAGGTCACGCTGGGCCGCGTGTGCCTGCGCCAGCGGTGGAGGAATGTGTTTGTGTGTTTGCGCTGCGCTGCGCTGCACGGGAAGAGTGCACTCGCCGCGGTCAGCGGGCGTATTGACAGAAGACTGTGTGCAGCCCATGTAAAATTCATGCTCTGCGCTGCGCTTACAAAAGAGCCCCGGAATGGTTTCTGGGGGAAGATTATGCCGGAGCGAGGGGAGGATAGAGGCGAGGACACAGAGACGTGAAAACTAGAGCGGAGGAAAGAGGGATAGAGTCAGAGAGAGAGAGAGAGAGGTGAATGTGCCTTGGGGGAGAGAAAAGGAGAAGTGAAGTTTATCCCCCTGGACTGTTGGAAGGCTGGTTGAAGCCAAAGTGAAGCTTCCAAAGCCTGTTTGCGGCAGCATCATCAAGCGGGAGAGCGATGGACGGACTCCACGTGGGCCTTACAAATGAAGACGACGGAAATGAGAAAACGGAGCCAAAGCAGGAAACTGCTCGCTCTCAGTTGCCCTCGGCTGGTGAACACGCAAACTCGGCGCCGGAGCAAAGCAGAGAAAACTGCGTTGCGCATGAAACAACAATGGTGTTTACGCTTTGGTTGCCGGGGTAACACTCTGCACGGGGCTGGAGTGCACGATATGCGATGCAAGGACGCTGCATGCGTAGAGCGCGGGGGCTCTCTTGACAGGCGGCCTGCCTAAGAATCTGCCTATGCACCGATTCCTGGGCTTATTCCTTCTCCCCATGCGGCTCCACGCTTGTTACAGCGGAGCTGTGCAGGTGGCTCCATACGGGGTCGCAGCTCCGACTTCCTCGACCCGCCACCTCGCGCCGACACGTCGACATGTGGCGTCCCCAGGCTAAACTCCCCGTCGTTCTCCTTCATCCTCCCTCCAACGGAAAGCGACCCCCGCTGTCTCCGTTTTCTCCCTCTCCCCGTGCGCGACTGCCTAATTGCGTCGCGGGAGATCTCTTGTTAGCCGACGGGGGGAGTTGTTCTGCTGCGTAAGCCTGTTCCCCCCCCCCCCCAGCTGATTTCATTTGCCTGCTCTATCCAGAGGCGGCGGGTTGAGGCCAGGGCGCAATGCGCGGTCTGCTGATGCCTCTGATTTCCCAAGATGTGCCGAGGCACAATGATGCTTAAAGCGTGCCTTTACCGTGCCATAGATTTCCATTTCAGATCAGAAAAGTGGACCGTGAACCCACTTGTGGCACAAGAGTGATAGCAGGCCTTCCCTCTGCTTAATTATGGATCCTTTGTCCGATGAGACCAGTGGAATAAAGACACTACCCTGCGAGTTCAGTCAATACACCTCTGTAGCATCACACTCGTAACAGCAACTGCACAGAATGTACATTTTTAGTCCTTAGGAGGCATATTTCCTGCTCCCAGTCCCTTCATATTAAGATGAAGACACTTCATCTGTTTTACTTTTCATTCACAATCGGTACAAATCAAAGTGAACAGCGCTATGCCTGCTGCCCATAGGTGCTCGTATTTTTTATTTGGTGCGTGTTTCAGTTTCTTTGACCGTGTTTTTGCTGCACCATTCGCCGCCCCCTGGCAACGTGTGACTTCTTCTGATGTAGCCAGCGAGCTTGTTAGTTTGCCGCTCCCGCCGATGAGTGTCTGCGATTCACCGACATCCGCCCGCAAACAACTTAGAGCTTTTCAAACAAAGCCGTGTCGACAGTAGCGTGAGATCGTGCCGTATACAGTTCACAAGCTTTGCGTGGCTGAGGATGGTGGGGGATGAAACAGACAGCGTCTCCCAGATTGTGTTGTGTTTGTTTAGCTCGAGGCAAAAAGACGCCGTGACGCGTCTTTACTGCTAAGCATGAAACAATTAAAAAGGCCCCAACCGAAACGGAACCAAAAAGCCCTCGGACGCACTGCTACAGGCTGCGGAAGTACGGCAAAGGGAAACATCGCACTCATTCCACCCCGCTGACACTCTCCAACTGCAGACACCTCACCCGCTGACCCCCAGCTCTGACCCCCGATGGCAGGAGAGTAGGGTCCCCAGTAACGGCGAGTATCACTTCATTCAGGGCCTCTAGAAGTGGGAAATGAGAAAATAACCCCCTGGAGAAAAGTTAACGGCTGCAGTACTCCACTTACAAAGACACAGTCACCATTGCTGGAGGTACATGTAAGATGTTTACTGGCCATTCTCCACGTGAGAGGCAGTTAAGTTGCATTTAAAAAAACTGAAGCGCTCAGCTCTGCTCGAACGTTTCACTCGTGCGCTGCTCCCTTTATTCTTCATTTGTGGCATGTTCGTCACGGTCACAGTCATTCATGCTCCCTCATCTGGGGTAGAGTGGGGTGAAACGAACCACTTATTTACCCTCGCTGTTGTGCACTGCTTTGCAGCGCTGAGCAGGTGTCCAGCTGCTCTGCACATCCCTTCAGGTGTCTGTGCCGGTTCAGTGGCTTCAAGAGGTGCAGGACGGAGGGCCTCCCCTTGCTGACACTGTAATGAGTTAAGCACCACAATGCTGTTTTTATGTTGCACCATTTCAAACATGTTGCAATCTAAAAAAGTTTTAAAAAAAGTCATGTGTATTTATATCCACTGTAGCGAGTATCAGCTGCCGCTACCGTAGACTGTGATTCGAGCTTGTACAGTAAACAGGTGGCGAGCAAAGCAAATGGCACCGTCTCTGAGCCTGCCCTTCCTTGCATTATGTGCTTTACATGCTCCCATCTGCTCTGCGGTTTCACAACAGCTGAGGATAGCAGGTCAGAGGAGCTCTTTACCTCTGTTGCTTTGGGCCTTTGCATTGTCGGCGAACTGAGAGAAGAGGCCTGCGGACGGCTCTCTGTCCGCAGCGATTTCAGCGGCTGCCGTACGGGATGATTGCAGCTCTGACCATTTTCATGATTCTTCCAATGCGAAAGAAAGCATTAACGCCTACCTGTAGCACAGGCAGCCGAATTGCTGTTGTTCCCACCCCGTGCGAGTAATGATGCTTTTAACAAGAGCTGTGAAACTAATTGCTCATTGGGGCAAATAAGGATTAAAAGTGAGGGATAAAAAGGTGGATGGCAGCGAGCTGGTGTTTAGATTGCATCAGTTTGTCCAACCAAAGAAAGCTCATGCCTCCTCGGCTCCGCTGGCTTTTCGATAAATCTCCCAAAGCACCCATCTCACTCAGTGCCTTAATACGAGTGAAAGGTCCTGCACTGACAGAATGGAATGAGGATGACTGGTTCTCCACCTCACCGGTTCAATCTGCACATTTGCAGATCACGCTGGAGAGAGGAAGCAAACCCAGCAGAACCCTCAATAAGAGCCATTAGCCTTGGAGGCCGTCAGAGCCCTACATGCTCAGCTGTATTCTCACATGAGAGGCAGCGGGGAGTTTCTATTCTTTTCTTTCTTTTTTTCTTTTTTTAAAGAGGGGAAAAAGACGTGCTTGGCTCCATCACGGAGTATCATCCAAATCGCTGTGAGAAGGTAAACAGGAGACAGGCTAGACAGAGTGATGTGCTTCTTAATGTCTAACAGGTGCCATGTTCTCATTATCGCACCCATAACAGCTGGGAGATGCTGGAAAACAGCCTCATCATCAGGACCATGCTACACACATCCTCAGTTGTGTGCACGTGTGTGTGTCTGCGTGCGTCAGTGAGTGAGTGAGTGTGAAGATGGTGTGTGTGTATTCCTGTAGATGAGAGTGTGTGTGTGTGTGTGCGTGTGTGTGCATCTGGCACAAACAATTTCAATGCTTTCATTATTATTTTTCATATTACACTTCAGCTCTTACGCACTCAAACACAATAACTTGATAATCCGTGGTACTTTAGGACCCTGAAAATGAAAGTCAAACATATTTCCCCAACGTTTTCGGCACCGCCGTTCCCTCTCCCCTACTTCAATTTTACCTCCATTTTCCTGGTGTGACTCGTCGGTCCCAGAAGTGTGTGGATCTGTAAAGTTGGCCTGGAATGTAAATGGAGGGAGGAAGCGGCATGTTGCCCTGTCACTCCGCGCGGCCTTGTCACACTCTGGCTGTGTGGAGAGGCTCCGACATGCCCCCTGGCCCTGCCCATCAATTATAGATGGAACCAGGTGCCAGAGAGCCTGCACTCCAAACACAACACACCATCACACACACACACACACATGGCTCGGAGGGACTCGAGTGACAATCATGCAACAAACAAAATGAAACCACTCTGGAAAAGTCTGCCTGTTCTGGCAGAATTCTCAGAAGCCTCGGATGTTACTGGGAAAACCTAGAACTCATTTTCTTTATCAGCTCATTATCTGTATTCATTATTCGCTTACAAGAACCCATTCAAGGTTTCCAGCATAACCGCCGACTAGTATGTACAACTGCTCCTAACACTGATCATACATTTACTGACGTTTCCTAGCCCTCCCCTGTATATCTGATGTGTTTTGCTTTCTAACTTATGATTCAGAATCTATCTATCTATCTATCTATCTATCTATCTGTCTGTCTGTCTGTCTGTCTGTCTGTCTGTCTGTCTGTCTGTCTGTCTGTCTGTCTGTCTATCTATCTATCTATCTATCTATCTATCTATCTATCATCCATCCATCCATCCATCCATCCATCCATCCATCCATCCATCCATCCATCCATCCATCCATAATGTTTTCGCTTAGACCTCTTTGTTAATGTTGGGACAGTAAACAGAGACTGTTCACCTTGTCACCTGAAATCACAGATTTTTCAGCCATGGCAGATATTAATATATATATATATGTATCTTTGGTGATTTTTTTTAAATCAGTCTTGAATCCACAACTTGAACATATTCTTCACGATGGTGATAAACAACATGACAAAGTGATGGCTAGTGAAGCTGCACATCTCAAGAAAAATACAGTAAAATAATTTTAAAAAACACAACCAAAAAAAACTAAACAAAACATGGTAGCTGGCAAGACTGATGCAATATGATTCCATCCATTATCTAGCCTGCTTTGCACCCAGTGGTATTGCAGGGGTCTGCTGGAGCCTCCAGGGCATACAGGGAGGGAGTGGGCAGGGAATACAACCTGGACAGGTCACCAGTCCATCACAGGACACATACTGTATACCATTCACTCTCACGCCCACACCAAGGAGCAATTTAGAGTCTGCTATTGACTTTAATGCATGATTTTGGACTGTAGGAGGAAAGTCCCCAGAGAAAAGCCACGGACACACAGGGAGAACAGGCCAACCACAGTGAAAGTCCCCTGAGTGGGACTTGAACCGATGACCTTATGGCTGCGAGGCCAGAGAACTATACGAGTTCTGAGGTCCCTTGGTTTTTATGATGACAATTTCTAAAAGGAAAAACATAGAGCTATGTTTACCAGTGGGTAAAATGAAGGCATTGCGAGTGACAAAAATGATATTCCTTCCATGTTCATTCATCCATTCTATTGTATTTACAGTGCATTTGACACAGAATCTGAATGAAAACCAATTTCACCAATGAGAAGTGTTGAAGGACACTGGAATATCACCTCCCCTGGCGTGAGCTTGGCTTTTCATCGTACCCCTTTTTGCAGTATATTTCCTCACATAACGAACCACCTAGGATGAGGGCTAACATAGACTTGACAGCCTTGACTCTGTCTCAAATCAAAATAGGCACAGGACAATGGCACTGATTCAGGGCCAGCGTCCGCGCCAACTCTCAGCGCTTTACCGCTGTGAGTACGCGCAAATGCTTATTTTCACACAGTCTTCGAGCACTGAATGTGCTGCATGGGCGCACAAACGCGGTGGAGAGATGGAACGACTGGCGGTCGAAGCTGGGAGCCTACATGGGCCGTGCTGCCATTGGACGAATCTGTTTCGCGGGCAGGGTTCAGGCGGTCAATCGCGTCGCTTTTATTAACCATGTAACTGTCACTCGGGCGGCCTTTGTCTTCATCAGCATGGCGCGGCTGAGTTTTGCTCACCGGCTGCTCCCCTCCCCAGCTCGACCTGCCGGGGGGGAGGGGGAGTGAAAAGCTGGAGTGATGCATGCGGGGACGCCCGGCAGTCGTCGAGGCATCAATCAGAGGTTTTAACGCCGCGTGTTCTATTCGTGGAGAGCCATTCATCACAGCGGAAGCGCGCCTCGCCGCGGCCTCAAAAGAGCCTGTGGCGACAGTGGGGGCGTGAAACTTTTCCTTTTTTCTTCTTTCCCTCGCCCCTCTCCGGAACTGGAACCCGAGCCGCTTGTCTGCGGCGCGCGGGTCCGAACGAAATGTGGGCGGCAACCTCCAGTGTCTCCAAATGCGTGCGTGTGTGCGTGTTTCCTGGAATGAGCTCATGAATATAGATATAGAGGTCCGGGGTTCAATTCCCGGACGAGCCCCCACAAATCATGTTACGTCCCCAGTCTAGGAGTTTTGGGTTGGAACATGATTTGAGCTCCCCTCGCTTCTCTCATCCCCAAGAAGGTGGCCGAGTCAACATTCGTTTACCTTTGAGTGGCTTTTATTTCAGGAGTGAGAAAAAGAAAATGCCCAAAATAACAAACAAAACCAAACTAAGGATTCCTAAACTTTCTACCACAAAGGAACAAACAAAAGACAGGATACCACTCTAAATCCTAACCAAAAACAGGAGAAAAATATTCCAACACAAATTAAGGGCTTCACACTCCACAGCTATTTCGATTTCCAAACTAACTTAAATCCAAACACAAGTCAAACACACACACAGCCATGGTTGGGGATGAGGAAGGGAGAAAGAGGAAGAAGGCCGGCGCCGGGTGGTTCAAATGTCTGCCATCCACCAATCCCCTTGCAGATTCCCAGTCATGTGGTCCTGCAACAAAGAACACACCTACACACACACACACACTGACACTGATTGCAGATTATCACACACACATTCACAATATGCACAACAGGTCCTAGACCAATGGTTGTGACAATCATGCGTACGCACGGCCGCTAAAACGCTCTCTGCCTCTCAAATCAGCCGTGCTTTGTGGAGATGGGAGCGCGCGCACGCGCACGCACACACACACACGCACACACACACACACACACACGCTGCAGCTGTGCATGTTTTTCCAGCTGACAGCCTATCGATCAGCCTCTTGTTACATTACGATAGCATTCCTCGCAGTGTGTTATTCACACCGTTAGACCGACAGAAAATAGCACCGTTGTGAATTCGGCATCACCCCGGAGCCTGCGAGGCTCTGACGCTCGTCCAGATGGATTTCCTGAAACGAACATTTTCAAAGTCGATACATTATCGCTCATTAAATATCTGACTTATATGGAAGACGCCGTGCGCAGAAGGCCCCGCCAGAAGTGGAAGTGGGGAAGACCCTTAAATCCTCAGACACAACTAGTACCTTGTGTTGGAAGACTTTAGGTAACATGAACAACTAAAAGTAAGCATGTCCCTGTGCTTGGGTGTGTGCTGCATTTGTATGAGAAAACACTTCCTTCTTTCGAAAGATACACAGTGTGAGATTGCAGCAATCTACCTACCAATTTCATCATTATGTGTGGTTATCTAGGTTGGCGATAATGTGGAACTGTATTTTGTGTTTTTTTTGTCCCAGACGCAGTGATTCCGAGTCCTGCTCATGAAGACGTCAGCATTTCAATGTAATGTACTCCGATTAATGTTTAATGTGTTGCCCCCCGCTCCTGGTTGGTGATGACAGATCACTGAAAATGTGGTAATCTTGACTCCTGCCTGCTGTATGACACGGAACAAGGCAAAAACACAAATGTTGCTCCCAGTAAGATGGTAGGCCTCCTTTTAAAAGATGCATCACAGCAGAACTCGTGTGCACCGGTAGGGTTTATCACACAGTGTCCTTCATCAAGGCTTTTTTTCCTCATTTGAATGAGCTGCTGTTCACGCTTTATGGTGAATGTACGATGAGTGTGACTGGATAATTTAAACACAGAGAAGGTGGAGAAACATTTTTTCTGCCACTCAAAGTTCTTCACTTTGACCGATTTGTATCCATGAGGAGAGAAAAACAGATTGTTTTTAAACTTTCATCTGCTTTAAAAGGTCACGAGAAACCACTTAAAGTGACTGTTGTCGACAATTTATCCTGGACGCCACTGTAGCCTGGTGAAATTATTCTCAAATCCCGAGAACCTGTTTTGAACAGTAGATGTACTGAGGACACAGAACGTGCAGTTTTAGCATCTCTTTCTTCACTTATTATCACTAATCAGTGTTACCTCACTATGGCAGACTTGAGAGCAGTGTTTCCAGGTGGAGACTTCACATTCTACTGTGCATTTACATTCAGTGGACAGATTATCATTGAAATAATGATTATCATCACTACATCATTATCATTTAAATAATACAATTGATCATAAATACTCAGAGTATAATCCTTTAGATTTAGATGGCTTTAGATGGTGATGAGCTAGATCAGGGGTGCAAATTGATTCCACAAAGGGCCGTGTGGCTGCAGGTTTTGGATCCAACCAACCAGCAGCACACCTAACTTGACTCTTTCAATGAACTGATCTCAATCTTCAGACAGCTGATTGGTCAGACTGTGTACTCTTGATTGGTTGGAACAAACACCTGCAGCCACATGGCCCTCTGTGGAATCAGTTTGACACCCCTGCATGTATACCATTCAGTGTGCACTGTGTACTGTACAGCTTGAGCATTCACAGTGTGACTTCATCATGGCCTCATGCTGACAGTTACAGGCAAGACGGCCACTTGATGATGCAGCTATGGAGAGCGTCCACATCCAGCCTTGAATGTTTGAGAAGTTTTGTTTTGTTGTTTTGTTGTTTTGTTGTTTGGTCCCACCCACCTCCCTCCCTTTTTTTTCCAAAGGTACAAACCTGTGGAAAAAAAAGGGTCCGTCAGCCGCTCGGCGTCTGCTTGGGACCTCTCTCCTGGGTCTGCTCATGCTTGGAGCCCGACTGGGCCCACGTGCGTCCGCGGAGGAGGAGAGAGGTCTGTCTGCATCTGCCTCGCAGTGTCAGGACTCAACCACTGTGGCCTCCCAGCCCCGGCTTACAAACTCTGTTCTGGGGGGAACGCCCAGGCTGTGACATCATCCTGACTGTGTGATGATGTCACACTGACTGTGGAATGGTGCAGGTGTGACATCATCACGGCTCCCATTAGTAGGGCTATAGAAGGTAGGTAGACAGAACACTCACACAACCCTGGCCCCGGCTGATTGGTCAGACTGTGTACTCTTGACTGGTCGTAACAAAAACCAACCAAAAAGCCACACGGCTCCTTGTGGAATAGGTTGACACATGGGAGTGTCTACATTAACTACGTTAACCTCAGGATGCTTACATTCCTTGAGGATGATGTGGAGCGCAGAGAATCTTCCACCTGTGACGCATCCGTAGAAACGCTGGGCGTCTTCGCTCGGCAGAGGCAAGCGCAAATCCCCCGGTGCTCCCCATAGAACACAATGAAAAGAAGCGCGCTTTAAAAGGCCTCATCTGCGCCGCAACGGCTACGTCTCCATTCGGCGCGACTGGCAAGCGAGCCCAAATGCAAATGAGACGTCGGGCAGAAAACAGATGGGCCGTCACGACGCGAGAGAGAGAGAGCCACGTTGAGGAGCGCTCGGCATGCATCCTCCAGGCGTCGACTCATTAAACGGGCGCCTTAATGAAGGCTTCCGTAGAGTTCCACCTATACGTGCGACGTGACGTGGAGGCGAAGTGCAGCCGAGAGAGAGAGTCTGAATCTCCATTACATATTCACCGCCGCCACCAGCCCCGCTCCAGTTCTCCTCCTCCCATGAATCTCTCTTTCCTCTCTCGGCTCGTTTGGCGAGCGAGGCGTGCTCGGCGCTCATCGCCCCTGCCGAGCCCTGATTCGCTTTCCCGCGGCCCCCGCCCCTCGTCCGTCTCGCCGGCTTTTCCGGCGCCTCGCGCCTGCCGCCTCCTCTCCGCCCTCTCCGCTCTTATCTCCTCATCCGGGCATCGGTCTCCATCAGGGCTGACTGCTGCCACTTCAGACCTGTCTGTCCATGCATCTCCTTCTCATTCCCTCCCGCTCTTTCCAGCACACAGTTCCCTCTGTCTCGCCCGATCCATCCAACACCCCCCCCCCCCTCCTCTCGGCGAGCACCACGCCACTGGGGTTTGGAGTGGTGCTGCAGCGAGGGGGGGGGGGCTCGCACCTCTGAGGCAGATTGCTCGCCCCGTTATTAGTAAAACAGGAGATTAAAAAAATCCCCCCACATCTGATTTATAGCACACTGGGGACCAAAACAGCCCCTCCCCGTGAGTTCATTTTTATCAGGGAGACACAATGTAGTTTTTCACGTGGCAGAAGGGGAGAAGGGATAGTGCTCCGGGAAAACCTGCGTTCCGCATGCGTCCACTCTCAAACCAACTTCAAGAAGTTAGTTCAAGTTTTAAATTGGCAAATAAGGAGCCCCGTGTTCTGAACGCATAACTTTTGTGCCGGCAATTAAACCACTAACATTAAAATCCAATGTCCACAAAGGCAAATGGTCGGAGCAGTTTCCCTCCTCATTTTGTGTTTTCTGGAGAAAAGATCTGCACGGGTTTAGCACATGAACTGTTGAGGATGAAATAAATCTGCAGCTATTTTAATATTGGAAAGGTGCATCGACTAAATCGACTTTTATATAGCATATTTTGACTCTGACAGTGCCTGGTTGGTTGCATCCTGTCCACTGGGGACTACTGGGTACACTGTGTGATGCCCACCGGGATGAGGCTGCCACTGGCTGACACGACCCCCCGCAGTGCGGGAAAGCTGAAGACGAGGGGGGAAAGGAGAAGGTCCTCTTGCTTCGACTTGCTTCGCTCACCCAGACGTACGGGTCACTTTAGGCGGGGCGGTGCCACAGAAATGGACAGCGTGCAAGAAACAGGCCCCCTCAGTGTCTTCAGCTGGCGTCGACGTCCCTCTGCTCTGCAGCTGCGGTGGCGTGAACAAAGCACGCTCACGCTCAGGGCGAAAGTGCTGCGGAAAGTTGACGCCGAGAAAGTGCGGCGGAAAGCCAGCGCCGAGAAAATAGTCGAATAATCGAGGGGAGCCAGCGAGAGAGACGTCGCCCTTGGAGACTGAACGCGAGATGAAAGGCGTCCCGTATGGGAACATGAGGACGGAGCAGGGCACATACGCGGCGAGGAATCGGTGAATCTTTACGGAGCCCCAGCCTTTGCTGCTGAGAGCCCACGGTATAAATCATGAATCATTTACAGTCTCTTTCCCTCAGGAGCCTGTGTTTAAATATTAATGCTCTCCATTCAGATCACAGCCACCCTGACCCGCATAGCTAGGTCTACTCCCCAAGGACAGCATGTACGCACCCCCCTGCTCACACACACACGCACACACACACACACACACACAAAGCACTTCCATGGATCATCTATAGGCACAGATAGAAAATACAGAACGGCTAAAAAGTCCTCCCATACATCATACAGTCCCTGAGGTATGTGTGCCCCCCCCCACTCGCACATATTACAGAAAAGTTTGACACATCCGTGTGCTAGAAATGTCATTTACACTCACAACTGCACACAGGTAATGGTGTGCTTCTGTCCATGCAGGTGATTCTTTTTTTGCTCAATATTAAAACCGATCTCGTCTGTAATCTTTCTCTGGGAGAGCCGTGGTTTAAAGCCGGGCCATGGATGTTCATTACCTTCTACGATGCATCTGGGTGGTCCAGAGGAGACAAGGCTGCGGGCGGAATCTCGACCGGCCCACTGCACAGTGCAGGTTACAAATAATTACACAATATCAGTACAAATGTTTTAGTTCAGGTGACGAAACGTACACTGAAATGCATGCACCTTCGCCGAGGTAGCCCGGGTCGCTCTGCAGACCGGGGTACGTAAACAGTCTTTGTGTAATCACGGTGACAGACAAACAAGCAGATTGACAGCTCAACAGGCAGCTTATCGTAGCATTTTGTTGAGAGCGGCCACCTGCCACGGACGGACATTTAGCTGATTCAAGTGGAGAGAAGACGGAACCAAGCAGAGGGACGTATTGAAGAAGACAACAAGCTGCAAGAGGCCACTGTTATTGCCAAAATATTAATGACAGTCGGTTACATTTCAATGTGACTTAAATGATGGCTTTTGGGTGTGTCTCTTAGGTTTAAATAAAACAGATGCTGTGGTTTCCCTGGTCAGGATGTGATTCTGCAGAGGATGCTGTCGTGCAAACAGGCTGCGCACTCTTGTCTATTCTGGCTATAACACTATACACTGGCTATACTGTGACAGCAAACAAAATCGAAGTAAACCAATGAATAGATGTTTGTCCTCCACTAAGTCGAGAAATGAATGACTCTCAGAGTGAAAGCTTGGAACCAAATAGTAAAAGAGCCCTGAGCTACAGTGAGGATAACAGCATTATCGACAAAAACACCCCACCCCTCGCAACTCCTCCTCTCCTCACCGCTCCCATCTCCTGCAATCTGTCTGTCTTGTTAGCATCGAGAGCATCTCCCCAACAGGAGGACGGTAAAGATTTGACACAAACACAAACATTCCTGACATCTGCCACAGCCATGTTCACGTTTCCTCGATCCAGCTGGGCAAGAAAGACGAGCACCGCTCTCAAGCTCACACACCGCCAACACCCCAATTAGTGTCACCTCCTTCACGCTGGAGCATTTCTCTACATGCTTCGCTATCTCCTCCCATCTCTGCCTTTGTTCTCATCCTTTAATTCCCATCCTTTTAGCCTTAGGTGCGCTCCCACACACCCAGGTCCGCCGTGTATCCTTGCGCTTTTCCCCTCTTTTTTTATCCCAGCTGGTGTTTCTTTTCATTTCTTTTTTTGTATTTTACACTATCTGCTTGACTGGTTCTCTCTCAGTGCTCTTTTAATAGGGCCGCTGTTTAGATCAATCTTCCCCCAATCAATACTTAATATCAGAAAGAAGCGCTGGCCTTTTGCTGTATGTACTCTGGCGTAGCGTCGAGACACGCCGACCATCGTCTCCGTTCAACCTGTTCACACCCAAAGTAATGAAATATTGAACTGGACCCAGGGACACTCAGGTGCGGCCAATACAGCGCCGTCCACAATTTGCGCGCTTCTCCTGAAAACCTGGTCCTGCAGTGGAAAAAAAGGCACCTGATAACATCTGACATCGGAGGCTCATTTTTCTTCATTTGCTCCGCAGTGTCACAGCAATGTGGCGGAGCCATCCGCGGATTCCTCCGCGGCCGAGGAGAGCTGCGTAATTGACATTCCGCCATGTTTTTTACATGATAGATGAACCCCGCGTCGCTGACCTCTCGGCGCTAAAAGCACGCATTTCCAACCACGTGTGTTTCACGGGCCCCGCTTTCAAGCAACTTCTTGTCTCTCAAGATATTCCCACTGCTCCCATTAACCATGCATTACAGGCCTAAGTGTATTGGTCGGGATGAGAGGGCAGAAAGCAGAATTTAAGTGTGTCTTGCATGAGCTGTATAATTCATCATTCTAGGAGCCCCAAGCTTTTTAATGGTCTCCGCTCTCATTATCCAGTCTCTGTTTTCCCGCCGCGTCTTCTGAGAGTTCCCCCTAATGGAGGGACAAATAGATTCATATGAGATTGTAATTACAGCATTTCTAAGCAATGAGCGCACCCATCGGACAGCGAAGCAGGACGGGGTAAATCTGGCTCGATGCGGCTGTATCTGCCATCGGGACGCGCGAGAGGGATGGAGAGAACAGTCCAATCAGTGTCAGATTACCCAACAGGCCTGTCTGTCACTTGTCTCCGCCACAGCCTCGCTTCCTGTTTCTACCTGCTTCCTGTCTGGGTGGTGACGGATGGCGCTGGCCGCGCATTCGTCTGTCAGGGTTGCCTGTTGAGGCGCGCCTCCCCTCCTCCCGTCTCCGGTGAACGGGAGCAGATGACTTCCCGAGGACGCTGATTTAATTGAGAGGCTCTTTGCCAGCGAATGGTTCCATTTGCATGCTCGGGCTTGGAGGAGGCGGGGGGCGCAGTCGGGGGAAAAGCCTCCTGTTGGAAAGAGACGGGGCCGAACGGGAGAGGGATGTAGACGCTATAGACGACCCTGCGTCGCACACTTCGAGTCTCCTCTCAGAGGTGCAGACGCCTGTTGTGAGGGGAACGGGGACGACAACCAGGAAGCCAGTACAATCTGGTAACTGACGGCGTGTCCGGGACGGAAAAGCACGTGTCCAAATCTGTCTGGCACAGCTCCCTGTGTTGTCGAAGCAGGAGCGTCGGAGAGTCACTTCCCTGCCAAGAGGAGCTCATGCATAAACAACACTGTCATGTTTATATAGGCGTCCCCGTGGAGTCCTTCCACCATTGTGCTGCTACGTACTAACTACCTCTGCCGGGGGAACATGACGGCATCGCCGCGACGCGTGCTCTTAAGTGATTAAAATTCGCTCCCCTCTTGTAGGGCCTCGCTTATCGCTGAGTATTTTTGCTGTTTCTCAGCTGCGGTGAGGGTCACCAGGGGCGGCTGTGGGAAGCAGATAAAAAAAAAAATGTGTTTTTCATCGCCATTGAATTGGCGCGCGCCCGCACGGGGTGGGAGGGGTGGGGGGGGGGTGGGTTGGGGGGTGCGCGTGCCGGGGAGCGTTTCTGTGGCCGTCCTCCGGAGTGCAGGGCTGATAAAAACAGATTCCCTCCATGGCACTTGAGCGTTATTATTCTCTCCTCTTTTCCCCCCTTATCTGAAGCCCATTGTTGGAACACTGGGTGGTTATTGGGTTCTGTCAAGAGGGGAGAGGGAACGAGGGCCCGGGCCAGAGAGAAGTTGTCTGCCCTCATTCTCAGCTCCGGCGCCATGGAGCAAAGGGAAACCCGGCAGAGATGCTCGCTGGATGAAAGGATGTATTATTGTCCCATCGTAGCCATGTGGACATTGTTGTAACAAACCACACCTTTGAAGTTTAAAGACCTCAGATGTTAATAATACAGGTGTCCACCGACCACAGGTGGCAGAGCGTAAGCTGTCGTCTTTAGGCGGAGGAGATTGTTGAGGGGATGTCAAACATAGGTTGACATTTTTGCTGCCTCTGACTATTAAACACTCATACATACATTCATACATTGTTCCCAGCTTGCAGACCGATTCATTTCAAGACAAACAGACAGATAACACCCTATTGATCCTTGAGTATACGCTGCCGTGTTGGAGCAGCAAATCAAACTGCGTCAGTCAAACGTTTAACTGTAACGCACACCACTGATGGTGTCCATGCAATGCAGACAGGCCCACTTCACCATATTTGGATATTTACATCAAATAACATCTTTGTGTTTCATCATGGCCACATGGTGGATCATCGCCTCGCAGCAGCAAGGTCCAGGGTTAGGCCCTCTTTCTGTGTGTGGTTTGTATGGTCTCCCTGTTTCCGTGTGGGTTTTCTCCACTCGCCTCCCACAGTCCATAAACATGTTTAGGCCGACTGGAGACTCTAAATTTCCCCTTGCTGTGACAGAGAGCGAATAGAGTGTCTGCCATGTGATGGACTGGACATCTGATGGATTCTCTCATAGATGGGCTCCAGCAGACTCCCATGACACCATTGTGTATAGGCAATGGATGGATGGATATCGTGATCCCATTACCAGAACTCAAATCCAACATAATAGGATGGTGTCATGACTGTGTCGGTTCTTGGTGGCACTCGCCTTTCTCCCTCTCTGCTTCCCTTTCTTGCCTGTTTTTCTGTCGCACACTTGGTTTTGAGTTAATATTTGGAACCAGGCCTAATTCTCTCACACAATTTGAGTTCCATATATAGTATTTTTAAGGGACCGTGTCAGCCCAAGGCTCTGGAATCCTCCTAGCTTTCACCCCCGTTACAGAGCTGGCACCTCACAGGATTCAGACTCTCAGAGGAGCTCTATGAAATGATAAGAGATTCTCTTTGGGTAAAACATATAGGAGGAAGATTTGTTTTGGCACTGAGCTGTCCAATAATTGAATGTAGTGTAGAGAAATGTATGTTTTCCCACTGTTCAGTGGTGAATCTTGTTGTCGCCAGGTAAGAAGTCACACTTCGGATTTCGGAAGAAAAAATGTTAACCTTATACTGCCTCTCTGAGGAATGGAGCTGTGTGCAAACCTTTGATAAAGTATGACTTTGAGTTGGATTAGTTCACAGTGAAGACAGACAAGAAACTGAAAAAAAAAAGAATTCAGGTGGATGTTAGTTCAGAATTTTACAGATAATTTTAGATCAGATTTTGTTCCTCTCAGACCAACATATGGACTATGTATTGATTTCAGGCCATGTCTGCTCTCTGTATATACATTTCCACTCAGTTATTCCGGGGTGATGGAGTTATCAAGAGACAGATCCTCTAAAATTCATACACTTGCATCGCACTGATGGCAGTTGACCTTGTAAACTTTCCCAGCTTGCAGCCAAGTAAAGTTTCGCTCCCGCTCCCAGCTCTGCGATCTAATGAGGGCTGGTGGAGAGATGCGCCTGCTATCTGCGGGGCCTTGTTGTGAAATTAAAGGTCATTCTCACTGGATGAGCAACCCTGATACCTCATATCTCTTTCCTCGCTGGCCAACGGGGAAATCAAATGCTATTAGAACGGAGGAGCGTCCTTTATCATTGCAGTCATTATCATCCAAATCATCACCCAGGCCACGAAGCATCATTTAGCCCCTCCATTTAACTTCTCACCAGCCGTGTGTCAAACATATCCACCAGTGACAATGTGTCCGGCAATAGTGGGAGCTGCGGGGAATTATGCAGGAAGGAAAGCAATTAGTGGGCCGGAAAAGGATGAGGATCCAAAGACAGGGCGTCTACAGTTATAGAACAAGGAGAAAGGGGAGATAGAAGTTGGAGAGCTGAATTACTTATTAATGTCACTAATGAGGGCAACGCAATGGGCTCGAGCCGGAGCAGGGAAATGTACCTGCCGCTGTATAATGGAGGTAAATGCACTTCACCTGCTCGTGCTGGGAGTGGAGCTGAGAGCTGAGAGGGTAGGTTCATTTAGCTGCTGCTGTGATCCATCCACTGCCGGGCTCTAAGGTGGCTATAAGTGATATGTTATGGGCTATAACCATGTCTTTTGAAGTAGCTACAGTCAGTGTTTGCATATGAATTATGACCACTTGAGTATGAGGTCAGATCACAGAGCCGAATGCTTAAAAGACTTCAGACTTTACCCACAAGAAGATGGTCGCGCAAACACATTGAATTGACTCAGCTAGCTCAGGCTGTTCTGTCTGTCCTGCCAATGGTGAAAATTGTGGAGAATTAAGCAGCTGAAGTTTGTTCCTCGAGATGTTGGAGAATCGATTCATTTGCCTTTTTACCAGGGACTGAGCAGGACATTAGTTTTGTCTGTGTTAATAATGATGGCTTTAGTGCAGGACAGGGTGGTGGCTCCACTAAATGAGTGGCAGGTGATGGTCAGGAAATCAATCGCGCTCGGGGCTGCTCGAATACAAAGCAAGGGGATCCACAAATATTTAAGGAGCCTCAGAGTAATGTTAAGTTGATAAAAACGCCGACACAGTGAAGGTGCCAAGAAACTGCTAATCAATTCCAAGGCTGCCAGCAGAAATCACAGTTCCTTGGAAACTTCGAGTTCACCGTTAACAAAGGCTTGAAATACTTTTGCGACATCAAAGATTTTTGTCTGCTTGAAGGTGGAATCTAAGCTGTGAATATATATTAATTTTCTTTTTTGAGTTGTTTTATATGTAGCGGTGAATTTCGTGCAATCTGTTGATCGTGGTTTCTGTCGGGTTGGGTACAAAATCCTTTATCTTTTCCTTTTTTTTCCCCTGAGAATTCCTCTAATCAAAGACACAGAACCAGACCAGGTTCTGAGTTGCTCTTTCACAATGCCCCCTGAGGTTTTGCAACGCCCTGCGAGACTCATTTCTGCCCTTATCTGCCAGTCCACTCCTGGGAAGCTGCAGGTTCAAACACAGGCTGCGACAGTTCAATAATAATGAAATAACTCAAAGCGCATAATCAGAGGCAGAACTTGCAAGCTGAAAAAAAGCCCGTCCCGACGGGTACAACAGTCATTAAAAGTTTTGGAGGGCCCTCTCACGATGTGTTCCAACGAGATCCAACGAGGATGACAGAGAAGGTGATGGTTTATTTTTCGGCCTGAAAAGTGACGTCGGCGCTCTGGGAAAGGGGCGCTGACGGCGAGGAGCTCTCGGCGCTTCGAGCGCCGCTCAGATCGCGATTTAAAAGGAGCGCCCAGTGTGCCTCCCCTCACTCCCATTAAAGAGGGGCCGCTTTGCCAAAGAGCTCTCCGAGACGTCGTGTCTTTTTATCGGAGCCTGAGAAGCCCCCGTGTTTCCTCACAGCATGGCTGGTGCTAATTAGTTTAGCACACACATTACCCATGAGGCTTTTGAACCTCTGCTCCCCGCCGGCTGGGAAGTCGACCAAAGATGAAACAATGATGAATAGACCTTGTTGGATGCTGGAGATAGAAGCGGGAGGGTGATGAAAACATGTGGGCCCATGTGAATTACATTGCGTGATGAAATTAAAACGGCTTTGGATGTAGTTCTCTCGCTTGTTTCCATTTCCATTTAAGTGCTACCAACTCTATACAAAATCATAGTGTCCTGCAGAGCTCTAATAAACCTGTTTTTTTTCATGGAATGTCTGTTCAAGGACGCCCAAGGATTCGGCCCCTTTGCAGAGAGATGGAATATGTGTAAAAGAAGCCACAGCCTCACTTTGCCTTTCCACTATCATCATGCACCTGAAGAAACATCACTAATTCCCTGCTATTGTCCAGCCTTGTTATATCTCATATTCAAATGCTGCCACCTCTCAGGAGAAGAGACATCCTTGAGTCCAGCGGATCTCTGTCTAACCTGCGAGGCCGAGCTTGCGGCTGTCCGCTCCAGTCGCCCCAGTTGATGTATCAACACCGCTGTCCCATATTAACATCAAGGGCTTTTTCTTCCCTTGCAAGACGCCCATGGGAGAAGGCGCCAGTGGTGATTGTGGTGCCTGGAAAAGGAGGCAAATACAAAATAATTCCCTCTGAAATGCCAGAATTCATCAGAGTTTCCTTTGGATGCGATTTAACAAGCTATCAAACACCAGGCGCCCTCAGCTGCCACGAAGCTCCGCTTAATAAACCATCGGAGGGACGAGGGGGCGGGGGAGGGGGGTTGGTTATAGGGGCCGAGGCGTTGGTTATAGGGGCTGAGGCGTTTTCAGGTCAGGGAGGGAAAAAAAAAAAGAGAAAACATATATGGATGTAAGGGCCTGGGCGCAGCAGGGGGCTAGCAGGTAATTGGGAAGGAGAAGTAGTTAAAGTGATGGGCGGCAGGGCTCGGGGGTGGGGGATGGTGGTGGTGGTGGTGGGGCAGTGGCAGGAAACGAAGGTCGAGGTGCGAACGGTGGAAGGTGGGGGAGTAGCGATAGGGGCTGTTAACGGGGGGGAGGCGGAGACGCAGGAGGGGAAATGAAAAGAGACAGCAAATGTGGGGTCTGTGGAGGGCTCCTGGTTGGGAGGCACGGGGAGACTGGCTGGACAGGAAAAAATGAAGGGAAACAGGGAGCTGGGGAAGTCAGAGAGGAACAACGCCAGAGGGGCAATTTCATTTAGGTGCACAGAGATGGGAGATAATAGTTTTTTCTGTGCGCAGCCAAAACTAAAAGGGGGGTTTCTATAGGGGGAGAGATTGGAATCGGTGAGATATTTGTATGTGAGGGGGTTTGAGTGTAGGCAAAGGAAAGGGCGAGACGGAGTGATGCAGGAGATGGAGATTGCAGGCTTTTTAGTTAGATTTTGCGATGTAATCACAAAGTGGAGGCGGGTGTCGGTGGGTGCAGGGGGAAGAGGTGGAGGCAGGATGGACGTTGGGGGGGCGGGGGGGGGGGGGCAGTTGGGGACAGGGGCGGGTGGGCAGAGGGTTGGGGGAATGGGATGTGGCGGGCGAGAGTAATAACAGCTGGGTGGGGGCAGAAGGGATGCGATTGCACATGCGGGAAGGGATTCAGGTGATGAGCAAAGGTGCGGGGAAGCTCGGAAATGAAAGATTTAAGAGCAGGGGGAGGATGGAATGTGCTCATGTCATTCATGGCAAATCACAAACATTACAGAATAAGATATATCTCTGTTCACCGGAGCTCCCGATGCCCTTGATCAAATTGCAAAGCGCGTGCACGTTAATTACCCCAAGATTATTTATTCAGCACCCTCTGTGCGCACTAAATGAATGCATATCCTTGCTGCGTGTTTGAGCTGGAGACACACACACACACACGCACACACGCGCTCACCCAGTCACCCTCAGCCCCGCTAACATTGTGGTTTGAAAAGCCTATTACTAGTCTTCACCAGCAGCTTATCCCTCGCCATTGCGGGGAAGATTTTGGCCGAGCAAACATGAATGGCTCTGGAAAATGAGAGGCGCTAAATCCGCATCCATAACCCACTTCTTGCCTCGTGCACAATAGAAAGCCTTGGAGGAGACGACTCCGAGCAGTTTGAAGGCGCCGCGGCATCCTCTCGCGCAGGCGTTAGCACCTTTTCGAGAACATTTCCTTGACATTATGGCAGCCATAGACGTGATGGACGCTGTTTGGTTAGACCCAGTTTCCAGGGGGGTGATGGGGGATCATATTTTTATTGCCTGCGCAAAATAGATAAATACATAAATAATGGAAAAAATAGACGGATGCCTTTTGAGATTTTTATCTGCATATGAAAGAGCAAGCCGAGAGCTTTTGGACTCACTCCAAAATGGCTTCCTTATCACTTCCAGAGCTCGACGGCATCTCTATTTCTGTCTCTGTCTATGTCTTCCTTCTGTTTCTCCATATCGTGTCTATCTGACAAATGCTCCCAGGGAGCCTGGGGTGTGTTCACGTGCAAAGTCAAAGTCAGTTCTGCAGCAGATCTAATGCAGATGAGATACTTAGGGATGTAATGAAAAATAAATGCAGTCTATTAACTGAATCTTTGAAAAAAGAGACATGAAGTTGGACCGTGTGCACAGTGCACAGAGTACATGAGCGCAATGGTCCTGTCACAGAATTAACTTTGACAGGCAGCTCTGTTTGCAAAGGATCACGCAACAACAGAGGCAAGTTGAGAATCCAGCTTTTTCAGAGTTTGCAGCCAAACCGTAGTGGTTCAGAAACAATCAGCAACCTGTGAGGAACTCCTGGGACAATCTGTCTGGTATCATTTTTGGTAACACTTTTTAGTGCACGCTCGGCTGCAGCATTAGTTACACCAAATGTACTCATTGATTGTAGACGAGCATCCAAAGAAAGAGACTGAAGCCTTTCCCCTCACCACTATTAGTCGTCCTATCTGATTGGGAAGACGCTAACACTTCTTGGACGATGATAGACAGATGGTTCATCCAGTGACCTGCCAATGGCTGCCCTTTTCAGAGCGGCTTCCAAGGACGGCCCTGCAGATGGCTGTGTGTGGCAAAGCATCTGGTGGCGGCAGGCTACACCACCAGAGATCGGGGCTAATGTTTCCGCTCATCCGTGACCGCAACACCGCGCTCCCCCCCACCTGGACGTCCGCTGCATGCAGCTGGCTGTGCCGGTCATGCTACGACTCCGGCATGTCTCCACCGCACCCCCGGTGTCCGCTGGAGGCGTTCCACAAGTGGAGCCTCGACAGGCCCGTCAGCGGCCGTCCGGCAACGCGGCCGGTTGCTTTGCGGACGTCTGACGCAGCTGCGCAGAGTTCACCTCTGCAGCTCGTTCATTATACATGAGTTAATGCTGAGTCTAGGGCAGGACACCGCGTCCATAAGCGTATCATATTGAGGCTGTTGGGAGGAGATACAGATCACAGCAGGCTATCAGATTCATTCGAAGAGACGTAAACAAGGTAGCAAAAACCTCACCTAGTGTATTTAGACAGCACACTTCTCAATTGCTTCTCAATGTAGAACCGCAAATAGGTGAGCACATTCAAAGCTGATGCACCTGCGTTTTCATCATGCCTCCAAAGGTGAGGCGGACCCCGCACAGTTCAACGCACGTGTAGTAAGTCCCTCTGAAAGCTGAAATAATCAGGGAAATGAATGTGTCGCGATGTAGCTCAATTGTGCGCGAGGACGCTCTTGGATTGGTCTGTGGCTTTCCGACTCACGCTTGAAACATTCCTCCACGTCAAAAGCAGCAGAGATGAAAGACTGAGAATGGGGAGCGTGTTTAGCGGCCCTGCTGGGGCCGTGAATACACAAGTTTTCACGTCTGAACGAATGGCAGCGGGCCGAGCCAGAACTGTGGCACCTGGTACACGAGTGGCTGCTTGTATCCCGGGCCTCCTTCAAATGGTCTGCCCCGTTTAGTAAAAAAAAAACAAACAAAAAAACAAAACATCTCTCACATCGTGGTGCACAGAAAACATCGTGCATTGCGCATTTGAGGGCGCCGTGCTCATTTCTCAAGACTCCAGAGCCTTGCTTTTGTTGGATCCAATTTAAAAACTGTTTGACATCCACTTGAAGCCCACAAAATCCTTGAAGCATGCTCGATGTGAGCGCTTCACAGGGAGCGATCTCCTGAAATCATCCCCTCAGGCTCGTGTCGCTCGTGCGTCTGAAGTCCGACAAGCTGAGCTCCAAACGAGAGAGTCCAGTCTTGACCGCACGTACTGAGAGCCACTGAGTCATTCTGGTACTCAGAGGACGGTCCAGGGAGGGATCGTGATGGACATGTCGGATTGTGTGTTTGTGCGTATAACAGGGAGATAATGAGTTTCCTTTGTGTGCACGCCTGTCCTCCTACTCCACGTGTTTGCATGCCAGAGTTTGCACACCCACGGGGCCTCTGCAAACGGCTGAACATGTCGGTGTGAATGCAGCAGTTTCTGCACGCGTGCATGAACGTCTGACAGAGGGGAGCAGTCGCACGTGCTCTGCTGAATGACCGTGCATGCGTCTGCAGGGTGCCCAGCTGACTGAAGGCTCTGGCCTTCGTCCGTTTTGTCTTTTTTCTTTGGTTTTACTCACACATCTTGTCTTGGGGGGGTGGGCTGGAGGGGATCTATCTTCGCACTCGCCTCGACAAACATCAATTGTGAGGAGTGTGCGGCGAATGCTGATTCGCGTGTGCGCACGCAGCCGGCCCGCCCTTCGTTTTGAACTCCCCCCGCGAAGGTTTCGCCACTTGGATCCATCCACCGCCATCGCCTTAAGCTCAGTCTTATTGCGCACCGCTGGCCTGTCGATTTCCCGGCATCCCCGCTTTTATTTCTAATCACACCAGCAGTGAGATTGACTTGAGGGAGCGTCTTGAACGGCCGCCAGGGCGGCGGGTCGCGTCGAGGAGCCGCCGGGACGCTGATCGTTAGCCGGCGAGGAATGAGAGCGAGGACGGCGAGACGTGGCCGGGGAGAGGGAGAGCGGAGAGACGAGGGCGCCGGGGCGGGGCGGGGCGGGAAGAAAGAGACGCGGGGGGACAACGCGGCGCGAGGCGCGCTAATTGCGGCATTCCGGAGGTCCCTGCCGCCGTCCGTCGCCATCGAGACCGCGAGCGGACAGACGGCGGAGCCGCATCCGTCGCTCCGGGGACGGCGCCCGGAGCGGGGGAGGAGACGCCGCCACCCGGACCCTCTCTCTCAAAGAGCTGCCGATCCTTCGTTAATGGTGAAGACGTTTTCCGGCGAGTCAGAGGCAGGAGGGGTGGAGGGAAGTGTGTGCGTGTGTGTGTGCGCGTGTGCGTGCGTGTGTCTAAGTGGTGGTGGTGGTGGTGGGGGTGGGGGGGGTAAAGGAATGAAAGATCACCTTGATCACCTCTGTGGACGCTGAGTGCTCACTTCCCAGGTTGGCCTCAAGGTTAAGATGGCTCATTATTTTTTATGGCCCTTGTTAAAGACGCTGGGACCTCGCAGGGAGTTAGCGAAATGTATGCATACATATATATATATATATATATATATATATATATATATATATATATATATATATATATATTTCCTCATCGTGAAAAAGGGTGTTCAACAGGGGTCTAGTCGGGGTCCCACCTGATCCTGTTTGTCTCCAGTGTCCACACACCAACTCACGCACCAACACACACACACACACACACTGCTCAAGGTGACTTCCACCCAGAAATTCATTTTTTTAAGTGGAGAGAGATGTGGTTATATTTCCTTTGAGGATCAGTGTGTGTATGTGTGTGTGTGTGTGTGTGTGTGAGAGAGAGAGAGAGAGGGAGAGAGAGAAGAGAGTATGTTTCAAATGCAGCCTTATTACTTTTCAATGACACCACCATCCCCGTTTCATTATTATTTTTCATAATAATGTTCGACCTGGGACGCCACACGGAGTGACATTGAAATACAACCTTCCCAACACGTGTTTTGTTTACCTCTCATGTTGAAGTGTGCGCTGCACCAGTTAATCTAATTGCGTGGAGACCGGGAGAGCACTTCCTACTTCCATTTTTTCTGTCGTCCATTCGTCATTATCTCCAGGCAGCTCTCATTCGAGGGCATTACTCAGAGATGGAAACTTGTCTGGATATTGTGTCGGGATTGGACTGATGAGCGAGCGCAGACCATCACGCCAGCCAGTCACAAACTTGTTAGGATGCAAACTCTGAGACGTGGAGTCGGGCTCTTCTGTGAGAGCTGGTTAATTAAATGAGACTTCGCAATCACAGTGTGCGTTTTGACAACGCGGCCGAGTGCAGAATTGACTCTTTTCGATGCTCAGGAGACTCGGGGGGGGGGGGGGGGGGGGGGACGCTTTTAGGCAGAACTATCTGCCGAAACCAGGATGGGAAGAACGGCAACACGATTGTGTTTCACAAGTACCAGTATGTCGTGTGAAACACAACAGATAAGTGAAGGGGAATGCAAGGCAGCCCGAAAAAGAGAAAGCGCAGAAGCCATTCAAATCTCATTTAAACATACCAATTTTCATGCAATATTAAAACTGCAATGATGCCTTGGATTTTCTCACTGCAGCACGTGGCTGCCCTAACACAGTTTGTCTGCCTCATTTGCGGCTTTATTACATTTTCTTTCCGTGCTTTCATACCGCTTCTTATTGCTTTTACAAATGATGCACTTTGACCTCTCGTCATGTTGTAATTCCGTTTGTATTGTATTGCGTTATGATAGCACGTATAAGGAAGCCTGAAGTGAATTACGTCATAGTTAATAGCAAATCTGTGTCTGAATGTAGAACAGAAGAGGCCAGCTTGCCGGTCCAGTTAGGGCGAAAATGTCTCATAGACACTGATGAATCAAGTTATCTTCTATTTAAAAGTTATTAGTGTACACAAGAGTAAATACAAGAGTACACTACAACTGTTACAATATGTCAGGAACTCATTAATTCACTCTCTCTTTCACACACACACACACACACACTCACTCACTCGCTAACCACATTTATCTCAAAGACTGACTTATTGACATAATAACCTCGCTCACCGTCTCACCCTCACTCTCACCCTCACATTCGCTCTCACACATACTTCTCTACGCTTATCTTTCCACTGGTGTCATTCCATAGAAAATTGTAACCGACTGACATTTATGGAGATGACGACTGTTGCAATAAACCCGATGTTATCTGGAGCTTAATTTCCTTTGGGAGGCCAAAAAATAGAACCTGTATCACCTCTTCATCTTAATTTGGAGCTTATATGTTGACAGGCACAACTGTGTGTGTTTAAAGAATGAATGCTCTCTTTGTCTCTTTGCCTAGTGCCCCCAAATTCCTAAATCCGCCTCTGCAGCGCTCTGCAGAGTGTACTCACTATTCACACTCGGGAGCAGGAACATGCATGTTTTTGGACTATGCAAGGAAAGAGAAGTAAAGCCATTATGGGAGAACACGACTTCATACAGAATGGTCCAACTGGGATACGAACCAAGGATTTGGTTCCAAGGACCCACCATGCTGCAAAAACAGTTCGGTTAGGATGAATACAAGAATAGAACATGATAGATGAGATCCAAGGACTATTAAAGAATGATCCTCACATACTATGTTACATTGTGTTATTGAATGATTACGACACTGTGGATGTGCAACGCGCAAGTCACATTTTAAAGTCCTTGACAACTTTGTTTCTGATCGTTAAGTTTGAGACTCATCTCAAATATTCACACCTAAATATTCACGACAAATGCAAAACAAGTTGCAGTTTGCCGGGGAAAAAAAGTATTATTTTAGGCATCCAAAACTCAAAAGCTCACGCACTTTCCTCCATCAGGACTGTGTGGGTGTCATGACAGACGGTGGCCTTGAAACATACCAGAAGAAACAAACCCACATCTGTCACCCTATTTCCATATTCTAATTCTGATTTGAATACGCAGTGGTGGTGACATTGCAACAGTCTTTTCCAGCGAGGGAGAAGAGTAGAGACAAGCATGGATGCAGAAACCTCCAGTATGATATAAACCAAACTGCTCTGCACAGATATGAGCTAAAACGCAGCACTAGAATAGATGCGATTTTGTATGAACCACCACTCTAATTGTTCACGTAGATAGCATTGTGAAGTATATCATCAATATGTCTGCCCTGCAGCATTGAGAGCTTCAGTGTTTTCCTGTAGAAAAGGGGCATTTTGTTCAAGGTAAATTATCAGAGTTGAATGAGCTCGTGTTGAGGTGATAACTTTTCGAGTGACGCGGTTTGTGCATCGCTCATGAAAAACAATGGTAGTTGCGGGACGGACGGAGGCTCACTGTTGCTGCTGACGTGTCGGGGAATGTCGTTTCGGCCCGGTCCATTGCTCTCGGCGGCTCCCCGCTACGCGCGTGTGGCTGGAGCCACGCCAACCCCATTACTCCTACAAGACCGTGACTCGTGGCCTCATCGACAGGGATGTGACAACAAGCCTGTAGACGGAGAGGAAATCATTCATCATTAGGCGCACAGCCGTGGAGCGGACCAACACGTCTGTGCCAGCGATAAGGCCTCGCCGCTGCCGCTCGGCACCTGTTTTCCACCGAGCTCTTTGGCATCCCCACCCCCGCTCTGCTCTAGTGTTTGGGAATGCTAATTTGTGAACGTCCTTCACAAATCCTTGGCCTCCCCGCCGAACGGGGAGACGGAGAGGTGAGAGACAAAGTGCTACAAAGAGGAGGGCGCTGGTAAGACTTTTACAAAGAGCCCTTAGATATTGCTGGATGTTTCGTATAATGCCTTCTTTGAAGAGCTTTCTCGGGAGATATTCTAAAAGCCCGCAGTAATCCTCCCCTCGTCACGTCTGGGTCTGAATCAGCATCCGTCCGACGGTGGTAAGATGAGATAATCTCCCCACATGTCTCCCGACCCGATTCCATTTTATCAGTGTCTTTACTTCAGAATGGAAACATAAGGATCCTTCCCTTGCACTCGGCGGCCACAGACTGAACTTTCCCCATTCGTATGAGTCGATCAAGTGACGCGTGCTCCCCACGCTGGCGTTGCGGCGGACCCGCGCTGTTGCTGGTGTGGCGCCGGATGCCGGTCAGCCTCAGGCAGGAGGACGCGGACCGCTCCGCTCGGAGAGAAGCCGTCTCTGGCGCCGGCGCCAAGGGAGCCGGGCCTGGTCGACTTGCTAACACGTCCATCTGTGTCGCGGGCCCAAAGCCACGGCGGTGTTGGATCACTTCATCTCACAACGTGTCACTAATCGCTCCTCCACCTGACTCAAGTCACATGCGAGCCCATCTGCAGCCGTCGAGGATGTATGGACTTTTAGTCACGGTACAGAACACCTCAACAACCTCTTGGATGGCTTACCATGGAGGCTTGTTTAACAGACATTTGTGGTTCCCCACTGGATGAATCTTAATCACTGGGGCTTTCTTCAGGCACGACAATGACGTCATAGTTCAAGTTTTCAACTTCCGATATAGATTTTCTGCATGTTTGGTACAGCCACAACGGGGCTAATCCCATGACTTTTTATCAGGTGAGAGGTTAGAACGTGTCTCATCTCATCTCATTTTGATGAAACCCCCTTTGGTTTCAGCAGCAGCTTGTGTTTTGCGCAAATTAGCATCTTATCTTCCTAAATGAAGACAGTGGCTGCCTCGGCCAGGTTAGGTACGGTCACAGAGGCCTGAGACCTTTAAAAAAAAAAGAAGAAGAAAGAGAAAAACATGTTAATGCCTCCTGTGTTTATATAGAATATCAGGATGATCATAACATGGAATTGGTTATCAGGCTTTCAAAATTAATCGCAGTCTCCTAAAAAATGCATGTAAGCTGTGGCATTATTAATAAACTTACAGGACTTGTATAAATGTTGCATTCGCTTCGACCCGTTGCTTCCTTATCCCTGACTGATGTTCACTTGCATCTGCAGAGTAAAATGTTGTCTATAATTAATACGTTACATTCAATATGTTTTACTAACATGCAGAAGTCTAAATAATGTGTTCCGTCTCCCTCCCGGAGCTGATTTCACCTTCACCCTCAGAAGGTGGAGCGTCTCCGAAGCCTGAGAGGCAAATAAAGCCACTACCTCACACACAGTTCCCTGTAAAGCTTAATTATTGAACTCACGGTAGCGCCAAGAGGCCGAGATGAACACCGCAACATTTTATCATCTCCCCTCATCTGGACTTTGGCAGCTGGACAGTAAAACGAAAATAGTTTACCGAGATCTTCGAGTAAATCAATCTGATGTGTGATTTTGTGTGAGTGTGCGAAGAAACTGGCCAAAGTAGAGCCTCACAGACCCAGCAGCACGACCAGAGCCAGTTGCAGCTGTTACATTCAAAAATGGATATATAAACTCCAATTATCCGCTGGAAAAACAGACATTTCACTTTTCATGGACTCCTACCAGGCAAAGGTCACCTTATGAAAAAAAACAAAAAAAAAAGACTCGTTAACAGGTCTGAGACGGGGCGGAGAAAAGGAGAGGACCGCAAAGTGTGTTGGATTTGTGGGGAGACGGACTCACACAAAGCTGAGGAGCGTCGTCTGGATCAACATTGAATATGCTTAGAGAAACCCCATCACTCTGGAGACAGAGTCACAGTGAGCTCAAAGCGCAGCCGGCGTCCGGCCCCGCAGGGCCCGCGGCGGCTCCCGGCCCCGCGCGCCCACCAGAACGCACAGCGGTGCGTGGCTTTGCCGCCTCCCCCAACCACCCGCCGCCATTGTTGCGCGCGCACGGCGAGGCACGCAGGCTGCGATGTGATCCCGCGTGTCCCTGCGCAGATTAGGGCAGTGTCAGCGCAGGATTACCCCGGGTAATTCACGTAATGCAGCCTCGCCACAGTTAATTTCCCCGGTGGATGAGCGGCGGGACTCGAGCCGCACACCAGCGCGCGCTCCCCGAACTGCGGCGCGTCATCGCTCGCACGTTTGGTATGCAGAAGACGCGCCTTGGGTTTTCGTGCCTGAGCGGCCTGCCGTGTACTTATTATGGGCATATGGCTCCGGCGATTGAGACGCGGAGCCGCTTGCAGCCGCTGAATGCAAATGGCGTATTTGTAATCATCAGGCGATCATCATGCAGTCGGAGTTCCAATCATCGTTGTCATTTTGGCGTCTCTCTCTCTCTCTCTCTCTCTCTCTCTCTCTCTCTCTCTCTCTCTCTCTCTCTCCCTCTCTCTCTCTCTCTCTCTCCTCTCTCTCTCTCTCTCTCTCTCTCTCTCTCTCTCTCCCTCTCTCTCTCTCTCTCTCTCTCTCTCTCTCTCTCTCTCTCTCTCTCTCTCTCCCTCTCTCCCTCTCTCTCTCTCTCTCCCTCTCTCTCTCTCTCTCCCTCTCTCTGTCTCAAAGTACCGATGGTGCGACCGGTAAGTGCAGCCAGCGTGAGCGCGCAGCTCCGCGGCTCGGATTCAAACCGAGCTGATTAGCGCGGAGTCAAAAGCGTACAGCGACGCTAAGCTCTGCGGGGTGTGTTTGTGGCGGGGAGAGGCAGGATAAGCCGAGATCCCGTGTAATTATCACTCCCTGTGGAAATTAGGGCTGACCTTTCCAAGCAAGGCTGCTAATAGAATTCAGGGGAGGGATAACTCACTCACACATTCACTCACGGTCTGTCCCGTCAGCAATATTACAGCTGATTTAAGGCAGGACGTGAGGTTGGAAAAGGTCCTCCTCCAGTTTTTTTTCCCCCCCTCTCGGAGTTGATAAAATTCTCCACAAGTAAGTAAAACTGCACCTAGAGCTTCAAGGACGTCTTTAATAACGTGATGCCGAGAGAGTGGAGGGGGAGAGAAAGTGGGAGAAAAAAGAAAAGAAAAACAATATCTGATGATGGAGGGGCTTTAACAAGTGACTACCACCCTGACACTGGCTGGATTGCCACCCATGCATGCAAGTGCCTCGGCGAGGCTCTTTCTAGATAATCATTTGACAAGCCGCAGCAGCCCCATTAGCCCTCCAAGTTTTTAATTGGTCAGGGCAGAGTGTGTCGGAGAGAGGTCTCTGCTCGAGGTCCACTCCACGTAAAAATGAGTTCCCAATTTGGAGAAAATGTTCCTTTTAAAAGCTCAAAACATCCGCCCGGATACACCAATCTGTGCAAACCTGCACGCACGCACAGCACACACAGGTAAAAACTCCCAAACCTCATACCGAAAACAAAATAATACATATAATGATAAATAGATAAATATCAAATCTAAAAAAAACCAAAAAACGCAGACCTAGAAAAGGCTTACAGGGTGTTTTTGCCCCTGGCGCCCATAATTCTCAGCTGATTACACTGAGTGTTGTTTAATGGAAGCCCCAATAACCTAGGCTGGAAAACACACTGCCATCACACACACACTCACATACACACACACACGCGCACACACACACACACACACACTGTGGGAAGCTGGATAGCAGTGCTGTCAGACAGAGACAGAAAGAGGACGGAGAGATTAAATTCTGCCGAGAGTTTTTTGTCTGTGAGATTGGTTCTTAACGTCCCCAGCTCCCCTCACACTCCCTGTTAGCGCAGTGAAGAAGAGCAGGGACACGGGGAGGGCTGGAAAAAGAAAAAAAAACAAGAAACTTCAACAGAGACAGGACTCTGAGGATACTTAACAGTGTTATTAATCCATTAATCCTTGTTTGACATTTGCCAATGCATCACCCCTGATTACTCAGCGCTGCGGGCCACAGTAGGCGTGTGTACATCCTCTCCTCCTTATTGGCTTTGCAGCGTCCTCACAGGAACGGGGTGGGGGGGTGGGGGGGGTGGGGGGGGGGGTGGGGGGGGGGTGATGAAAACCCACCGAAGCAACAACATTTACTTTGTCTCTAACTGTGCGGGGTTAGAGGTTGACGTAATGAATTGTTTGCGGGGGTGGGTCTGTTTCTGTATGCAGATTCTAAGATCTGTCGGAGACTTTGAGCAGTGGTGACATGCACTGGAAGAGATGGGCAAATAGCAGCCGGGCCGAAGGTGAGTGATGAGCAGCTTTAGAAGGTATGTTTAAGTCTGTCAGCGCTTGTCAGAGATCATTTCTGCGCAAATGGAAATCAAATGGGCCGTTGACAATTAGCAAAAGCTGTTTCCCTGGCTGCTCAATTGAAAACACATCAGCCTTTGCTTCGTGTTTTACTCACTTAAAACGATCCATTCATCCTGGCGTCGTCACGTAGTTATCTTGTACAGTCGCTGTGATGACTATTTACAGCATGCATGCATGTGCAGCAGAAACAGAACAATGTTAGCATCCTTTTAGAACAATGTCCCCTCTCCGTTCAGTTTTCGTTCCCACCAGCTCCCGAGGTGACCACGTTCCTCCCGACCTCCTCGGTCCTCCTGAAAGACAGCCGATGATGGCTGTCAGGCCGACGTGAAGCAGCTCAACCAAAACAGTGTGCAAATGCACTCAATGGGCTGCGGACACCCATCATTAACATGAAATATCAGCGGGCACGGCTTTGAAACAACGCTCGTACCGGTTTTATCTCTTGACTGTGATGTCTAGTTGCCCATCACGTGCGTGTCTTAGGCAGCATCTGACCCCTCTCTCTCACACAGATCATCTGTGCGCGCGTGTGACAGGGGGACGGTGCGGATGTAAACTTGAATCACTAATGAAACGGGAGGGCTCTGTCATCAAAGAACTGGGTTGTCAACAGCACGAGCTCGGAGAGACACTGAAAAAAACATAAACCCCTCTGGGTAGAAGCAGTGGTTATGACCCCCTTTTTTAAAAGGCACCGTATATCCATCAGTACCTCAGGAGGAGGAAAAAAAAACTCATATTTGTACGTTTACTTGGCTCCGGGAGCATCCAGGGCTCGGCAATCCCCGGGTGCCTGGAACGTGCACGCTCGACGCCCCCTCCTCCGCCTGTCGTCTTGTGTACGGGACGCGCCCGCGGCCCCACTTTCGCCGTAATGCACGGGCAAACGCTTCCGGTGTAACTGTCACAGTCACGCGGCGTTCGTCACGGTCTGCCGTGGCGCCCGATGATGTTCTGGGGCGAGGCTCGTCACGCCCCGTCGTTTTTTTCCCCTCTTTTTTTGTTCTTCTTCATTTGCTGTGTTCATGCATTTATATGTTTATTCATTTCAAAACGGTATCCCAACAGACCCCAACTGGGTCTGCGTGAGTGTGGGTAGGGTGAAGGGGGATGGGGGGGTGTGGGGGGGGGGGGGGGGGGGGGTGTGGGGCGCTTTAGAAAATAGAAAATTGAAAGCTCTGTCGTAATCTCGAGCCCTATCCACTCTCAATCCGCGTCCTGATATCGGCAGCCCAACGCGCACACGCACGCGCAGCTGAGGGCGCGCAACTTGGCTCCTTTCTCTCACCCGCTGTTCCCCAAATCCCTGATCTGTCATCTCGCACGCACACACACACACACACACACACACACACACACACACACGCCCACACACACACACAGACACGTGGCGCAGAAAACGACAGCTTAGCGATGGTGTTTGGTTTGGTCATCGGCACCGCCTCTGCTGCGGAATGACAGGTCAAAGGCGCCGAATGTAGAAGGCTCGGCTCGGTTGCTGCCGCGCCGCACGCACGCACGCACGCACGCACGCACGCACGCACGCTCCCCCTACGCACACGCACACGCACACACACACTCGATCCCTGGCATCGCTCACTAGAGCCGCGACGGTGAAAGCGCGGCGGCGTCGGAGACGAATGAGCGGGGAAGCGATGGCAACGGCGAGCAGGCTGATGCTGATTGCCACACAAGAAAGCAACTTGTTTGAGTGACTGACACGAAATGGCCGGCGGGCCGCGACTGAACCGGGGCTCGTCCCGAGGCCAGACATTTTGCGCATCCAATGAGCGCAATAACGCGAGGCGCGATCACCGATCCGTCGAGCGGCATTCGTGATTAGAAATGGGTTCTCATAGTATTTACAGCTCCGGATTGTCATCCGGAGGGACCTCGGAGATCCAATCAGGCGCTCGCTATCAGGGTCCTTCATTGGGGACGCACGCGGAGGGCCCCTGCACCGCTACGCCACTGCTCTTTGTTTGTGATTTACTTAATTGCCGTCATTTCAACAGTGGCACCGCTGGGGCCTTGATTCCCTTTGATCCGTGCCACTGGAAACAGCGCCATGCATTATGTAGAGCCTGTTTGGCGTGTAAACGATGTTTAAGAAAGCCAATAGTTGCTCCGTCTGTCTCACGTTTCGTCACTTATTCATGGGAGACGCGAGACCTGCAGCACGGGGCCCGCGCTTCTTTGCTCTCCTTTGATTCATTAGCCGTCTCGATGCGGGGCCTAATTAGACGACTTTCTGGAATTGTTGCGAAACGGAGGCGCTATCCCCGACTCCTCTGCCGCCGCCGCGGCGCTCCCGCAGCCGGAGCTCATTTGCGGCGACGTCAGACGGCGCCGAGCTTTCAAGTGACGAGCCGTCGATGTGTCGAGAGCGCGAGAGCGGGGCGGCAGATCCGGACGCGCCGTGTCGTCCAATTAGTTCCAATTATCGCGCGCCGTCACGTGCTCGTCCCAACCGGCGGGCTCGGGCTCGACGGGAGCCGGCGTGACTCTCAGGTGGAGCGGCGAGGGTCCGGGCGGCGAGCTGGAGCTCCCGCCGCCGGATCCAGCTGCAGGCGTCTTCTCGCTAATGAAGATGCGGCCGCCGAGCGGGGAGCCCAGCTCGTCTCCCGGACGGCTGACGCGTGTGATTTCTGTTTCCAAAACATCAACTTACTTGCTCCTCAAACTCACACAAACTTTCTTTTGAAGTCTGGCAAAAGAAAAGAAAATCTGCATATTTGAGCTGACGTTTAACCAGGAAGTTGATGTTTTTCCTATGATAACTCTCCCGAACTTCCTCGCGGAGTGTTCCAGGGGAAAGACAAAAGTCTATGCAGGCAGGTTTACGCTTTGCTATGTCAAACACTGCCTAACCCTGAAAGTAAGCCTATCTCTGCAGAAAACAATGGTAGAATGATTTTGATCTGTATCTTTTTTTCCCCATGTGAATGTCTTGTGTAGTTCTCTATCTCTTTATTGTTTCCTACTTGGAGGCAGAATCAGGGAAGCTGGGATGAATGATGTTCCAGGTAATGTTCAGTGTCTGAGAATGTATGAGCGCTGCACAAACATGCCTATTGTTACAATGAGTAAAAACGGAATGAATTCTCATATCCGGAGACTAAAGGAAAAGAGTTGATGACTCTTACACACATAGATGTGAACCATGCTGTTTGCGTAGATCAGCAGTTTATGAACTTCTAGCTGGTGTAGCTCTGTTCTCCAGAGTTCATCTTGACTCAATTAACGTCTTCATCTCTAATCTTTATCTCGAAGCTTCGATTGTGTCTGAAGAATGAGCTGGTGTGTCAGGATATGCTTCCACCGGTGGAAACTCTATAGCAGCGGTTTCCCACAAAACGCTGCGCGTCCTGCGTTGGTCGCCGCCTATCAAGGCTCCACTGGGACGCCAAAGTGACACACAGGAGTTCATCCTCCGCCTGAAAAGGGCTCGAGGACCGTTCCGGTTTGTTTCCCCTCCACACAACGTGCGACGAATTCCAATCGCAGGCCGCCTTTAATTCAAAGGGAATAAATAAATCCCCAAGCGTCTGTCGGCGTTCCGCGCTGGAAGTGCGAAGCGGGGCCGCTCCCGTCTCGTCTCCACTGGGCGTAGGAGGAGGCGGAGATGTTTTCATATTCAGGGTGGCTGCATTCCTGCTAACGCACTGTGCCCTCAGCTGCCAACCATGACGAATCCAGCCTCGACCTTGTCCTCTCCGCGAGCCTCTCCACTGTAATGAGAGACACCGCGCCACGCAAACGCCAGTAATTACACACACGCGCACGCGCACACACACATACACGCACACACACACAGGCACATTTGTACCTGTACATGATCGTACCCGGCCGTGCCGAAACCTGCCGTCTGCAGCCGTCGTTGGGGCCGCCTCGCGCGGGCTTCTCTTTTCGGGCAAAGGAGGCGGCTGCTAGCACGTGCCCCCCCCCCCGCGTGGATCCGTCCGAAGGCGGCGTGTCGGGACAGAGCTTTTGTTCGCACCTTTGTCCCGGCGAGGCGCTGGAGACAGGGCCGCGGCGCTCCCTGTCGCAGGCGTCGCGACCGTAACGCGTCGGCTTGTCGTTTCCCGTCGACAGCTCCCGCGGATGAGGGGGATCGCTCCCTCTGATCGCACCGACGACCCCGAGGCGTCATTACGAGCGCCGCCTTTGTGTTGTCAACAAACACCTGGGAGACGGCGGGACGGCGGGACGGGGAGAGGGGCGATGGAGACGGCCGACAGCCCGGCACGGATAGAAAACGCGTACCTGCGGGCTTGTTTTTTTTCCTGCATTTGTGTCATTTGTTTGTTCATTTGCTATACACACGCACTGAGAAACGAGCGGAGCATGGAAATGCACGTTGGGAGACGGCGTCCCTGTCACAGACTTGGCTCCAGCCGCGGCTCCCAGCGCCGTCCCAGCGATTACGTGATGAATCAAGCCGACCAACCAAGAGCGGCCGTGATGATCGCATCCGATACCACCGCCTTTCACGCTGATAATGAACCATCCATTTGAGCTCATTTGCTACGGGAATCTGGTAATCTTCCCCCTCGAGTTGAGACGGAAAATGAGCCATTGTAATCTCCTTATTGAGTTGAATTGTTTGTGTGTGAGCGGGCGTGCGAGAGGCAGGGGAGAGCCTCGTGGCACAGATCCTCGCTTGCAGAGATCGGCGGTGTGGAATCCTCTCCTTTGCCTCGTTGTTGCCCCCGTGGCTCCGTGCTCCGCGAGCTGCTGGATGCTGTGCGGCAGGAAGTTGACAGTCTGGTGAAAGCGTCTTTGATGCCGACTATCAGGTGGATTAGTGTGACATTCGCAGCCTCCCGGGGTGAACTGCGAGGACTCTGATTGCGTTATTAATGGGTCACGCATATCTATAAAGCCGACGGTATTTTCCACAGCTGTACCTTGTGCTTGGTGCCAATTAGGAGACGTTGGCATGTTGACACACTAAATTTAGATGGCAGACACACAAAGCAATGTCACGCATCACTCTCCCATGCTGGTAATGCAGAACCACGTCTGTAAATACATTAAAAATCCCCAGAGACGCCCGCACAGCTGCACGCGCTCCATCTCGTTTTAATCGGCAGGGTTCGAAAAATCAGCAACCTTAATTATGCATAGCAAAGAGTCTATGAGAAGGCGGCAAATTATTAATCAGAAGGATATTTCGCTGTTGTAAAAGTACATTCTTCCGAGCTGTTTGGAATGCGCAGCCGGGGTGGGCCGAGAACAACGGGAAAAAGCAAAGTTTAAAATGAGATATTTCCATAATGAAGTGTGTTTTAATGACTAGAGTCGTAGAAAGCCACGCCGTCTCCACATTGTTACCGGGTCTGCTGCTAGACCGAGGACAGTGGCTTCACTCTCTCTCTCTTCATCTTTGCGAACACAAAACAGTGCGCAAACTGTTTGCGAGGTGCACAAGATCGTCCACGTTCCTTCGCTCGACACACCTTGGCGTTTCGGGGGTGTGGCTGTTGTTTGGCTCCATGCAGTGCGAGCGTTAGACCTGCGCAGACATCGCTGTCGCTCCTCGGCCCCAGTGGCTTTGAAGGCTGCAGCCGACGCTCCACGCCACTCCCACACTCGGCCACCTTTCAGTCTGACGGCGTGCAAAACGCCTGCCTCGTGCATCATCTTGCCCCAACTTTCCTATTTAGCTCTCCTCCCTGAATTCGCTTGCGCCTCTTCGGAGCCCCGCCCACGACGTTCGCCTGTACAGCGGACGCCTCGTTAAACCCTCCGTTTCCCCGGCGAGGGCTCGCGGTTGCCGGCTGATCGGCGGCGTGATGATAATTACAGCGTTCGCGCGCTAACTCGTCACGAGCGCGGGGGGGGGTGGAGAGCGTAATGACGGCGGCGGTGAGTGGCGGTGAGTGGCACTCGTGCGAATGCCGATGATGATGACGACGGCGGTGGCGGCGCCGGCAGCGCGGCTGACGTTGACGGTGATGGGGAGGAAGTGGGTGGGAAATCGATGGGACGAGGCCCCCCGGCAACGGCTGCAGGTGACGCGGAGAGCCTCTCCGGCCGGTGGCGGGCGCCGCTCCCTCCTCCTCCCTCCTCTCTCCTCCGCGTCGCGCCCGCGTCTCCCGACCCGCAGACGGGGGGCGGGAGTCGTCCCACCGCCTCTGCTGAGCAGGCAGCCGCTTCAAAGCGCCAATTGGACACGTGTCGGCGGGAAAGTTTTCGCTGCCAAAGCAGCCCCCCCCCCCCCCCCCCCGCCCCGAAATGAATGGATCGTCCCCTCCGCCCCCCCCCCCCTTCCCCCTCCCCCTCCGTCGCCCGTCTCGTCCTTTTCATTTCCGAGTGCTGCGGCGCACGGTTTGAGTGATGAGGGAGATAAGTGGCAGCGATGCTTTGGAAGTGGGGGCTCCGCGCGAGCGGAACAGCGCGCGTGTGTGTGTGTGTGTGTGTGTGTGTGTGTGTGTGTGTGTGTGTATAGGTGTGCGAGGCGGAGGGGGGGGATGAGAGACTGAAGGTGACAGATGCCGGCAGCCTGAGGACGGGGAACGTGATAAGCGGCCTCCCTGTCATTCAGATGTGCGGAGCGTGACACCCGTCTCCGTCCGGGCCGCGAAACTGAGAGCGGACCGACTCCAGACCGTCGCCTCACTCCGGAAATAAACTTTTCAAAAGGCTCTCTCTCTCTCTCTCTCTCTTTCTTTCTTTTTTTTAAATTTCATTTCTTGTGCTCAGAGATATTTTCTCCTCGCAGACGCTTCTTCTCCCTGTCCTTTTCCTTTTTCATTTAGTCTGGGGGAGCAAAAAGACAAGGCAGGAGAAGCTTCACAAAGAAGCCACGGAGATGAGCGAGTTCGCGGGGGGCCCTCGTGGCGCGTTCTTTCGCGGGGAATGGGAGATGAGGAGGTCGGGACCCGCGCGTTCGAGCCGCTCTCCGCTGCTGAGGCAGAGCGTCGCGGCTCTCTGAGTCAAATGGATCGGCGCGAGGCGAGCGATGGCGCTCAGGAAGTCCTCTGACGTGACGCGGAGCATCACAACACCGAGGCAGCAATAACCGGCGGCAGCGGTTAAACTGTCACGCCTCACGTCAGATATGATCACGTTGTTCTCCCCCCAGTGAATCAATACCGCACCGTTGACGATATTTCACCTGGGTTTAATGGAAATGGCTAAGTAGCCACAGACAGAGGCTCGCAATCCAGTTTTACCTCAGTTTTATTTGCTAGGTTCACTTCCAGTGAACCTAGTTCCACTTTCCAGCCTCCAGTCCAAAAATACACATCTTGATCTAGCGTGAACTCTAAATTGCCCCCAGGTGTGAGAGAGAGAGACAGTGAACGGTGTCCTTGTGCCCTGGAATGAACTGGTGATGAGTCTGTGGTGGCTCCGGCAGACTCCGGTGACGCGGTTGAGGAAACAGACGGAGCGCAAGCGTGCATCTCTTCGGAGACCATCAGTTAAGAAGAAGAAGCTGCGTACAGTGCGAGCAGCACGGGGCAATTTAATACAAGGCCATCGGGCTGGCTTGAGACTGGCGAACATGAGGGGGAGCTAAACTTGGCAATAAATAAGAGGACATCATAATGTCCGTCCTCAGTTAAATGTATTTGGCACAGACTCAATGCAGTATTATAGATTTAGCACAGTAGAGTGATTATCTCACAGTGAGAATTCCTCGAGAGTGATATCGCGGTTTATAGCGTAAATTACAAACGTTGGACGATGGACACGACATTCATAATTACAACGCCAAAATGTGATGCAATCAATGCACCAATCCCATCATTTCACTATTGACGAGTTTGCATGCTAGACACAAACTGTAGCATATAAGCGGACTCTTTGACAGCTATGTTGCTCATGATAAGTAACGGGATGTGCTGCAGTTTTGGAAGAGTAAAACACAAGTGTAAACATCTACCAGGAAAATGAGGCATTCCATCATTTATCATGTGTGTTTTGCTCGTGCCGAGCATCTGCGCGTCCTTCTGGGCCGGCCCAAGTGAGCACACTGAGAACGGACTTAATCGAAGAAAGGTCCTGCATCGCGCCCGTAATGTCTCCCCTCCTGGGCCGAGCCGATGAACCGAGACGCTGCTAAAGTGCATTTTTCTCATGGAGGGAGCAGATATCCAGGGCGCTGCGATAGATTTTCACCGTTGCTTCTTCATCCTCCTCCTCTGCTCTCGATCGATTCGAGCAAGAATGTGTCCTGGAGGCATGCGAGGCCGTATACAGCACACTGTACACTGTGTGTCGGGCCATCTGCACAGGACACAGAGCAACTGTTTCTCAGCCAAGACTCTCATTTGCAGAATGCACACACATGCACACTCTCTCCGGCTCCTATTATTTGCTATTCTCTCGCACAAATGCGCCCTAAATCTCATCTCCTCCTACAATGAATGTATGCATACACCTTGCAATACCTCATAGGCAGTAATTTTCTGTCGCCATAAAATGACTCATTTGTCTCCTCGGTATTTTTTTCCACCCCAGTCGGCCTATGAGGAAGGAGGAGCACGCTGCGAGAGCCGCCGAGATTAAAACCTGATGGAGGATGTCTGAGCAGCGCTTGCGTGTGGAAGGTGAGTGCGCGCACGTTCGTGTGGAGGGGAGGAAGGCAGAATGGGTGGGGGGTTGTGGAGGGGATTCAACCTGTGTCTGGGGGTCTCTCTTCGATGTCAGGGAGGCACTGGGGAGGGGGACTCTCCATGCTGACAGAGCGGTTTCACCCTTGCATGATGTGGAAACACACACACACACACACACACACACACACACACACACGCACACGCCGAGCAAACACCACACACATACTGGGGGACCCGACTCTCCTTTTGAATTATTTATGAAATGTTGCCATTATCTCTTGTTTTACACCAGGAGGAGGTGTGCGAACGCGCCGCACGTGTTGTTCTTCGGTGAGTGCGGAGCAGGCGGGGGAGGACGAGGTACAAAACCGTCACCATCAGAGGCGTGTAAAGCAAGGAGCGCGAGGCGTAGCGTGTGACAGCCAACGAGGGGGGAACAAAGGGCGGATCGACGCGTAAGTGAAGACTTGCGGGTGCGGAGCGGAAAAGAGAATGGAAAAGAAAAAGGCACGCGCAAAGTTTCATTAGGCGCAGCATCCGGGTCGATCTGGTGACAGAGTGTGCGAGACAGGGAGACACACCGTAAGGCGAGTGGGATGGGGGGCGTGGGTGTCTTGACGTGCAAATGGAACCAAGCATGGGAGAGAGGGCGTCACACGATGTCTGCGGTGCAAGACAACGCTGCGGGAAGGGGCTGTGACAAAACACAGCGTCGGGATTGTGAGATGTTGACTTGTGAGATGTTGACTTTCCTAAGTCGATCAAACGAAATGCAACTGAATGCGCCGCATGAAGAAAGGCAGGTTGGATTTCTCGGCGCTACAGTTGCTCCTGTACGTCCTGAAGGATCGGGGCTTCCTGCAACAAAACAAGCAAACAAAAAGTCTAAGGTGTTCCAACAAAGTGTCCTGATCTAATGTTTCTATGCTACGCGTCGGGTTAAAAGTGCTCCACCGGCGGTCCCTTCATACCTGGAGAGTCAAGGTCATCTTCACCCTGCACGCAGCGGCATGTGGTAGAACACTGAACCTATGAGGGAAAAGGGAGCGTTCCCGCTCCTCAGCGGCGGAAAATCGTGCGCCGATTGAAGTAATTACGCCAGTGGAAATGTGTTTGACCTTCCCTGCTGCTTGTGAAGCCACTGTGGATGCTGCCTCACAGTGTAATCTGCATTATATGATGTCATTTACACCTTTCACTATAGGAAAATATACAAGGCAATTAAATTTGCATCATGTCGCTGTTTGTTATGTGACTATTGCCAGCGGCGCCCAGCACTGCAGATGCGTGCCACTCTCAGATAACGCTACAGTATATTAGAGGGTTCTGTAGTTATGGGGTTGATGTCAGCCTCTGGCTCTCTTTAAGCATAAAATATAAATAGTATAGTTTTAATGACGCTTATTTATTTTGTCATTTCCTCAAAATATGCAATTTGGCATCCCGAGTTGATGTTGTGAAACAGTTGAGATTATGGGACCTGTTAAATGTATTTTGTAGCGTTTCTATTGCACTTGTGACCGGGCTTTGTTCTCCCCAGCTGCGCATATGCAATACAGTCTAATGAACTTGCCATTGCAAAATCTTAAAACATCAAGAGTGGTGAAGCTCAGAGCAGCTCAGAGTGAATTCAGGATGGATTTTTACGCTTTGGTGTTTCGCAACCATCCCGTTTAATGAGCTTGTCTCTCCCTGTTGGAGAGCATCAGCATTTCTCTTTTCTCATGCTGTTTGTCTGGGCACTGTGGGCCCTATGTGTTATCATGATTTGCAGCCTGCCTTAACACATTAAATAATTCAGCTGTTTCTGTGTTGTGCGTCTTTGATCCAGCAGCTGTAATGTCTTTGGGGCAACATTACTCCATCCACTAAAGGTTTTTGCACTACTTATGAGGACATTCAGCACCTCTGGTAGTCTATGAAGTTCACTAAAGAGAGATAAAAACTGTTGTCTACAGGATGAAGGAGCTGACATGGTTAAACGACCAAGCAGTAGCTCTGTATATATATATATATATATAGCTCTGTTTTAACATTTGCCATTACAAGCTATAGTAGCCATTGTTCCCCTACAGCAAGTTATTTGTAGTAAACCAGGAATAGCACTTTACAAAAGTAATACAATTATTGTAACGCACATTTTTTTTGTCATAATGTATTAGTTATTAGAGCTGCACTAACATGCTATTGTGCAACACTGAACACAAACTTGCATGATGTTTTGATTCACCAACACTGCAAACTGGAGCAAAAATCAGCACTCATAGACACATGGAGGCTGGCGCTATGCTATGCTGACACCATGCTAATACCAAACCAACTTTGGTGAAATCAGCTCAGGAGTACAACTGCAATACAGACAACGTAATATTGTGATGTTAGTAATCGCTTTCAAATGATGGTAACTAATAATGCATTCGATATCGGAAGAAACACAGGCAAAATTACACATGCATGAATATTCAGGGTCGAAATGTAGAACTCAGTAGAAAAAAAGCATCTCTGCCCTGAATTTCACACACATCTGCGTTCCCTCCGGGCCGGCATCAGGAACATTGTCCAACGAGAACAGCCCACAGTGAAACTCCCTGCAGCGCAGTGACTCACGTTCTGTGCTGCTGCACGTCCGGACAGCAGATCCCACCTGCTGTCTGCAGCCTTGTGAAAGTGAGGATGTGATATGAGAGCACGGGAATCTGTCTCCCTTTGTTTAATTCCCTCTCAGATCCGACTGACTCTAATCCGACGTGACAAAATGCTCTATGAAGTAGTCCATAATATCCATTGTGTACCATATACATGTAATTAATTTTGTCTGACAGAGTCCCCACAGGCTCCCCAGTGACTGAGTGGGACTCGTGTGAACCAAACACGGCTCTTCTTCTCCCTTCCTCCTGTCAGAATCTGTCAGTAAGTGGTGGAGGCGAGGTACATGAAGCTGCTGCAGCTGCTTACAGTCGTACAGTATAGGGTGTGTAGTCATGGGAGTGACACACACAAATATGATCACTCCTCGCACGCTGGTTCCCTGGTGAATTACTGTCTTTGCCCATGTTGAAATGAATCCGACATCATCTGTATGCACACTAATTACACAACAACTAAAGCCGAGCCAAGTGAAATGGTTCATAGTGACTAAAAATAGATGATGATCAACAGAACTGACAATGAACAAGCATGTCACTCTTGGAAATGGTCTACAGTGATTTGAACAATGTTTTCTAAACAATTTAAGGACACGTTTGCAACGCCTCGAGTCCTCTTTAAATTAATTTGCTCCAAAAACATGTTGATCCAGCTGCAAGCAGTTCAAATCATCCGGGGCCTAAAGCTGTCAGTATAAATGACATACATGCAAAATTGAGCCTGGTTGAGGAAACAAAAACAAAAACATACTGCAGTTGCATTTCCATGTGCTGAGAAGAAGCTGCTCGTGGTTCTCTCTTCATTTATCTTAGTGTGATGAGCGGAGATGAGAGGAGCTCCAATCCAATTTTAAGTCAAGCAAGAAGATCAGAGCCACTTTTATATGCTGCCTGTACATTCGGTACGGGGCCTGAGCTGGGAGCCAGGGTGAAAGAACTGCAAGCAGAGGGAGAACATCTGGCCTGGTTTGGTCAAAGCTTCATTCCTTGACAGCAGGTCTGAGTTGGAAAGTATTCTCAGGTAGTCCACAAGACTGTTAAGAGGAGGCAGCTGTTGTAAGCAGGGTTTGTGAACTGTAAGTACAGGACTTCGATACATATATATCACCTCCTCCTGTTTGGGTGCATTTTAAGAGTCCACTGAGTCCAGGCATCTCAAGTTTTGAGGGAGGATGCTCCAACTTTAGGGATACAGACTGGAATGAACAACCTCCACAACTCTTGTAATGTCTCTGAGGGGACACCACCTGGAATACCTAAGGACCCTGCTCGTGGGATAGGGTTGAAGAAGGAGGCATATGCATCGTGGAGCTTGGCCACAAATGGCCATATGTAGCGTGAGGACTAACATCTTAAATTCTGAAATCAACAGCGAGCCCGCATAGTGAGGATAAAGGATGGTATTGCTCCTCTTATCTAACTCCAACTGGCAGTAAATAGGTATATTTTACCAAATGTGAATCTGTTCCTCTCAGTTGGACTCTCGTTGCATCTGTGCTGATGTGTGGCTGGAGTACAAGGCGCAGAGATGTTGCTTGGCAGCGCCACAGGAGGACTAACACAACAGGCCTGTGGCCAAAGTGATGTTTGATTCCTTCACATGTTGGAGAGACTTTAACTGACAATCAGCATCTGTTAGATGGGAAGCCAATACACACATTATTTATTCCCAGAGACTGAGCAAACACCCGACCTCTGTTGACCCGAAGCTGCTTCTGAAAAGATCTGTGGCACCAGTGTTTTCCTCTCCATCACTGTTTTGTGATTTTTGTATCTTGCTAGCTCGGTTTCTCCCAGGAGACCCCAGGCCTGCCTTCTGTTTTCCTAGCTGAACTCCTCGGTGAGCACAAATAAACACTTGTTAAACAGAAATCCCAACCTCCCTGGCTGTGTGCACAGCAAACCAAACAAAAGAGCTAACGGCTGCACTTTGCAAGAAACTCCTGAGCAGGAGTCAGGGGCCAGATGAAAGAGGCAGAGGAGCGCACAAGAGTGAAGTCAGAAACAAAAGCCAAATGTAGATTGCAGAGCAGCGGGCTATTACTGGTGCAAATCTGTTGGAGCTTCGGGGGGAGGAACGCTCGCAGAGCAGCGTCCATTAGAGGGAAGCACCCAGTGGAAACTGTCATTTCAGCTTTGCGTCAGCGTGGTGGAACAAGCAGAGACAAAAGGACAGAGAAGGAGTCAGAGCGAGAGCAGAGGAAAAAGCTTAACAAGGTCAACAAAGCATTTGAGGGACGCTCGACCTCTCGTCTGCTGCCGCAGAGCGGCGAGCAGCACGCGCGCGCGCCGCACATGCAACGTTCCACTGCGCGATGAGACCTGACAGTGGCCAAAGGAGGACTGTTGAAGGTGATCAGTGTGACAGCTCCGCCTCTCTGCTCCGACACGGGACGGTGTGAATCCATCACTAAAAGCCTGAATGTTTCACTGGAAATATGGCCTGCTTTTCCGGAGCGCAGACGTGGCAATGAAGTAAACCTCATTTGAGTGAAAAGCACAGTTGGATTCTTAAGAAGTCACACAATTGGCCCATATAAATTCAGCCTCTCAGCGACATCAGGGTAGTTTTTTTTTTGGTACCCAGATATTCTAAAGGTCTTAATCTCCTTCCAGGTTCTGTCAGTGTCTGCAGAAATGAGTGAGCTGTCTAATGAGTATGAGGGAAATGGAGGGATTCAATACACCAGGAGGGAAATTCATAACCCAACACAATTTCCTGCTGCTTAACCTCAAAAAAAAAGGAAAGTAAAATAATAAAAAAAAAGGTGCTGCTCTTTTATCATTTATTGATGACTGTGTTTCAGATATAACACAAGAGCCTGTGCGGCTGCCTTGGAATTGGCCCTAATGCAAAATGTCAATCCAGGACGTCTGGGAAAAGTTTTGGTTACGGTTTTCTTTTTCCATCCGTACGAGCACCCTGCAATGAATTTAGTGCATGCGGGCACTCGGCTTTTGAATTTCTTAACAGGTTTAAAAGCACCTTGGCGGTGCCTTTGAATTCAGTACTTTAGTTTTGCAAAATCCATTTCACTCCCACTCAGAGACTGAACTCTGACAGGTGAGCTGTTTGTATATGGCTGCATCAACGGTTCTGGAAATGGCAGCATCTATGTTGTCCATTTGCAAACGACACTGACAAATGCCAGATGCCGTACTTTTCAAAGTGTTCTGTGAATTTCTCCCACCGGTATATCGGAAGATGTTGTTTTTTTTATCTAAGCTTCTGAGCATGCTCACGTTTCATAGTGGAAAGCAGCACAGTCTTATGTTGCTTGTGCATATTGCTTTGCACCATGCCCCTATTTTTTTTAAGTTAATTTCTCCACTTTGTTGCTAAATCACCAGAAGAGTTGCGGCATCCATGCCAGATAATTAGTCAGCTTCACTCCTGGCTGACACACTCGGCCGCATCCTGCTGTCAGGCCAGTGGAGCCAGTTGTCCCTGACACCGCCGAGAAGCAGCGTGGCTGACACAGGGCCACTCCTGGGCATCTGAGGCCAAACAAACCTCCTAAACCACCATGAGCTGCACGTGCAGGTCCAGAGCACGCAGAGGGGGCCGCCGCAGCTGGCTGAAAGGGGCATCAGCATGCAGCGAGCCTGGAGGGAATGAAGCCTATCTGGCCTCCTAATACAAACATGATGGGATCTGTTTGGCCGAAGATTGCTCGGAGCCACGGAATACCAATGTTTTATCTCACACTTTCACACACATGGATGCACCCGGAGCCTCTCCTATTTAAAGTGACGCAACCAGGCACACGCGAGAGGGCACAGGGGGGGGAAAAAGTTGCCATTTTTGGCCCAGTGCATGTTTGTTATGCACACATAAAGGCGGACACTCGCGTGTTGACTGATAGCTTGTGAAGGCTCTCTAATACACTTTGCATTTCAGCTCAGAGGGTCATTGCAGACCCCGGAGAATCATCTGTTCTTCTGGAGTCCTTTAACTCTTATTGACAGGCTTAGGGGGCCTGCAGGGAATGTATAAAGACATGGACCGACACACACACACAACTGTGTGGAATGGAAATGCAACACACACACACAAACACAAACACACACAGAAAGAACATATACATACATTTATATCAATGCGTAAACTCACACATGCAGTGGAAAAAAGCATCACATTGTTGAAATGTGGGTCTCAGCGTCAGGCCTAAATTGTTCTCTGAATATGCTAATGATTCAGCTGGAAGCAATTTGGATATGTGGCAAGCATTAATGTGAAATAGCTCAGTTTCTAACCAGGCCGCCCCGCTCAGAGTGACACAATTACACCTATCACACAGCCGTTACACCACAGCTCACACACACACACACACACATACTCACACGCTGACAGTCGCATTCACGCAGATTCCCATTCAGACCTGTCAAACCGACTGCGCTCACCATGGAACACTTTGGCTAAATGAGCTTAAGTGGATGAGAAATGCAACAGAGGGGGGGGGGAGAAAGAATGATCCTTTTGTAGTGTGATTATCCCATAAGAGGTTTGGAGAATCGCTGGGGAAATGGCACACACACTCACACACACACACACACACACACACACACACACGCACAAACACCTGTCTGAATTGGACAATATCCACTGCTGCTACATCAAGTCAACAGATCAGTGCGGCATGATACAATAGTGACAAACAGCTGATGCAAAATGCACGCTTATGACTGAAATACTGTGCCTTTTGTGCTGCTGACAGCCCCTCTTTTGAATTATTTTGCGTACTTACGCCCAAAACTCTGTACAAAATGTATGATCAACCCAGCAGTGGTCATCAACAGATCTTCTTGTGAGCGAAAAACAACACACCATGGATGCGGCGCTGACGCAAAATACAGACGCAACATGAAATAAGGAGTCATCCTCATGGCAAAGATGCTTTATCTAGATATTTCTAGATGTTTTTGTGTTACTTTGCCCATAACGCTTGCAAGCTCTGGTGAGTAATGTGTTTTTTTTTTTGTTTTTTTTTTGTTTTCACAAAAGACCGGGAAACATTTCATGAGGGGTATGCATAGACATATATACAGACATAATTAGAGTTGAGAGATTATGTTAATAGGAGCGTTGTCATATTGGCATAGAGGAAAACAGAGTGGCTGTGGCTCCAAACATCTGCACACACACACGCACACACACACACACACACACACACACAAACACGAGCGTGGACTATTCCTCCGAAGGGACAGGATAATTGGCTGCTGAGCAAGAGCCCCCTTTGGCTTCTCATTAGCAGCTGTGGACAACTTCTGTGTGTGTGTGTGTGTGTGTGTGTGTGTGTGTGAGTGAGAGCTGCTTGAGCATTCCTACCGCATAGACGAGCATGCGCAGCATTTCATGTCACATTCATGTGCATCAGTGATCATCCTCTTTGATGCTTTCCTGCAGAGCTGAGTTCCATCATTGTCTCTTGTCTACACAGAAATATGGTTCGAGCAATCTGTCTCTTGCTGTGTGTGTGTGTGTGTGTGTGCGTGTGTGTGTGTGAGCGTGTGTGCTTTCTCATTACGAGGTCTATCCTTAGTGGTAATGATAGCCCTCGTGGTAATGTTTTTTTTTCCCCTCCAAGAGACGATAATATGGGGTAATTTACCAGCATTAAGAAGCCCTATGGTTAAGTTGCACAGCTCTCCTCACTGACCAACACGCTTTAGTTTATTTCCTCCTGACAAAACAAAACCCTGCCGCCTCCCTACACAGAGTGTACTCTCTCCTCACCCACACAGAGAACACGAAGGGGGGAAAAAAAAGGATTAAAAAAACTTTCTACAATCTTCTGTGTTTCTTTTGATGAACTTCAGTTCAGGCCGATAAGGAGTAGATGTCAAGTGTTTCGTCTTTTGCATCCATTATCAAACCTTGGAGATCCTACACAAAAGTGCGGAGCCGAGGAAATACCGGCATTTAACATTTGGATGCTTTTGAGTGCTGTCTTTGAATTTCACTGAGGCTGATAAAAAAGAAAAAAGAGTGAAAAAGAGTGAACTTTGTGACACTTAACTCAGATAAAGTCCAGCTAATAGAGAAACACTGAGGCACTGGGAATTGGAGAGTAACCAGATACTGCAGGCTTCAAGCCAAAAAGCCACAGAAGAATGAATGGAGCCAAGGTCTATCCATTGATTGCTTGGGTTGTGCACCATCAAGGGCACCACTGGAGTTGTTTGTTATGTGTCAGACTGCATTGCGTATGCAGTTCGTAGTCATGCACCACGATTTCAAACTCGTCCTGACCTTTCTGGCAAAGTTTCTCCCAGTGAGCCAGAACCATGCGCTTGCTTGAACTGCTGAATAAGAATGAAGCTGTGGCTCAAGGACAAACAGATTATCACGCCTAACACTCGGCTTCTTCGTTCCAGATGTCAGATCCTATCACAGGAGCACACCTAAGCGTGGCCTCATGGTTGTGATTGTAAACTGTCTAAAATGCACTTTGCCCCACTGTGTTGTTTCGATGCAGCGTAGTTGAGGAGAAACTGAGGATTCCCATGAAACAGACAAATGCTCAGTGTGTTTACACTAAAAAATCAAGTACAGTAAAAGTTTGCCTGTTGAAATTTCTGTCAAAGCACTTTTACCTTCATGGGGAAGTAAACAACATTCTGAATAAAACTTCCAGAAAACCATGGGGAACATAGAAATATACTGTAGAAATACAAGCATTGTGTTATCCGATTCCCTTCAAAGTAAAAGTCTTGGTTGTTCTAGAGGGACTCATATGGAGAAGGGGGCACTCTCTCGCTGCCAGTTCATGAAGTTTAACTCAGCCGTCAAGTCCAGGAAGGCTGAGCCGCCCTGACTTCACCCCCGCAGGTCCACACAGCTAGAACTGGAACAGTCTCGAGCTGTCAATGCCTGATTTAAGTAGCTGCTGAAGGATTGTGTGTGTGTGTGTGGGTCAGGTTGTTACGCCTGACCTGTGTCTAACCCGAACCACGCACAACATGTAAATACACTGGTAGGGTAAGGCAGTGAGCTACTCTGATGGATGGATGGATGGATGGATGGATATATATGTAAAAAGTTTAAGGACAATACAGCACATTGGGTAGATGTAAAGCTCCTACACATCATCAGTGAGAGCTAGGAAATGATAGATGACCCAGGAAGTGCGATTTTTCATTTGGAGTTCCACTGTATTGCAACTTGACACATAAACAGGAGCAAAGTTTTGAATAGCTGCGAATAGGAATCATTTCTGAATCTGAATTTATTGCCCTGCCCTCACCGAGCCATCGAGCTTACTAACCTTGCATGCTTGACAGCTGTTTTTACTTTCTACAGCCCTGACATCCAAAATGCCCAGGTGAGGAGAGGAAACATATCCCGCTCGAGACACATACTGTACAGTACGAACAGCCTTAGTGCCCAACTTGCAAATATGTCTCGATATCGGCAGCACATTAGCCAGTAGCAGACCAGCAGTTCTGATTTACATCCCTAGACTAGGTGATGATTGTTAACTAGTCCCTCATAGATGTCCGTCCCAGCATTGGTTGGTTTCTTGACAAACAACAGTGGAAGGACAAACACCCAATGTGAACCCAGTCACGGCACCTCTGCACTGAGGTGATTTTGTCTGACCCTTTCCATTTATTTTAGCTGAGCCCTGTGAACAGAATGGAGCAGACAGTTTGTACAGACACATTTCTGGAGTCTCTTTGGTAACGAGAACAGAGAGAAGGCGACAGGGGCACAGTCTCTGTCAGCCATGACCCTGTGTGTTCAGCCTCTCTAATATTGCCTGACAAACGCCAATATCAAATCCCTGAGAGACACGCACGCGCGGACAGAAAACACAGTTTTAATCTCATCCTATCGACGAAGGCACGAAATCCACCGAGGAAGAGATCGAGGGAAACATTTGAAGAGTGGCAGAACATTTGCAGTATTTATGGTTTTAATCACAAACAAACGCATATAATAATCTCCGGTTGAAATAATAATGACATTTTAACGGAAAAACATCACTTTGTTATGGCGCCCGAGAAACGCAATGAACAGAAATATCTAATACGGGCTGTTCCATTTCCAAATGCTTTCAACTTTTTATCTGACTAATGGCAGACATCCCTCTCACATGCCTTCAGTGATAGAAAACGGCAATAAAAATGATTATTCCGTAATGCCTTCGGTAACAAAGAACGCCATCTAGTATTTTTAGCCTTTCAGGCCTCCTCTAAAAAGGAGGAAAATGATTTTTCTTCTGTAGCTTTTAGTGCGTGTTTGCTGACAGTCTGAAACTCGGGGAGGTGAGAGAGGAACAAGTGTAACGAGATATGGGTGTGTAAGCCGCTGGAACATCACATCTCCTCACAGAATCCATTCTCCAGATACTGGAACAGAGCTTATTGGTATTCCCTGTGTGATCTGCTAAAGATGAGAAAACACAATGTTTGCAGTTGTCAGGAGGTGTTAATCCTCAAATAGCAGATATAGCTAAACCTGAATGACAAGGGAATATTAAAGTTCACACTCTGAATCCCAAACAGCAGACACAAGATCTTTTCCGGGGGGATACGCCTATTGTTAGAGACTCACGCACCAAACGTTTCTCTCTGCGACAAACTGCTGACTGCTGCTGCTAAGCAGTTAAGTTTTGAAGAGCATGAAAGGCTCAGGCATGCCGGGGCACTTACTGGAAGGTCACAGGTTTGATTTCTTGGACTGGCAGCTGGTGGGCGCGTGCGTGTGTTATGTGTGCTGGTGGCTGGATGGCCGATAGAAGCAAGAAACTGAAAAATGGAGCGAAGTCCATAAAGCAGGCTCACAGCCTGCTTCCCACTGAACCCTGTGAAGATTTCCACCCCGATAGAAGTATCCCGCTGTGATCGGGATGTCAGATGTCCCTGCCGTGGGTGCATCGCCACTGCTGCGTGCCCTTGAAAAGACAATTAACCCCCATCAGCTCCAGTAGTTCTGGCTTCACATGAAATGCCGGGAAACTAATTACTGTATACAATGTACACTGTTAGCTATGTCCAGTGTGCCATCCTTGTGTGGGTTTTAATAGAACCCACAGTTTTGATGGCTCATCTGGGTGAGTGTCCACCAGCTCTCGGGTTAATGCAAAAATCAGTGTGTATTACTTTGCTTTAGGGATATTTCACCATTTTCGTGCACTGCCACAAATAATGACATGAAGCTGGTCTTAAACACGTTTCCAGTTTGGTGCAAAAAGATGTTAAAGACGCTGCATCTAATTTCTCCGTCCATGTCCATGTCTCTGTCCCTATAAGAAGTGTCAACTTATGCAAATGGATGCTATATTTAGACTTGTCACACAAAATTATATGGGCATAGTTTCCCGATTTGAGCACCAATCTCCTCCCCTCCGTGTTGTCAGCTACTGCCAGGGTAGTGGAGTTACAGTTTCACAGCCATGTGTCTGAAGCTATGGCCAATCCATTATGTTACTTGGGTTGTGTCCAGCTCACATTGCTGGAGAATGCCCTGGATGGGTTACAAGTTCATAAGCACACCTCATACTCTCTCACTCAATTTACTCTCACTCTCACACCTAAGGGTGATTTTAAAGTCTCTAGGTGCCCTCAATGCATGTTTTTGGATTGTAGGAGGAAACTGCAGTACCCAGAGGAAAATCATGTATACACACACACAAACATCCAAACGCACAAGCAAACTTCCCACAGAAATTGCAGGGATTGGGAGGTGAGCATGGACTGTCTTGCTGTGAGGCTGCAGCTCTAACCACTACTCCGTAAGCCCTGGAGAAGCATGTTCAGTGTTTATACATTTTTATGCAAGTAGCTGGGCCTGCCTACCAGCACTTGCAAGTACCAAATCAACAATTAATTTATTGTTGCGCTGTTGTGCAACTTAATGACACTCAAAGGATAAACAGCGCCGGCGAAGGTTAATGCCTCGGGCTGTTATGGAAATGTAAACTGCTTCACCTTGACATTGTGTTCCAAACTGAAATGGAAAAGGTTGCGATGATGAATCGTTTACAGATAAAGTTAAAACTATTAGACCGGTTACAGTTCAGTCTCTATGAGTATGGCAGCGACGTGTTGTATACTTCACAAACTCCCACACATGTCATTGACACGGGCTCCGATAGCCTCCTACACCTTCCACTGCGCCGATATATGGTGGCCTGTGAATGACAAATGATATATCAGCATATTAGTGAGCTGGCACATTAGAGCACCAAAGTTCAGCATGATATTTAATTAGTTAATACTGCACATTACCTCTCTATGTCAAGAGTAGCGCTCACCAACTGTCCCTTGGGCTCGAGAGCCAGAGAGTGAACCCATGGCAGCAGGGGTGTATTGTGATGTAAAGGCACCAAGGAACTGGAGCAAGACAGTAGTTGGCGGCGGTGGAAGTGGGTGGAAAGCCTTTGCTCCAATAAAGCAATCATGTACAAGCAGAGCACTTAATGTGGACACTTTACCGCTGCTTGAGCTGTAAGTTATCCCTTCGTTTCACTGCCTTGGACCGTTTTGTTGTGCTCAAATTCTGCCCAAGTGGTTTTCAGTGCCGTTAGTTTGCAAGGTGCCTAACATGTTTCAATAAAATCTGGCATTGAGCTTCACCGTGTACCATGTGTAAAGACCGCCCTCTTTGTCCATAACTTAACGTAACGCTTGAAGGGGAAAAACACTTTCTCACAGATTTTACAGACTATTTACTTTTTAAACAACCCTGAAAAAAAGATTTGCCATCTATAAAAAAGTATCAGAACAAAAATGTTTCAATGTTCATCTCAAGAGCAGGAAGTTACTTCGAGCAGGAATCCGCACCTGGAATCAACAGGATCCGCATTTGACCAGCGATATGAAACTTATATGATCATATAATAGAGATCTTGTCCAGAAGTCACAACCTGGACACGTCAGAAACTACAGCTAAATCTTATCATATATGTAAAATATACAAAAAACACTGAGTGCTTACTTATCCTTGGAGACTTAAATCAGCTGAAACTGCTAGGAAAAGGCAAAGGCATCAGCAGCGAGTTTGCAACAAACTCTTACTGCGGTCATCCTGTTAATATGGAAAATAGAAAAAACAGCAAAACAGCATACCATAAATAAAATGTACATTGTAATTGCACTTGTGAAGCTTTACATTGGTTTTGCAGGCGAATTTATGTTTTTAATTAAACGTTAGCGGCAGAGGCCAGTACTGAATGCAGAATGCTCAAAGGGGAGTCTGCTACGTGAACAAAAGTTTTGTCCAAAAATAACAGTGGAATACTTTTTTTTTTTCTCCCAAAGAGAATTGAAGTGGAAAACAAAGCGTTTTTGCTGTCTCACCTTGTTGGATTACCACTTCTATATTAATGCTAAAATATGAATTCATGCAGTGAATGCAGTGTCAGCATTATTCAAATCATACTGGGAACGACCTGCACATCCTCCCATGAAAAATTGCCATTTCTGGCTCAAACAAAACGCCTCCTAAGTGAGCACAAACAGCAGCTGCACACGGGGCCCAGTCCTGCAAGATAGTGGCGAGAGAGGCCTGAGAGGGAGTCTTTGAAGCGCTGCCGCTTAAATGGGTCAAATGCTGCCGATTTGTTGGCAGCTCGCGCCCGGTCCATCCATCTGCTTTGCCGGGCAGCGGGGTTCTTCTGAGTGCAGAGGAGCGCAGGCCGCCACCACCGAGGGAGATCAAGCACATTCATCATGTGGCCCGAGGAGAGGTGTGACTGCCCCTCCCGACGTGGACCTTCAGAGGATGTCCAGAGGACACGCTCCAAGCTACGGCCGAGCCCATGTACAGCTGTTATTTATCTATTTATTCACCTAATCATTATATCACAAACATTAACCCAGGGGGCAATGTTCTATGACACCAGAAGAGACAGTCTATGCTCTCGGCGCTTGGATGGGTAATTCAGGCGAAGGCAAGTTTCAAATTGAAAATCTCTCCTAATGAATGTTATCTACTTTATGTTTAGTTTTTCAGCGCCATCCCCAAAAGTTACCGTTTAACTGACATTTACCTGCGAGAAGATTCAGCTCCCTGACATTTTCAAACACAGCCAGAGGGGGTTTCACGGGGAGCTTTCTCCACGAGACACTCGACGACGGCACCTTTGAGAGTTTTCAGCGAGCTGATAATCCAAGAGTTTATGCACTCGTAGCACAAGTGGACGAGGACACAGAGCCTATCCCCGCCATTTGGTTATTTTGCCCCTTCAGCGGGTTTTGGGGCATTTTATGGTCGGATGTGTTCGAGTGTGGATTCGGAGGGACAACAGATTAGAGGCGCAGCGTGAGTGGGAGCGAGCAGACAGAGGCCATGAGCACAACTGGAGGCCGACACAGACACAGACGTGTGTGCCTGCACGCAGCCTGTAATGCTGAGCAAGGCTGTGCACACCAACACGCATTTTTTACGGTGCATTCATATACACTCACACACACACACACACACACACACACACACACACACACACACACACACACAAGGACACGCAGACACACCAATTTGTAGTGACAAACTGCGGTGTGAAACTGCAGTCGGACTTCTGTTCACCTTTTCACATCTGAAGGCACCATCCATTAGAACAGGGCTGTCAAGCCGCGCTGGCAAACATCCCACCCCCCCCCCCCCCCCCCCCCCCCCACACACACACACACACACACACGCACGCACACACACAAATACAAATACACACAGATAAAAAGCTGTCCTGTTGGTGGCTTTGAGGTGTGTGAGCCGCTGCCTTCGTACTGCGGCTTAAAACTAGTTCAAAGCAGTTTCTGGAGCAAGACAAAAAAAAAAAAAAACAACAAGACAAAAAGCCTGTACAGTACTATATGTGTCGCACTATACCTGCGAAGATAACCGTAGCCAAGTTCAGAAATGAGCTCACATGCACTGCCGCTTCCATTTTGTACTTGAGGACAAAAGCGCTGCGAGGCCACAGTGGAACTTAATCTCTCATCGCATAAATAATTCCTTGAAATCTGACAAAATTTGCATTTAAACTCAAAAATGAGTTGATTTTTATTTTGAACAGGTCACAATGGATCACAAAACACAGTTTGGGCCATCATATGCGAGAATTCCACAAAGACGTTCGCGGGGATTAATGAACCCCACAACTGAGGACCAGAAAGGCAACTACACTGGTACACAGTTTGGTTTCACAATCAATGACTCTAATGCCGAATGTCCACTTTGCTGTGATTGTCATTATACCATATTTGAGGCATTGTCACACAGCACAAGCTCATTGCTCTTTCTGATAGTGAGCTTGGGGTGATTGTCTGTGCGTGATGTGATGAACCTCCAGATGAATCATCTGACTCTGTAAATGTAATCTGTCGGCTATTTGACTGGTTGGCAGAGAAACACAACAAGAGTTATTGCTGCAGTAATAACTGGAAATACTCAGGCTCTCACATCCCTAAGAGGAAGTTCAGCGAGAGAAAAATATTGAAACAAATGGTTTTGCATCTAGATTTGGTAAGAATGACTCAGCTCTTTGAAGAATCTCAGCATTGCACTGAGAAATAAACCCCCAGCACAAAAACATGAACACTGTACTGTCAACAATACAAATCTATCTATCTATCTATCTATCTATCTATCTATCTATCTATCTATCTATCTATCTATCTATCTATCTATCTATCTATCTATCTATCTATCTATCTATCTATCTATCTATCTATCTATCTATCTATCTATCTGTCTGTCTGTCTGTCTGTCTGTCTGTCTGTCTGTCTGTCTGTCTGTCTGTCTGTCTGTCTGTCTGTCTGTCTGTCTGTCTGTCTGTCTGTCTGTCTGTCTGTCTGTCTGTCTATCTATCTATCTATCTATCTATCTATCTATCTATCTATCTATCTATCTATCTATCTATCTATCTATCTATCTATCTATCTATCCACCTATCTACCTATACACATATGCTAAACCTCTATAAGATACCAATACTTTGACTCTTTATTTGGTCACACAAAAACATGAACACTGTACTGTCAACAATACAAATCTATCTATCTATCTATCTATCTATCTATCTATCTATCTATCTATCTATCTATCTATCTATCTATCTATCTATCTATCTATCTATCTATCTATCTATCTATCTATCTATCTATCTATCTATCTATCTATCTATCTATCTATCTATCTATCTATCTATCTATCTATCTATCTATCTATCTATCTATCCACCTATCTACCTATACACATATGCTAAACCTCTATAAGATACCAATACTTTGACTCTTTATTTGGTCACATTGTGAATAGTTGACATCTCATATTAGATATGTATTAAACCACCAACAGCAAATGCTCTTGGTCCGTCTCTCCGCATTTTCCTATATCATGCTGATTTGCCAGCAGAATATCATCAGGTAAACCATCATCTTTACCTGCCAGATTGTGGAAATATGCATTACCCCCCCCCCCCCCCCCCCCCGGTTAAAATGCAGGCCTCAGAGCTTTTGTGAAAGACAGGTGGGAGGTCTGAGCATCCAGATAAAGCGAGAGAAGGCAGACGATTTAAGAGATGTGTTTGCTGTCAGTCACTGCGAGGAAAACAAGGCTGAGTCTCTGTTCCTCGCAGCTCTCTTCACCCCGTTTGCTACTGTGAGTGGATAAATGGAGGTGTAGCCAGGTGAACAGCCACCTATGAGAACACTTTAGACTTTCAAGTTAGTTACCGTGTGTTGATAAAGGTTGAACTGATCTGAGAAGCGGCAAGAAATCCTTCCCTGAAGTGGTCTGTAAGGAGACGTGCTATATGTGCTCCCTCGCTCAATGCAAAGGTCAATATTTGTTGTACATTTGGAATTCAAACAGGGCTCAGACGCCCTCGCCGCACACATTTGTACTTGTCGTGACACGAATGTATCTATTAACCTTCCCTGTTGTCGCCTTCTCCTCGTCGAGTCGTTCCAGGAAGTGACTCAACAATAACAATCAGCTCCCCGACTCTGTGCCAAAGGAGTCGAATGCAGCTGTGGTTAATGTTCTTATTTTTAGCTAGACCTGTGCCTGTAGAGTCAACACGCCATCTAATTAAATATCAGCATTTGTCATAAAATGATAATGCCGAAAAATCCTGAATAAATGTCGATTGTGACTTAAATGAATCACTTAGTGAGGTTTTATGTAACTATTGATTAATCTATAATAGCCTAAGTAAGCACTGGAGCGGTGTGTAACAGCCGCCCTGTCACACTCAAGCTTGCATAGTACAAGGTAGCAAATTGATGGCTTGCTGAAGGCGGTGTGAGTGAGTCAGGCATTGCTGCATTTCCAATAACGCTTTTTCTTTTTTTTTTCTTTTTTTCCCCTGTGCAATCTCACACACACACACACACACACACACACACACACACACACACACACACACACAACGCTCGTGTTACATTCACACCCTGATTTCTGCACACACAGCCAGGCACATATGCACATGCATGTGGTACATTGTAAAACAAAAAAAATCTAATTCTTCACGTCTTTATTTTTCTGTTGTTCCACGCGACTTCATACTGCTGTGTTGTTTTCTGTTACAGCTTAATAGACACTGGTCTCCTCTTAACTAAGCTGTCTTCTGTCCCAGGATGCATCCTGCAGGGGACTCGGATTGTCGTCTCCCCCGGCGCTCTGTCTGTACCAGTGTGCACCACCCCGCAGCCGAACACAACTTCTCTCCCCCCCGATTGCTACGCCGTCTATTATGCCGCGTCAGAATATTTTTCCTCCTCTCGGAGAAAAGGCTTTTCTCCTCGCAGCAGAGCTAATCTGTCTTCTCCAGCAAACAACTTGCACTTTGACGATCAATCTCTGCCGTGAAGTCACGCAGCTCCACTGCTTCCCATTCCAGCTCTGTGGTCTTAATATCCACCCAGGAGAATACAGCCAGACTGGTAAGGTTATTAAGATATGAACCATTAGCCAGTAATTTGGTGGGAAATGGCTCATGACCTCCACCTTAGTGTTTAACATTTAAATGTACTGCATGACTCATGACAGCCATTTAGAGAAAGGAGTGAGAGAGACAATGAGAAAGAAAGAAAGAAAGAAAGAAAGAAAGAAAGAAAGGGAGAAATAGAAAGAAAAAACTAGCAGAGTCACTTGTTAATTACAGGTCAGGCACAGATGAGATTAGAGTTCCACAGGTGAAATAAGGTTAATTTGGACACTTTGGTCATTTGCGGCTGATGCAAATGTATTGATTCATCAAATGAATGGGATCCAAAGTTCTGCTCCTTGTTTACTTGTTTAATTAAGTGAAACCTGTGTCTGGAAAAGAGAGAGAGCTTTTTTTATGAGATGCTGCTCCAGTCAATTTCCGATCAATCAGTTGGTTTTAGCTGTCAGTGATGCATATAGATATGAGCTCTCTCTCACAATTTCAGAAAAATGTAATTTACGTCCTATTGTTGCACTGTTTATTGGAGGTGAGGGATGAATGTGACTCCCTGACGCTAACAAAAGACAGGAAGTGGGCCTGCGTAATGGTTAAGATCAACAGCCATGATGTGAGATGAAACACAACGATATGGGACTTGCAAACATACCTAATACCTTAGGCTGTACCCAAACATACGAGAGCTGTTGATTACCGAACTTATGAAAATGAGATACAATGGAAGAGAAACAGTGACAGGTCACAAGGTCCATCTTTGTTACTTGTATCAAGAATGATCACAGTCTGTAATCTAGTAATTGAGTTTTGGAGAAGATACTGGGTTTCAGAAGGGCGAAATGGTTGCTTGCACAGACCTGGTTAGTTTCATTGTCTGTTGTTTCTTTCTGTCGACCTGACGTCCTCCTTTACCCCTGTCATCAGTAAATGTTGCAGTAAATGTCTGAATAAACATAAGTAATAACCTGTGCCCAGGGATAAACTACAAACGGTGCATCCTTGAATGTTTATTACAGCTTCCGTGCAACAAGATAAATAACAGTCAGACCTGAGATACATGCCGATTTGTTCTGCACTCTTAATCTTGACGATAAACAAATTCATCCATTTCTATTTCTGCCTCCTGCCGTCTGCGAGTGTAATAAGTCCACTGTAGTAGGAAGACTTAATGAAAGCAAAATCTGTATGTGCAGCACACTTTAAATGGAGCCTGCAGCTTTTAATTGCTCCTCTGTGCCTCGTACACTTGATGGCTAAAATGATGTCTTTGGTGAAAAAGTGGAAAGCATTTTGGTCCATAAAACCTGACGTAAACAAGCCGAGGCTAATGTGGGAGACCTGCCAACGCGGATATTGATGAAGTTATTCACTGCGACCTCTGCTACCTTGGAATTTCAGCCAAACTGACCCAGTTTTCACAGCCCTATGCATTAATAACCTGCGTTTCAAGATGATGAAGGTCTGAGGGAAAGGGCTAATGCAATATTTCACAGTAATTATTCTCTGAAAATTCCTTCTAATTAAGTTGATATAATAAAACTGCCCAAAGTGCCTTCAGCTCTTGTTCTTCTCCACAGCTTGATCATCATTTAGTGCCTCAGACAGCACAGATGCACAACATCCACACACGCACAGATAACCAAAACAAGGAAGGACAGAGGGAAAAAAAAGCAGGTGAATAAATAAAAGATATGATGAGGCTGAAGGCTCCTTTGATATGAGGCTCCTAACTCTGCATGTTAAGGGGAAACACAGCTGATTCTATACCATCTGCATTTGATGTTCAGAGCACTTCCAGTGTCATGTTGTCACGTTGTTTACCTTCAGTTGCTCTGATAGCCTGTCATATGGTGACACGGTGGATCAGTGAACAAGGTTCCCTGCCTCTGCTTCACGTGTGCAACGGTAGGAACCTGCAGACCCCCCCCCCCCCCCTCCCCCCGATACCACAGGGTACCATGGTGAAATTCAGATTTGGTTTCTTCTGCAACCCTTCAACAGTGTTGATGCTTCGGATGAAGAATCGGATGAAGCCGCGAGGGGCTAGGCGCGGCAGCACATTGCGTACCTCAACCCAGACGCACATAAACAAGCTGAACGCCGGGGACATCGACCGGCAAAATGCTCCCGGGCAGGAAACAATTCCAACGATTGCTTTAAGCTGCTGATCTAGTTTGCATCTCGTCTGGCTGAACGCCCATTAACGTCTGCCGGGGACAGACTCGGCGTGCTGAAAGGGACGCGCTTTACGTCACGCCACAAAATCATGAGCAGACACGTGGGGAAGCGGCTGTCATGTTTCTCCAGCTGGCGTGGCTACAGGTTTCCCGGCGCGCTTACTTTTGAACCATGTCTGTTGTTTTTATCGTGGTCGTGCCATAATTCCTGTTGTCGCATCCTGCTGGAGGGGGGCAGCGCGCAGAAAGTCCTAGATGTGCACTTTTTACTTTTTTAATATAACGGGTCAGCGATAGAGCAGCTGAAATGCAAACTAAGGCAAGCAGGGGATGTTGCTCACTGCATTTAATATAGCTGGAATAATGTAGGCTTAGTTGAAAGCTGCAGTGACGGAAATACTTTCAGCGCTGCTCTATATCGTTGGCGTCATTGGTACAGTTGTCTATTAAAGGTTATTATTCAGCACACATAAACATCCTGTTCTGAGGATTGGGGTCAAAGTGGCTTGGTAGTGGCACAATATTCACTTCTATCAATGCTTGTGATGGAAAAGAAAAATCTTAATGTGTGTTTTAAAACAACTGAAATAGAGCCAATAACTTCTCACCTCAATCCTGGGATGCGGTTTGTGACTGTTTACCTTCTTCTGCCTTTTTTCTTTTGACAACACAACTTTCCAGTGAGCTCAGAGGTATAATGAAAGCTATTCATTGACACTGCAAGTATATTTTTTTCCCTGTGTGTTGTGTGCTGTGTGTTTACCTTTATATATTGTATTAAAAATATAAAACATTAAGTCAATTTATCAGTCTCTTCAGACCACATAAAACAACATTGTTTCACTCCCCAGGACTTCATTTTAAACAAGAGTAATTATCGTTTTGAACCATTAATTATTAAACTTCTGCAGATATCCACAATCACAATCTATACAATATAGATTAGGCTCACTTTGAACCAAAACTATTTTGAAAGAGGAGGATTAAATTTCATGTTTTCTTCTGTTTCCTCAGGAACATAATTATTCATATGCTGTCAGATAGCAGACAGGTTCACCCAAACAAAAGAAAAAAAAAAGTTGAGTTGACAACTCTAAATGCTCCTTCTGAAATCCTCTTACAAAGTTGAGCCTCAATCAGTTTGTTTCAGCAGCTGACAGCAGCGTCTGGAAGCAGGGCTGTGTTCAAAGCGGCTCCTTAACACCCCCACTGACTGACACCACTGTAGACAGTGTTCACAAGCTCACATTCACTGTACCGCCTCAAAAAAAAACCAAACAAACAAACCATCCTTACTTAGTTTCCCAGTAAATTCAGTCAACGACTGTGGGCCTCTATCTCAGTTTGCATCCTCTCCCCTTGTGCTGTCGTTTTATCTGGGTTTCCTCCCGCCGTCCACAGAGATTGACTGGAGTCTCTGAACTAGCTCTAGGTGTGAGAGGGAACGGTGTGTGTGCCCTGTGATGGACTGGCGAGCTGCCGTCGCCCTGTGCGTGCTGTGGACAGACACCGGCAGACCCCCGCAGCACCTTCGAGGTGCAGAGTGAGTGAGACGATGGGCGGATGGATGGATGGAAACCCGTGGAGAAACGCGGGGGCTATCGGGAGCAGGATCTGCGCTGTAGCTCAGCTGCAGAGGCGTCGGGCCCGGGTGGGAGCTGTCCTGTTAGGTTTTAGAGCCGGGGGAAGTGCTGAGGCTGCAGCTGCTGCTCTATCAATAAAAGCGGCAACTCCACGCATAACAGACAGCACCATCAAAAACCTACACCTGGATACACACGCACACACACACACACACAAGCAGACGGACACACCCTCCGACAAAGAGACAAATACAGGGATTAATATACAAGCCAAAGACAGGAGGACTTTAATTATATGATAAAAATATTCAGTTTGGATGAAAACTTGCCTTCCAATATGATATATTACCGGAGTGAAGGCGACTGTGTCTCCGCTGCAAGCTGTTTTTAATAGGTTGTTGGAAACAGTGTGAGCCTGTGATTTCACAGACAGATCTGCGGTGGAAGAGACAGGAGCAGCTTTTGACTGTGACAGATCTCATCAGTGCCTCTACATTACTCTTTTGTTAAAGAAAAAAAAAAAAAAGGAAGCATCACGCTGGTGTTATTTCTTTTATTTTTTTCCCCCCACAATTCTCAAATCACCAAAACGACAGAAAAACTCTGATTTATTTATTCATCTGAGGTCGACGTCGGAGACAGCTGCTCCGGAGGAAGCGGTAGTCAGAACAACTGATGGATGAAAAATGGAAGACGTGAGAGAGGTTGTCAAAAGTTGTGTAGCCGTATGACATTTTTGGAAAAGCATTTACGGCTGTGTGGTAAAATAAAGGGTGAGTAAACTCAGTGTCTCTCAATCACTTGTCGGACTGTTCCAGAGCCAGTTTCTCCCCTGTTTCCTCCTCTCTAAAAATATGATAACCATAAATTGAAAAGAGAGCAAAAAAAGAAAAAAAACAAACATCTGAGGGGCTGTTTTATCCTGCGCGGTGCTAGATACAACAGCTAGGGATTAACAGCAAAGTGTGTGTGAATAAAAGGTTACGGGAAATGACATTTACATTTACCCTTCAAGTTTAAAGCTACATTATGGAGCAGGTCACGGGGAACCTGAAGAGGTAAATCTTCCAATATGCCTCTGTTATTTTCCTTTAAAAATGACTGGCTCTCCCGCAGCTAAATGAGTTGCTTATGTTGACTTCAAACCATAAACTGCTGCAGTTTCTGCGCCTTAAATCTCTGACTCCATCTATCAACAAGGAGCGAACGGCTGGAGAAAATCTCCAGAATAAAAGCAAATTAAGCCGTTTATCCGGCAAAACATTACAGTGCCCAATCCCTCAGAGACAGGAACGGCTCGATTGCTCTTCTTGGTTTTTACTGTGGCTTAATATGGCCGGTAATGATGGAGCATCTAAAATGTGTTCCTTCAGGCATGACTGGGAGTAATGGGCCCTCCAGTCACTACTGTTTATCTTCCCGGACAGTTGATGGCCCTCCAATGTGTCATTACGCTAACTAGGAATAGCCTGGCTGCCCGTGTAGCGTCTGCGTGTATGTGTGTGTGTCTGTGTGTGTGCGTGAGAAAGACAGGGCCTGTGAATGACTGTGTCGGTCTTTGCACCTTGACACAGCGACAGGACCGCTGTTGAATTGCCAAACGACACCTCATGATTTATTAACATGCTAAACCACACCGCACACGCACGCCTGCATGCATTGTAAATGCAATGAGAGACCAATACATGGTTACTCATTAGGATCTGTACATGCACACGTGCGTCACTGACATGAGCGCACACACTCATGCACTTTGTATATGTGATGGCTGTCAAATGGTGCATCATCGCTCATTAGTATCTGAACACGCACATGTGACACACACACACACACTCATAATTAACTAATGGGGACATGACGTCAACCCACATTGCTCTATACATACAGTAACCATCACATTTTGGTTACTCAGCCAACCCTTCTCTCTGCTCTAAACTCACCATAACTTTAACTCCAGTTAAAACCGAATGGCTTACATGATGAGGACAGTCACCTTGGGACTGTGTAAAGGGATTTATGCCCCCCCCCACCACAATGTCGGTAACGCGTAGCTCTGCACGCGCGCAGATAATGGTGATGGGCTCGGTGCTACAGACTGATGGCGGCGAGCCGAGCTGTTTTACATTCCGCAGGGCGTGTGTGTGCTGGAGTGCATCCACCTGTTACAGATCGGGTGTCTCTTGCAAACCAGAGACCGGTGACAGGAGAGTGATAAACAACCACACACACACACACTCAGATGCATGCAGTGCGATGCACAGACGGACAGACCTACTGCAAAAGAAACATATGCACAGGGTCTAATGCAAACAATCAAAACACACACACACACGCACAGCCATACATACAGTTACAGGGAGAGCAACCTTTTCACTCCTCATCTTCATCATCCCTGGAAGAGACGGGGAAAAAAAGACAAAAAAGACAGGATGAGGGGTCAGAGAGGCAAGGAGGCCAGACAGGAAAGTGACAAGACCAACCATGTGAATACGCCCAACCACACGGCGCCATCGTAGCACTCCTCTCACTTCACTGCCTCCGTCTCTTTTACACTTTCTGACTACACTCTGAGCGAACAGGGGCCGTCTTTCAAGTGGTAATCCGTGAAATCTTTTGCCTTGTTGTTTTGGCCCTGTCTGAGGTGCTAAGTGCTCATTACTGGGATGTTTCTGCACCGCACTTCCCAGAGATCAGCTGTCACTCACAGTTTCTGTTGAGAAAGTTTGGTTTCCTGCTCTTTTCCGTGTTTTCCCAGCCATGGTTGCTTTTCTCCACTTAGTCAAAACAAACCAGAGACAGTGAATGCATCGCGTTTCTCCGAGCAAAGACAAACCACATGCCGGTTTTAAGAACTGAGTTTTTTATGGCAAATCAGTCAGAAACAACACTTTTTCCTTTCAGAAGTATTGCAGAAAGAGTTATAATCAATACCTCCTGCTTATTGGTGCCTCAGGCAAGAAATCAGTCTTCTTCTGACTCCATTACTTGCTTTTTTTTTCAAACTACATTCAGAGCAAATGTAAAGCAACAACTGAAGCTTTCGGCAGGACCCCCATCACGTGCAGTCTCAGGAGTTCAAGCAGTCCGACCTCCATCCCAGCTCTGAGCCAAGACGGCAGCATTTCTTTCCCCCCTAGAATTATATTTTTATGTATCAAATACTCAATACCCATTGCCGGGATCTCTAAAAGAAAAACTGTGCTTTCACATCTCTCAAAAACAACAGAGCTCCCGCTGATCATAAAACACACCACTAAAACCTTATGGACTTATCAGTGGAAAGTGTGAAATCAGTTATATTCAGGTGTACATCTGTATGCATTCCTCCACAAAAGGAACATAGGTCATTGGTGGCATTTACAAATTCGTTCGTTGATAATGTTCTATATTATACCACCACGAAAGCGATTCCCATTCTGTACGAGTGGACTATTGTTGTGCAGCAGCACAGGCGGAGTAAGGTTATTTAATAAATAAAAACAAACAAAAAAAAACAGCAAGTCTATTTTTGTATCAACTTACAGTTAAATATGCAGGCTTGATGACTGTAGAGCTTAAATTCAAATGCATTTCCTGGGAACATAAAATAATAATAATAACAAAAAAATACAATAATAATAATAATATGTATTATAAAATACAATATTTTTTTTGAAAGTTTAATGCAATTGAACTTCAGTGCATGGTGAACAATAATGCACTGATATATTTAATCCAACACTCACATGTCAAATCTCCTGCATCTTCAGTTTTCTGATGCTGCCTTTTATTTTGATAACACCGTCATGTTCACTCCCCTGGTCCTTGTTTGAACCATTGGCAGCCTTTGATGTCTTGTCCAATTTCTTGCCAGTAGTTTTCTCAGACGTGGTAATGGCTTATTGATGTTGAGATATCGCATGTGGTGAAAAGAGCAGGGGGAAAGTGAATTAATGACATCAAAAGTTATCTTTTCTGTTGTTTCTGCATCTTTGCATGTCATCCAGCTAAATATGCTGCAGTGTGATAAAGTGAGAACCTTTTTCCAAGAGGAGGACCAACTTGTTTTCTCCATCCACCCTCAGCCCCACATCCCCAGAGAGAGCATAAAACAGCTCTCTGTAATTGTCCATCCTTTTCTCTCTCTCTCTCTCCCTCTCTTTTTTTCATATCGAACCAATATCCTCTGCCTCCAGCAGTCAGTCAGTCAGCCAGCAGTGGGCTCAGCATGGACACATATAGCAGGAGGACAGAGGGTCGAGGCGGCCAGAGAGAGAGGACCTGTCTGCACTGTCAGACCATGAGAGCCGGATATAGATACATCACAGCCGGGCCCACGTGGGCTGCAGGAGACAGCACCCCTGTGTGTGTGTGTGTGTGTGTGTGTGTGTGTGTGTGTGTGTCATACAGGAGTTGGTGCGTGTCCTGTGCACATGCGTAGGTTATTATTTTGCTCGCAGTCGTTCTGTATGATTAAATGTATATGCTTTTTACTGCATTTTTTTCCCCTAGCTCTCTATGTATGTGTTGTTGTGCTTGTCGAGCATGTGTGTGTGTGTGTGTGTGTGTGTGTGTGTGTGTGTGTGCGTGCGTGCGTGTGTGTTTGTGTGTGTGTGTGCTCACTGATGTGCCTGTTTGTGTGTGTGGCCTGGAAATTATCTGGTCATTCATCACTGCCTGAGCAGCCGGGGCTAAAGACCATCCATCTTCCCCCCTTTCACAGCCAAGGCTGACACTCAAGGTGTTTGTATGACTTAATGTTCCTCTCTGCAGGATTTTGGAGCAGCATGCACACTGCTCCGTGTGTGTTTTTGTGCTTTTGTGTGTGTGCGTGTGTGTGTGTGTGTGTGTGTGTGACGGTGGCGCTGACGTGACTGTCCCTTTGTTTACCTGCCTGTCCGTGTGGCTGGATGCTAAACTGCTGCAACAATACTTTGGTGTCAAAGGCCCCATTGAATCAGGTTTGCACAAGGATGTACAGGTCGCGCTGCGGCGAGGAAGCGTCATATTTCGACGCGCACATCAAAACCGATCCGACTGATTTGAATGCGTGCATGCGCCGGCTTGTCATCGGGTTCATCTGCAGCGCGCCGCCACGTCAGACTGCTTTGCTGGTAAGTATTGGCAAACACAAAAGCTCACCACTCTTATTGACCGCCTCGGGCTATGACCTTAGAAACAGGCCGCGCACTTCCCCGTTTCTCCTCGGCTGTGTGTGAGTGGGTGCTCACAGTTACAGGCCTTTCTCATTCTGCCTCTAAAGGTCAGCCGTCAGACGGTATTGAGCAGCGCTAAAGGTGAAAGAAACATGAAATATGTTAAATGATAAACTATGGAGCAGCACGATCCCGGCCCCCCGCTGCCCGGCCGCGTTCGAGCGGGATGAGATTTTCCTGGTGATGTATGGGCGCCAATAAAAATACAGCGAGGCGAATCAACATTGAGACGCCGGGGCGTCTCATCGCTGTTTAACAAGCCATGAAGTCTATTTTGGATGTTTGTTTTGTCACGTTCTGCCGCTGAATATATCTCTACACCTTTACCATTATTTGCTGTGTGTAGATCATGAATATGCAAATAATATTTTCAAAACAAACAAACAGACAAACAAACGTCCGCATGTTTTCTGGTCTGCCTGATTAGAAGAACTATGGGGTGACCTGGGGTGGATCAGAGGCCTCATAGCAAAAAGAACCAAGGTTTCGGGGTACTCTGCTTTTCTCCCTCAGTTCCAAAACAGGCACGTGTAGGTCGTACAGACACTCTAAATTGCCTCCAGGTGTGAGTGTGAAAGTGAATGGTGTGTGTCTGCCGTGTGATGGACTGGTGACCTTTGCTGGGTGCATTCTCTGCCTTCCTCCTATGTATGCTCCTGGGAGAGGCTTCAGCAGACCCCTATGGAAGCCGCTCTGCAGAGGAAAACTGTGCAGTTTTTATATTTGTTCATCGTGGCAGGAGAAAACGTACCTACGTTCTCAAAAATTAAACTATTTAAAAAGTCTCTTGGATGAGCTGGGTTTTGCATCACTGCAAAGTTGAAAATGCAGCTGTTTTTTTCTAGTTCTATGGCGCACGGAGAGTGGCAATTCAGCACATCCGAACACATGCAGATCTTACAGCTAAATAAAGTAGTTAAAATGAGCACAGCCTTAAACATCTACTGCAGTGAAGTGCAACATACAGCGGGAATAAGATCAAATCCAAAGTCAGCAGCCGGTAGAAGACTGACAGGGACAAACAGCTGGTGTTTCATCATCCTAACAAGCAATCAGCCAAGACTTGAAGCCGAAATCACAGAAGTGGAGGCACACACTCTTGGCTTCAAGACGCGGCTGACCTGTTCATTAAACTCATTAATCACTGGCCTTTTAGCTCGGGTTAGCGTCTAACACCTGGCCTGTGTGCTACTCAACTTTCTCCACCAGCTGGTCATTTACTGGGACTCTTGGCTGATGGTGATGGGAAGGTGATGCAGGCTCACACCCTGCTCGTCTGAGCTCCCTTGCTGGAAACTGCTCTCCATGGTTTAATGTGGGCAGGTGTGTACGGGCACTGGAAAGACTAACTACTGCAAAAATCTGCAGAATTGATTCAGTCTAGGGGATTTTAACTATAGATTTTTGAGGTGTGTTGATACCAAAAATACACGTTAAAATGAGCCTCCTTCCCTATATCTTACATGTACCATTCAGAAAAGAAAAAAAGAAGAAAAGAAAAGAAAAGAAAAGCTTCACAAAAAGTGCTTTGTGCTGGTGAAATCAGCCATGGCAACATCACTTGCAGCTCCGAGGAAGGTTTAGTTTTCCTCACTGATGGAACATTCCCAGCGTTTTCAGTGCAAACTGAAGAGTTACAGCTTAATCTTCCCTGCAGCCACAGTTATGCCCCGGTGAGTTTATAAATGAAATATGCCACCATGCCAAGCCACTGTGCCTCACGACCTTTCCCAAAACTCCCCAGCTCCCTGACGCTTGCCTACCTCCAGCCATACACACACAATACACACACACACACACACACACACACGAGTAAATACCTGCACACATGCGATTTGGTTGGTGGGGCTTCAACACAGAGGAGCAGGCAAACAGCCAGACAAACACTCACATGTATACAACATGCCCTACAAATACATTTTTTTTTACTCCCCCTTCATTTCTCTGCAGGCTCAACAAACACGGCTAAGTCGCTCTTTGTATTCATGTGTCGACTTTTGTGTCAGCGTATGTTTTAATTTGAATGGATTTCGGGTGCCTGCCATGCCAGCCTCTGCCCCCCCCCCACCCCCTCCCCTACCTCTCCCTTGATCCAGCAGCTGACATTGCAGCTCTCTTCCTCTCCGCACGCTCCCTCCTCCTCTTTCTCTCACTTGTTCTCAACCCTCAAGAGACGTCGCAGCGTGCCATCTATCACTCCCTCCTCTGTGCTCCCGTTTTTTTCCCCCTTTGCTTTCACTTTTTTCTCTCTCTCTCTCTCTCCTCTGCTCCCTCCCCGGTACTCCACTTGTGAAATCTCTGGTTTCTCGGGATCTCACCGTATAGTCCGGGGGGCTAATATTGCTGCCGGCTCTGATATCCGGGGTTCGGGAGGTCACTCCGTGGCCTCGTGGGTAGTGACACACCGAGATCCACAGCGTCTGGGGTTAAGTCTCACCAGTGCTGTTATTCTTGCTGTACAGATGAAACACTGATGCTGCGGCGCCGTGCCGCCCTCCTCGTCTTTCCTCAGCATCGCCTGGAGCCTCGGAGTCACAGGCAGAGGCGGAAAAGAGCAGATGCCGTGTGCCGTCTGAGGGGGCTTCATTCCAACAGGCGACATCTAAAAAGAAAAGGAAAAAAACCCGTTGATATGTCAGTCTTTCTAGAGACAGAAGTGAGCCTATCATTAGAGCCCTGACAGAGAAGGTGACATGTACGTTTCCCTAATTTTAACTTGGGTAATGATAATGATTTCTCTTCTCATTAGTAGAAATCAATTTTTAATGGTGGTGGAGGGAAACTGATATTTAAAGCATGCTTCATTTCTTTTCCACTGCTAATGATGCCTTGCTATGACATGTTTCAAACAGACAGGAGCTAAAGGTCATTAAAGACCTTCTTTTTAATCACTCACTCTGATTTTTTTTTTCTCTTTTTTGTCATTTTGTACAATTATATAGCAAACTGACATCCACCAAGTTGTCTCCAGAAATCCTGAGAAAACTTTGACCAAAGGAAGTCAAGCAACAATTTCATGGGGCACTGGAGGGAGAACTGTGACAAGCTGTGATATTATACAAGCATCCATTAGAAGCACAACGCTTGGTATTTTTGGTTTTACCTTGAACTCACATGCTTTGAAAAAGGCAGATATGACTTGGGTGTTTATACCCAAGTAGTGCTATTGCAATTAACAGAGGGTACAGGGGAAGATGTCAATGCAATTATGTTTGGAAAGGGAAAAAAACAACATAGCTTTCAGTATATTAATTAAACGGTGAATTGCCTCTTTCATTTGGTGCTTTACAAGGTTAAAAGGCTGGTTTAAACGGTCACGACCCATCAGCAGCTTCCTGCCATCCAATCAAAGTCCAGGGCGTGCAAATGAGAGAACGACCTGCAGCTTTAAATGCTAATGCATGTTTCTAGAGTTTGAAGCACTTTGCCGTTTCCAACACAATAATTTCATGAAACTAGCTCTTCCTCGCATGCTCAACACAGTTGTCTTGATTCATCTTTTTCATCTCGCTCCATCTCCAACGTCCCGCAGCTGAAATAACTGGCTTCATGATCGAATTATGATTTAAGTAACGACTTGAGGGAATATTTGCAGTTTTTCTTCTCAGCATGAATTATCTCTCCATTGTTTGGGTAAATGGCTGTATTTTGTGACACCCTTTGATTAGTTTTCTTTATTAAATAATTGACAGTGAATGCCCCAAAACCCTGAAGAGCATCAGCATATTAGTTTTCAGCCTGCCTGCAGCAAAATTCAATCAATTTGAATATATTACTTAGGGAAAGGATTCTGAATAAATGGACAATTACTTTCCATGCATGAGAATCATTCTAACAGCAGTAGGGTGGCTGATATTATCATATTAATGGACTGAAGTAAGCTTATTTCCTTAAAATGGAAATAAGTAGCAGGGCTTTTAAAAGGATTATGAACACTGACTATAGCAATGACTTGTTTGATTTACCAATATTTTGCATACACATGCATGAATAAAATGTAAATTGGAAGAATGCATTTATTTGTTGTGGCCAATGAATCTCTTTATGCGGACTGATATTTCGGCACGACTCCTCCATGACTGACTGGACCTGTCATGTGTCGGTGATCACGGACACTACTTCCATCAGAGTTTGGTGTCAGGCCATGATGAGGCTGAAAAGGTAGATTTCCCAGAGCAGTCACTCACAGCCATCGCGGCACGACTCTCCATCGCCTGCTTTGCACTATACGCCATGTACTCACTGGATGCATTTCTATGCCACCAGCCTCACGGCCTCTCACCTGGGGAGTTAATGTGTTCACACTCTGACACTCACCTCGGGGTAATTTAGAGTCTCCAACCTCCAAATCCCCTCGACACATGAAGAAAATCCAAGCCCCTCGTAGGAAGGCGCTGGGTCGCCCCACTGAATAGAAAACACAGAAAAAAAAAGCAAAAACAACAGCCCACCAGAAAAAGACATCTTTTTATCCTTGTAGCCTCTTTATTGCGTCTGAAAGAACTGGGTGCGTGATTGTTCTGAAGGTGACGGTTGGGGGTGCTGTAGTGACCCTGCTCCAGGTGGCTGTCTCATCACAATCAGCACGACTTCTTTTTAGGTCCCACTGGATAGTTTTAAAATCGTAAATATGGGGTACTTAGGAGTAGTTTTAATTGAAATTGCACCTCCATAAACTTAGAGGACTTCCTTGAGATGTCTATTAAATAAGTGAAGAGTGGCACAGGAGAGTCAGGAGTTTCCTGACCCCGGAATGGGTCAGGCTCCAAAAAGTCCCTCTTCCTAACCTCAAATGTGACTTTAAGAAAGGAAAACCTACAACATTTGCATCCTGGATTGCATGTCTATTTTTAGAGTTCACTGACAAAGTTTAGCTAAGAAAAAGTTTTTTTTCTTGCAGTTTTGGTTTACTTTGCAACAGACCACTTTCAGGAGTTTTCAATCAATTAAAATTAATATGGTGTATAACACAAAAAAATTGCAAAGGATCCTTTGCAGGTCCAAGCCTTCAAAGTCATAGGCGGGTCAGGTTCCGTTCAGTTTCATTTCTGACAGACTCGAGAACTTCTACACACTCTGACATGTTGAAGTAACTATGATCTACAGCACAGCTGTGTGTGTGTGTGCTTTTCCTGTTGTGATATCTAGAGCAGAGGTGCAGGCAGACTCCCATTCTCCTTCTCAGCCATGTTTTGATCACATCTCTCAAACACAGCCATGATTTGCATATTTTAACAAGGTGTGACTCACCCTGTGACAGTGTAGTCATCTGACATCCAATGTAGAAAAAAATGTAAAGGCATTTTCTTGTAAATTATAGAAAAATGGTCGTACTGTATAGATAAAGTGCATCTTTCTTTTCAATGGATAGGAGTCAGAATAAGGGGGAAGCGGTTCTTTTTGCCTGCACTATTTTCTTGCACTTATATGATTAAGAGTAATTCAGATGGAAGTGACTTTGGCTGAGATGACAAATATAAATATATAAAAAAGAGTGACTTGGATTTTATTTTAAGCTCAAAAACAGAAGTTCAGAAAAAGTTTCTCTTGTTCTTCCCTTCATGTTTCCATTGTACACAGGCATCTCCAGCACATACAGCGTGTTCCCTAATAGCACTGACTGTCAGTAATAACTAAGGGATGAATTTATCAGAGGTGGGAGGAAAGATAAGAATATGCCCTAACCAGATGAAATGCTCTGCAAAGTAGCTGCAATCCAAATTCTCAGAGTTTTCCCCACTTTCTCTGAGAGGGAAAAAAGTACAGCGCGTTGCTATGGAAACTAAAACTTGGTAGTTGTCCAGATGGAAACAAAAAAACAACTGAAGATTATGATATTATAAATATTATTACAAAGAAAAGAAAAAGAAGATGCAGAACTGAGAGCCAGGATGGAGCAAACAGGGCCGAACAGAGCATCACAACAACATATTATTAAAGATAACAATTCAATAAAAGCACACGACTTTGGAAAACAGCACAAAACTGACCTTTGCTTAAATGTTTTATGCCTGCACACTATAATCTGCTGGTAATATCTGAGATCAAGCTGTTGGTAGCAACAGGGAGAGAGAGAGAGGGAGAGGTGGAGAGAGAGAGAGAGAGGGAGAGAAAGAGTGAGAGAGAGAAACCTGTGCTCTGTTGTTGGGCTGAGTCGAAGACTTAGCAGGATACTTGTGATTTTCTAATGAACCATCTGTCTCATCAGCTGAAAATCACTCTTTTTAATACGCTCTTGACATTGGCAAAAATAGAAATCCCCATATGTTAAAACAGTCTTTTTTTTGTTCCTGTGTGTCAGGAAAAGTGACAAATTTGACAAACATTTTACTTTGCTCTACAGGAAGAGGATGTGAGAATGAGAGGTGAAAACAAGATAGGGTGATGAACTTGCACAAACAGTCAGAATGTAGTTGCTATTATAAGAAAACAAATCTATCTATCTATCTATCTATCTATCTATCTATCTATCTATCTATCTATCTATCTATCTATCTATCTATCTATCTATCTATCTATCTATCTATCTATCTATCTATCTATCTATCCATGTGTTCTCTTCAGCGCACTCACAAAGTTAAAATGATAGGATGAATAAATAACAATTTTTAAAGATAAAACTGCTCCAAATGGTCGGGAGCAGTGGATGAATTATAAAGCACCTTGTTCATGAAAATAGAAAAGAGCTTTAAAAGTGCATTCTGTTTTCTATCCTTTTGCCTTTCTCTCAGCAACAGTGAACACATGTTTACGGGATGATTACAGGAATTTGCAATCTCCAAAAGTGTGTTATGCGGGGCCAATTTTCCACCTCGGGAAAGTGGGTGCAGGAAGACATAAACAGAGTTTAAAAGACCGTCTGAATCGAACAAACAGCTTCTATGCCCCAGAAGTCTACGTTGCAGCAAACATGGAGGGAATGCAGCTGCATTCGAGGCACTGCTCGCCACCAGCTATGTGAAAAACAATGCAGGCCCATGCATAACTTATCTGTGCTTCTTAGAGAGGAGGAAATAGAGCTGTAATGATGAATGAACACATTTGAATGTTTTGAAACGGCAAATAAGCTTCATTTGAAATGTTGAGCGTGCATAATTAATAAGTCATGAGTAGAACCTCCCCAGGTGAAAACACTGCCAAAGTGAATATTTTATTCCATTCTCCCCTTTCTTCAACTGTGTCCACTGAGCTATGCTTTCCTTCTCAGAACACACCTGAGGTTCAGTGCCACATTCAATCCAGGGGCTGACTGCACAATGACTGGCTGCTTGTGTTGACATGAGAGTTTGGTATGAAAAGACACCATACCCCCAGGGGCACTTTTTTGAAGACTGAGACACAACTCTGACTGTGGCCAAACCAAACTGATGCAATATCTGGGAAGAGCTGTGTAACCAGGAAAACACAACACAGACAGCTTACACAATTAGGGATCTAAGGGCGTATGGAAGTAAGTGGAAAGAAAAGGAATTTAATTCAATACACATTAGAAAGTCCTTCTAGCTGTGAGGTGACAATAGTATTCACTGAGCCACTGTGATGATTTGAGATGTTTTTTTTTGTGTGAAATATTGCTGCATGTTCAAGAGTGGTGTAGACTTGTCTGAAGGTCTCTGTAGTCTTATTGAAGTGAAGTACACAGAGCACAGAGGGATTGCAATTTAAGCAATACAGATGTTGAGCAAAACATGAAAAAAAATAAAAAAGATGATTCAGTGCCACAGATAGGGGACTTGCCGTGTTTAGTCATTTTGTCATTTGTTCAGCGTGGAGATAAGGGATAAGGGAACACTGCAATACAAAAGGACTCATTTCTTTCACGTGAAGGAGCATGTTATAGAAAGGTAAAGGCACCACACAACCGGTAAGTCTCCTGGCTGGGGGCGAACACCAGGGCGAGCAAATGGCTTAAGGAGGATATGGATGAAGCAGCTCCCTCCTGTTGGTGTGGTCAGTGGGACAGACGCATAGATCCAGAGGAGGACAGAGAGACAGCAGGAGGAGGAGGAGGGAGAGGAGGAGGAGGGAGAGGAGGAGGAGGGAGAGGACATATTGTGGTAGAAAGAGGACAGCACGTGTAGAGAAAAAAAATCAAAGAACAAGTCTCACTGCGGAGCACTTGTTAAATAACTAATCCCGGTAAAAAAAAAAAAAGTAGAAAAAAAAAAACACAGAGTCTGCAAATCTGGAATCTGAGGCCAAGCAGGCCCTGGAGCAGCAGTTCATGTTGGTCCCGAGGTGAAGACTGACATGTGTAAACTAACCTGAGCCTTTGACAAGATGTCATCTGCTCCACCTCTCCATGTTTCAGAGCCTTCAGTCAGGTTGGCGGAAACCTGGAGCACTGAGGATGGTACAGTATCCAGGTGGTTCGGATTTCTTTTTTCCTTTTCTTTTTTTGAAGTTTCCAAATTCCCAATACTGACAATGAGATAACTGGCTTTGAGATAGTCCCTTAATCTTTGCACCAGTGCAGCTGAAAAATCTGTTTCTTGATAAGTCCTATTTGTTATTTTAGTTCTCACTATAGACAGAATGCACTGTTGTGGTTTCTCACTGGGTAACACCAGCACTGACCGGACAAACAAAACTGCTACACTGTCTGGGAAGAGCTGTGTAAAGAGGAATAAAACAAAGCCATTAACACCACACAGTCACAGATCTGAGGACATTTAAATAGCCTGAGAAATAGTCTACAAATAAGTAAAGTATCATCTCAAATAAAAGGTCTGAATCCATACTCCAATTTTAAAAGAGAAACAATCCCTCCCTCCTATAGCCAGATGGATGGTTGAAAGATCAATGTCTACATCTCCAATGTTTAAAGAGACTTAGACTCCACCTACTGATGCCTGTGGTGCCCCCCCCCCGCCACACACACACAACTGGAATCCTCATGCGCAGCTCTAGTTTCATCTACATTCAACAAAATCATAATGACAAACTGTGATTTGAGTGAAATTGTGTGCTGCAGCTATCGATGCCGCCACGGACAAATCACTTCCCAGTTCCCGCATCGTAGTGGCTGTGACACGCAGAACGCCATCAATCTTGTGTCCCTGTCAGAGAAGACATGAATAAATGTATTTCTAAAAATGTGATCTATTGGTTCAAAACAACATTTGTCAGCCTAATCAAAAAAGATGATTTGTTGTCATTGGTATATTCTTATGAAGTATGCATTGGCCTGTTAGCCAGTATCTTGTGGCAGTGTCTCTCCACAGTGTTTTCATTTGAACAAGTGCACTTTACCACGTCTGTGTGCCCATGTGATCGCAAACAACGCTATGTGGAGCATAGGCCACTCCGGACTGACCACGAAAACGATACGAAGGGAAATAAACAAAATGCTATTCCTTCAAATGAGATTTTTTTCATCATCTTTCGAAGACCAAGGAGAAAACGCTGCGTTCCGAGGTTCCAGCAATAGAGGAGCGTTGCGGTGCCTGCGGCCCTGTCACCGCTCACCTCTCCTTGACCTCCCGTGTGCAGCCAGAGCGCACAGCTGGGTCAGCAGAGGAACCTCTGCGACCCAAACAGACAAGTCCTCACTGCACAACATGCAAATGAGCGCGCCCTGGCTTGTGTTTAAGTGGAAATCCACTGACACCTCCATCTGTTTACTCAGAGCGAGGGAGGAGGGAGGGAGCAAGGGGTGGCGGGTGTTTGGATGGAGGGGGGGGGGGGGGGGGGGGGGGGGGGGAGGTGCGTCAGGTGAATAATATCTCCATGAAAATCACGTGTGCTCATGCAAATTTTTCCTTGCTCTGGTTTTTATTGATGCAGTGATGCAAGCCGGGGACATTTTCATTTTGGGATTCTTTTTATTTTTCCCCTCTACCTGTCTGAGAGCTGTTAACACGGTGGCTGGCTGCAAGTCACCATCTATCACTCACACACACAAACACTCACACTCTCACACACACACACACACGCTGCAAATTCTGTATACTCCGAAGTTTAGGGAATGGATTTACAGTGGGCTGGCTTTGGGAAGTGAGCATGATATAGGTACTGTCAGTTGTTTTTGTGGTAGATCACCTGGATGGGTCATAAATAACACCAGGATGCAAGGACTATGTTCCAGTTACCCTTGATGATGAAGACGCTTCACTAAAATTGGAGGCTGTTAAAAATATCCCAGAGATATAAGCATCTCCTGGTCTTTGTTCAGCACTATACCATATGTCTGCCTGTAGAGAACACAGGTACGCCACTGTCACCCCACAGAATCGCCCTCATCCTAATTATTCATCAGTGCCATTCACCCAGCCCTCTCTGGGCTTAATTTACTGCCGCGTCCTGGGATTCAGCCAGTTACTGAGTTCAAATACACAATGGTGTGTGTCAGCTGGTCACAAAATGTACACAATGACCGGCTGACGCTCGATTCAAGCAAAGCGGCAAGCCTGAAACACATTCCCCTATGATAAACCCAGGGTTTGAATACTCCAGATTACTATATGCTAAATATAGACATAGACAGACTTTTTTTCTGCAAAAGCAGTTACAAGCTGTTCTTTTTAAGTATATTTTGGGCTTGTTTGGCCTTTATTTAGACAGGACTGCTGTAAAGTACATAGACGGAAAGGAGGGAGAGAGTTGCTGGGAGAACATGCAGTGGGAAAGTGTCATTAAATGCGTGTTGATGGCTACTGAGAGTGTTGCTGGGGATAACGAGCCAAAGTTGCAGTTTCTTGAAGCCTATGTTGCTTTGTTCATCTGTTAAAGAAAATAATGCAGTGAAACTGTTGTTTAAAAGGTGACCTAGAATCACTCTGGTATGTGTCAAACTCATATATTTCACCAGTTTTCTTACCCGTTTTATACATGAATGGCGGCTGATGATTACTGTACATCTCTGACTGCAAATAGCCTGTCAAGAAAAGTGAAGTAGATTTCTGTTTAAGTCCCCTTAAAATCAGCATACTTGATTAATTCAGACTGTTGGTTCTGTCAGAATGTAAATTCAGTCTCGTCTCGAACTCTTTGCCCATGAATTATGAATGTATGAGCTAGTGCAGGAACTCTTGACTAAACAGGGTCTATTGTTTCTCGTGGCTGTGGCTGTGGCTGATTAAGTCAGTTTTGAAAGGGAAAGCCAGCCAGCGCTCAAGTCACTGAATGGAAAGGCAGATAGTATCTGTAAGAATATTGATTTACAATGAACACGGAACCAAATGAAAGTTTCGATTTAGCTCCCCGCGTGAGCCCACTTTCCCGCCATAAAAAGAACAATCAAAGGGAGCGGCTGAATGTGAAGTCAGCCATCACTGAAACCCGACCTGACATCAACAATTGAAAAACCTGAATGGAATCAAATTTGCCATGTTTTATGATCAGAAATCATAATAATGATAAAAAAAGTCACACTTCAGCGGCCGGGCGGAGGGCCTGTTAAGTCATCTGAGCGATTCACTTTGGCTTGTAGAAGCGCTTTTAACAGTTTATTTCCTCCCTCTGCGGAGCGGCGCCAGCTGCGCCCGGCGAGCTCCTGCGGCGTCTGGCGCGCACGCCGGCCGCTGAGCAAACACACCTGGGACGCCCGCCGAGCGGCGCCCGAGAGCGGCGCCCGAGAGCGGCGCCCGAGAGCGCGCCGGGGGTGGCTCCCGCAGCTCTTAACCCGCTATCGCGATCCACCTGGCCGCGTCGGCCCGCGCGGAGGAGAGCAAACGCGGTGAGGAAACGAAAAAAACCCAGACGTGTCGGCGTGCTGAAGCCCCGGGGCGAAGCGTATCCGCTCCCCGCCCGTCAAGTCGAGTGGAGTGCGGCACCTGCACCCGCGTACGCGCTCACGCCTCATTTCACTGGTAGCGGGATCGGCTACTTGGCCACATTCATCATCCCGCCTCTCTCCTCTTCATGTAGCTAACGCTCAGCTGCTGCTGGCTGCGATACGCCGCTTATTACAGAGGAGCTCTCAGAGCGGCGCAAACATCTAATACACAGTGTGCAAAAGTGATAGTGTTGTGTGTGTGTTAGTGCATGTGTGTGTGTGTCCCCTGCAATAGATTGCAGGCCTCTGAAGGGTGTGTCTGTGGCCCTATCAGTGCTGGGACGAGCTCCAGCAGACCCCTGTGTCACTGATTAGGCATTAAATGAATGAGTGATGGAATTCAATAGGGTTATTTATCATCATTCATTCATTCAAATTGCCCCTTTCATTGTGACCGATGCTATAACTAATTTTGCATATAATTACATCATTTTGTGAGATAGATATTCTGTCCTTGCCGAGGCCGGCGCTGGTTGAAAGTCTCACGTTCAGTTGAATCTTTCATATGAACAATTCAAACTTAGTTTAGAGCATTTGTGGTTTAATGGGTGTTTATCCTTGTCCCCTGATGTTAACATAGAATCTATGGATTGCTGGTTTCATCAGACATATCCAACACAGATTTCATGTCGCAAGTCTTTACAATCTTTTTTTTCTCTTGCAGCTGTTTGACTAAAACGGTCTGTTTCTGCATGTTCATCTGGCATCCACTCTCAGGATTTACACTTCTTCATTGTCTTTACATCTGCAAACATTCATACACATATGCATCCATTACAGTCATGGACCCCTTTCAAATCTCACTTTCACTTTCAGCATAAGCAGCCATTATCTGAGTGAGTCAGCCTCGGTGTGTTTTGAGTATTAACAGACAGTGAGGTTTTGTCTCCGAGGGTGGAGATATTTGCATGAGGCTGATTTCACTGATCCAGAACGTCCCAAATCAATATTATTGGAGTAAGTAGTTGGGGGGATTTGGGGGCAAATCTGAGCAGTTACCGCTCCCATGGAATAAAAAGTGAAATCCGGAAATTACTTTTTAAATGAGTAATGACTAATAAATAATAGATACGGCTTCTTCTGAATAATGAGCCCGCTGTTCCCTGGGGTAACGGGCCCGTACACTCCAGCCCACGGTGCAGCCTTATCTCTCTGTGCAGATCCAGCCTGCGACCAAGCGGCTTCAGGTCCAGCTCAAACATGGCCGCCGCCGCTCCACAAGGACTCTGTGGCTCTTGGCCGCGGTGGACACCCATTTAGGTCAACAGCAGCAGCTCTGCGCTATCTGACAACTGATAACACAACGAGACCATTAGTGCTGCAGGCTTGTAGCGCGGGTCCGGCCGGCTCAGGTCTACCTGTGCCAGCGCGGGGCCAGAGGGCCTGTCTCCTGGAGATTAATGATCCCTGCGGCTGCACAGAGTAGGCCACTCCTTGAGTGTGAAATACACCTCATCTGCCTGGCTGGAGCTCTGATTTATTCCCGCCTGCGTGCCTGCCCAACGTGTCTGCAGGGGGTTTGTCTTTGTTTTTTGCCGTCTGTGTGAACGCGCACGTGCTTTATGTGATTCCTCTCTGCCCAGCGTGGGCCCGATCCGTGCCGTTTGTTAATTAGTGCAAAATCAAACTAATCTCTTCAAAAGTTATGTTAATGTTTTGTTTTACCAGCTCGACCGCGCGTGAGTGCGCTAACATGTCTGTTTGCGTCTGAAGCGAATATGAATAAGTAGGCAATAACTCGGTGCTAATGTGGTTTGACTCGTTTCATTTCGGTATAGTGTGATAGTCTTTCCACACTTAATATCTCTATCAAACCTTTTGTTTCCCAGTTTACTCACCGCTATTTGACTTTGAACCTCCGGTAAAATTGAATCTAAATTACTACAAAACCTTCTAAATTACTACGAACCTTCTCCCTCCGGATTATCATCTTTTCTTGTGTAAATCAGTGTGTATTACACTGGAATGAGCACCTGAAATATAGATGAAACAAAGCGACAACATTTGTACACATGCACTGAAGCGCGTCGTGGATTATTCTGACTCCAGGTTTTACCCTCCTATCGCCACCTGCTTTACCTTTCATGCTTTTCAAGTCCAGATGAAAGTGGATTCTGAGAGGAGCCAGAGACTGTGTTGTTGACGCCTCTGTGAGGCGGGATCTGCTTGCAGGGCTGCACACTGGGAGGTATTTGATTACAATGTTTGAAAAGTGACAACATGAAAGCTCATTCAGGTTGGTTATCATTCTCAATGACATTACAGTGGACAACTCATGTCCTTCACCACCTCCATCATTCCTGTTAACTGAACAGGCACGTTCACCTGCACCGCTCCCACTGTAGACAACTTGGGCTGGGACTTAAACACATCTTGCATGATAACATTACAAGTGGACCGTGGTACATACCAACAATATTTTGCAAGAGCGATCCTCATCAGTGAAGGTCGAACATGGTTAAAAACTCTTTTTTTTTTTCCATTTCATCTTGACTTTTGAAAAGTGTATGTCAGTCTCTGCTTTCATCAGCGTGTTTGGTTTTGCCTCTGCTCAGTGCTAATGAGAAAGACATAAGCCAGAGGAATCAAATTAGCTGGTATGTTTGGCAGATCTGCCGGCCGGTATGCATAGAGCATCATTAGGAGCCAAGAAGGCGCCCGCAGTGTCCCTATTAAACACACAATACCAGCAGACATTGGCTCACACCTCCTTGTCTGGCTCGATGCCCTTATTTTATTCAACTGCAATGTGCTAAGAGAGATAAACGCAGCGTACAACAGCTCGACAATATACAATGTTTACTTTCAAACACTGCTTTCAACGGGCCGACACTTCACAGGCGTATCTCGCAACTTCATCAGTGCTACACATAGAGGAGACGAGCCCAGTGCACTATAGTCACAGCAGAAATGTCTTTTGCCCGCGTGGCAGGAGAGCCGCCGCAGCTGATAGCAGCACCTGTGGGGCCGCATGGCGTCGCAGCACTTATTTGCCTCGGAGTACTGTGAAAGGTCGTGCTGGAGATTCTCGGAATCTAAGAGATCCCTCCATGTAGAGTAGAACCTAACAGGTGGTTTCCCCCGATGTGCAAAACAAATGCTGTTACCGATCACAGGTAATGGATTATGGTACTAAGAACAATTTTAAGGTATTTGTCTGTACGCCACGTCTGAAACTGTTTCTACTTCGCCACATTGTAGAGGGGAGTATACTTTTTAGTCCACAGCAGGTGCTGCCACAGTTCCAGGTCTACTCGAACCTCTGGATTGTGTTTTCAGTTACCCTCACCGACTGCTTCTTTAGTCAGGTGTGAGGTGGCTCCAGAAATACTGGCAACTAATAACGATGTTGTCAGACCCCAGGTATGTTGCAACACACCAAAACAGGCCCACCGAAATCAACAGGAAGATTAGTGACATGTTTATCAAATAAAGCCTGTACGCAGTCACAAGTGCTAAGATGAGTCAGTTCCAGTGGAAGATGATCATTCATGGAGAAATGAAAAATAGCCGCACATTAATGGTTTAAACATGTGAATCTGTCTGGGTGGGAACAAGACAAGGGGTTCAATTACTGATAATAATAATACAATTACATATTACTTATACTCCAGCTGAGTTGATCCCCTTTGTTTGCTCCTTCTGTCTTTGTACTTGTTGTGGCTATAATGTATTGTCAGAGGAAGACACTGCCAATATGAAGCCATTTTGTCTGTTCAACCACCAGAAAATATTTGGGAGGACTTTTAGTTTTTCACTTTATTCATTTTTAACCTTTTAAAATCATAATAACATGTAAGAATACAAAATGATGGTAATGTCAAGACAAGTTATAGAAATTTCTTGATCAGTGTGTGGAAAGTTACAAAGGTACCAGGTGTTTATTCTCTGCAGAGTGGGAAACAACAGACCCTAACAGCAGATAAAAGAACAGAAGGTTTGGGTATCGTCTGTGGGAGGATTTTTCGCATTTCCTCTCCTCTATCTCTGCAGGAGGTCCACAAGTGTTCACCCTCTTGTGGAGGCTCACATCAGCAAGGCATCTTGGTGTTTACAGCAGGCACAGTTCAGACAGAGTTCATGCTGCAAACTCCTACAGCAATTAAAGAATACTTAGACTGTCTAAATGTTTCTACATGCATGCAAATACTTTCATCATCCTTAAATAGGTTTAGGGAAAAACTTTTGTATTGCACAGTATATTGTCTGTTATTTCTAATTTGGACAATGATGGTGATTTGGACATTAAATGTGTAATGATAATTGTCATGAAAATGATAGTGATGATTGTAGTTCCAATGGTTAAATCTGAGTAGAGTTGTGAAGGAGTAACAACAGTGATATTCTATCCGTCAGCTACCTAATATCACACACGTAAGGAGTGCAAAAGTTCACTGTGAGGTCTACATCATAAAAGCTTTTTTGTTCTTGTCTCGTCAGGACGGTCACCATTTATTTATTTTTTGATTGATTTTGGAAACCAAAATTCTAAATACACTGAAAAATGTCCAGGTTTTCTAACACAAAGAAATGTGAACTAGAGGGAAAGTGCACAGTTGAACTGTGACTGGATTTAACCAATTAATATGTAAAGCCCATTTCATGGCGCTCTGAGCTGTCTTATCCTTCAAATTCTCTCTATTTTTGGGATACTTCCACGTTTTCTGTAAATAGTCACATAGCAAGCTAAACCCACCTTTTTCTTTTTTGTGTAACCTGGGTCACCACCTTCTGATGCTTCATTCTAATATTTGCATCAGCTCGCTGGGTCCCGCTGGGGAAAAAAACAAAAAGGAAGAGATGCAGTGAAAAAAACCTAAAATGCAGTCATTTGCAAAGTCACCAACAGATGGCAAAGTGCTAAAAGTCTCCCCACCCTTACGTGAATGACTAAGTGTTCTGATTATGCACCTATTATACCCAATCATTAAAATATGAATCACCTGTTCCTAATGAACCTGATTCAAACAGGTGGCGACTGCTTGTCAGGGAAAGTGTGGCCAGTCACAGGGTGGGTAGTTTGATCCCAGCCTGCTGCAGCCTGCATGCTGAAATATCTGCAGGCGAAATACTGAAGCTTAAACTGCCTCTGAAGCCGCATCATCAGTGTACTGATGTGTGTGAACGGTTAAAGCTACTGGATGGGCAGACGGACCATGTAGGGCAGACTCTGCCCCCAGTGTATGATTAAGAGTGAATGGGTGACTATGAGTGGTGTCTGTACAAGTCTAGAAAAGCACTACGTCTGAACCAGTCCGTTTTCCATCTCTCTTAGCCTGTGTTGCTCTGAACACATTGGTTAATTAGACTGCATTGTTCTGCTGGCATCAGTTCAGAATAAGAATGCCTGTCATTTTGTATCAATCTAGTAAAACACAATAGTATGGATGAACTTACATTCCTTATTTTGTTAGACTGAAGCTTGTAGAAATCTGCAGAATGAGCAAAAAAAGAAAGCTGCTTCAAAGAGAGAGTAAATTGGAAAAATGGTATGCTTCCTTCTCCTGTTTTGCATCTAATCCAATTGTCCCCATGCATGCGAATTACCAAGGAATCATATTATCACATATTTTCCCCTTGTTCTCAGCTTAGAGTCACCTCGCCCCCACCTCGTCCTCTGGAACTGCTAAGCGCCCATTTAAATCAACGAGCACCGCCAAACTCCCCTGAAGATGGATTGGTTTGCTTATCAGCCTTTTGTTGGCAGTTTGTCTTGGTTATAAGCAAACAAGGGGATAGCTGTGCTGCTAATGACCTTGGGAGGGGCTGTGCGTGTGAACAGTATTTGCATCTAATCGTCTGTATGTTTGAGCGTGTGTGTGTGTGTGTGTGATTGTGTGTGTACAGTCTGGCATTTGGGCACGTGGCTCACAGGTGAGAAAAGTGGACGTGCGGACTTGGCTGCGCACTATATGCATCTGACCTCTTCTCATGGCTCGGGCTCGCTTGCTGGGGATAAATCATGGGGATGTGTGGCAGCCTAACCCTGCTGAGGTGATTCATGGAGCTGCCTCCGTGACCTTCTATTCAGGTACAACAGCTGGGCCCACTTGCCTGATGTGCCCATTCATTTCTGTGACTAGCATCTCTATAGCAGCATTATATGCCTATGTGCCCGCAGAATAAAGAGACAGACAGAGGCAGAAGTGTCTAAAATTTAAGGTGCTTTGGGTTATTGGTCCATTCATTCACTCCATAGACCGAGCTTTCATATGCAAATTATGCTCGTAGCCAAGATGATTTCATTAAGGTCGACCAAGAATCATCAAAAGTATTCATCCTTCCTCTCTGGTGTTGGCATAGCAGGCATGGAACATCGGTTTGGTCAGAAATGCCTGGTGCTTCCTTGCAAGACCTTTTGAAATCCTAATTTTCTCAGAATTTGAAGATCATCATCTGTTGCTGCACTTATCCTTTTTTTTTAATTCATGATTTTGTTACAGTCACAAGTTGGCTCTGTATGCTGATTGGCTGTCCTGCCTGCCATTCACATGGAGATCAAGTGACTTTGCATTCCTCATTCAGCAACTTTATTTCTGAACTAAGTGGTAATTATTCAGGTTAGGAACGTCTTTAATCTATGTCCTTTTATGGTATTTACCATGATACAGCCATGCCTCCTCAAAAATGTGACTATTTAAAGTGATGAGCAACAATAAACATGCTGCATTCATGCTGTGTACATGCTGGGGTGCCTGATGGGAGGCTGTTGGAGCCACGTCCCAGTCCACCCATTCACCCACTCTCCCCTCTGCTTTATCAACAGCACCATGGACTCATAAATACAATCACCCGAAAGAGCAACTCTGTTAATGACACATGCAAAAGTTGAGTGGCTGCTTATGAACACTTCCTGCTATCGAAGTAGAACTCAATCAGTCAATGTGTCTGGTACAGTACCAAAACAATAGGTCAAATCTCAATATGAGGCGGTCTGAGTGAGTACCTGGCTTCCATATGGGAGGGATTTAATTTGAGCTCTGAAACGTGAGCTCGTTGTAGCAAACACGGAGAATCACAGCGATTCAGCCTCCATTCCATCATTTCACTGACCTCGTTCAACACTTTCATCACGCCTGTTACTGGAGCAGATAGACGCGCTGCTTCACCTGCAGGAGGTGGACGTAGCAATCCATCAGAGAGAGATGAAACCCTCTGTGGGCTCCATTTCGATGCTGAGGCAGTCCACTGTAAAATGCCTCACGCATAATCTGGAGCTTCCACACGTATAGCTTTCCTCAAAGTGAATTTGTCTAAGCCACTGGGCCTTTAATAAGGACATTTGTAGTGGTGAACGCCTGGAGGTGTGGACATTTGGAGTATGCTTCACTCTATGTCTGCAAGTGAAGACAACCTTTCCAAGCATCTTGTGCCTTTCGTTAGAGAGCCCTTCCCAAGAGGAGTCCAGGCCTGAAAAGGAATGAACATGAAACCTGAAACTTTCATCAAAGGTAAAGGAGTGTGTGTGTGTTTGTTCAGTGGTTAATATGTTAATCACTATTTTAATTTTTCCACACTCAATTTATAATCAGCAGATGTTAGACTGACAATAGTGTTTTTCTTTTTTTTTAAATGCATCTCTCTTTTTCATTTTGATGGGCCTACTGAGTTGATTCAGTACAGTTTCATTTTCAGGTTCATATTCAACCTCAGGCGTCTGATAAGGCCTAATAAATGCCAGTGATGTATTAGCTGGTGGAGACCACCTGGGCTGAACCCCATTTATCTCACCCCTGCCATTTCCCTACTGAAAAGCCTTCCAAAACATAATGCATAATTAATTTTGCTATTGTATTTGGATAAATAAAACCAGTACCCAAACGCCCCGTGACAGTCACGACTTCCCGAACAAATGGAGATACTTCAGACGTACGAACAAAAATACATTATTAGCACGAGCCACAGATCAACGCAACGTGTTGCACATCCTGTCTGTACTTCAAGCACTGAATGTAGCTGTATAACTATTAGCCCGATGACTGGAGCCTTCTTTACTTAAGTGCTATAAATTACAACCACTCGTTCAATGGGGATAAGAGGCCTAATGCTACCGTGCAGTCTCAGTCGCACTGATAGAGCGTAGAAGCAGTGTAATCCTACCAGTGATTTGGCATGATGAAACCTTTACTCTCAGCCTAATTCAAATTACAGCCAATGTGGAACATTAATTACGGACACAAGTAGCTGCGTCTTTGTGTCATTTCTTAATGTGACTTTATGTACCATGAATCCACAATGAGCAGGCAGCTGTAGCTCTCCGATAATCCATGCGTTTATTTACGTCAGAGAGCATGGTCAATATTTTTTCATTTATGTAAGGCTGTCCCTGTCCCCGATGCACTGCTGGTACAGTGTGACCTCGACCCCCTCCCCCGCCTCCCCCAACCCCTCCATTCCCCTCCACCCCCCCACCCCCTGCCATCGCTTCTGGGCTTTCTTTATCCTTCCGACTCGCCCCCCTTCTGTGGCAACACAGCTGCCCTCCATCACTTTTCTAGGCCAACTGCAGTCGGCGTCCCATTCTCTCCATTCTTCATCCGTCCAACTCTACAGTGCAGAGGACATTGTGCATTTTGATAAAAGCACCCCCTGCTATTTAAAAATGGCTAATCGATGGCAACATTTTGTCAAAAGGTCCTCGATGTGAGTATTCATCTCGCCAGTTGTGCGGCTCTCCCTCTTTTCTTTCAGCCAGTTGAAAACAACCAGTTGTGAATAAAGGAGCCACGGTCCAGCACAGCACACCACCGTGTTCAATAAGCAAGCCAAATAACAGCTCATACTATTAATACATCAATATTACAATCAATGTAATTATACCACGAAACCGTTCCGGGCCGCTTTCAGCAGTACAGCGGTATATTTGTGTACAAACTCTGTCTGTGTGCCTCATGGCTCTCAGCTTTTACCTCCCAGACAAACAGAGAGCTTGGAAAGAGCAAAACAGAGCCAAATTTGCAGTGACATAATGGCAAGAATCAATATGACTTTTCCTTCCTAAATGGAAGATAATGGTATCACAATGGAGGCGTGGGGAGCTTGTCTACTCAGCCAGCCCTGATTGATCTGTTACTGCAAGAGTCACTTTGGGACCCGCAATGTGTCTGGACACATTAGTCTCAGCGTGTGTGAGCTGACGCGCACACACACACACTCACCCGGGGGTTCACTGTGTCTCTTCAAACGAAATTCATGGTCAGATCCTCTTACGCAGTCATACATCATCATTACCTGTTAATGCTGTGTATTGTATGGCATGTATCCTCGGATTCATATGTTCAGTGCGCGCCTTGTTTCTCTTTATCCTCGTTTCCCCTGTTTGGTTCGCTCGCTGCGATCTGCATCTTCCAAAAGTGCTTGTGCTCTTTGATGGCTTTATCAGACCAAAGTTGTTTTAAATCCGCGACTGTAAACCTGTAATGCATCCTGTTATGGAGTGTAAAACAAAATCCAAAGTAATCCAAAGTATTCAGGACACATTACTCACACTGTGTAACATAGTGGAATATGTTTCAAATTAAAATGTGTTTTGTTCTCTGAAGTCAAATGTAACACTTTCAGAGTAAACCTCCAAACTCTGATTATTCTGAGGTTAATCTACATGTCTCGATAGGTGTTTTTTTTTAAGGATAATATTATCATTGCAGACATGTGTGCCATTGCTGGGGTGTGTCCCCCTCCCAACCACTCAGTGAGGACTTTGCATGTTTCCTCCCACAGGCACCAGCAGACCCTCCAGCGATACCAGTGGCTATAGTGCAGGTAAGATAATGAATGAATTGATATTACAATTGTTAAGTGATTGTGAAGTGTCTCCGTTTTCTGCTGCTACAATCATAAGATAAAGCAGATGGCCTTGAATTTCTCTGTTCGTTTGGAGGAAGGGAGGGCAGGGTGGGTGGGCTGCTCGAGGGATTTGTGCTTTTCATAGTTCTCCGCTGACAACTTGCTCTCATTACCTGCAAAAATCCAATCAGCTGCATTTTGAAGTGTACCCTGTTCAGGTGGCTTTTGCTCCCCAATCACAAATTGCAGTAACGAATGCGTCTCCGCCACTTTGAAGCCATCATTAATAAGGAACCGCTCTCTGTTCATTTTTAGCTTTGATTGACACTTATATTTTCTTTTCAGCTCACATACCCAGCCTTAATAACAAACGGGAGGCATATTTAAAAGGTTATATGAACATTTATTGGTTTATTTGGATGCCAGGATGCTGTTTCCTATCATGCCATGCAAGAGGGAAACTTAATTAGAGCTCCCAGAAGGAGATGAAACCTGCTATGTGCCAGGGAAAAAAAAAAAGTAAAACAGTAGCTGCAGATTTATTAAGAGGTAACCATACTAATGGAACGTTAACATGAATTTGTTTCATTTTCAGTCTTCAGGAGCTCAGCATGAGGGTGACCTATTTAACAAGCTGAAAGCAGCTGACATAAACAGTTGAACTGTGCAAACCATAAATTCTATTTACTGGTGAATGCATAAATTGTAGAACCCGACGCCTGCAATTGATGATGTTGCTCTAGATAAATGTAAGCTTTCTTATAGGAAAATATGGTGGCTTGTGAATAGTGCCTCAGTGTTTGCATGTTTTCAAGTATTTGTGTGGGTTCAAAAAGTGCATTTGGAGAATTGTTCCTGGGTGTGAGTTTGAGCATGACTGGTGTATCTGTTGTCTATGTGTGTGTGTGTGTGTGTGTGTGTGTGTGTGTGTGTGTGTGTGTGTGTGTGTGTGTGTGTGTATTTGACAGTTGCTTACTCTCTTTTCTGCCAGTTGTGATGTGCTCACTGTGAAGCTGCAACCATATGTTTAATTAGGGATGTCAACTGGGCTCTTCATCTTACCTCCACATATCTCTAAAGCTCTAAACTAAACAGAGCAAAAACCTAGTTTGTCCTTTTCAGACGTGTGTTTATGCAATGTCATGGTAAACCAGGGAACTTAACTGGTGGATGGGAAATTGTTGCCCATGTAATAATATCTTTGGATAGAGCGTGGCTGCTTCCCCTGCTTCCAGCTAAGGGAACTGTGTGCCAGCCCCAGCTGCAGTGCTTCCTGAAATGTCTAAACTGTTGCTTCAGGATCCGGAGGAATGAGCAGCCTAAAGCTTTATTTTTATCTTTTTGTTTGTGTTTGAGCATTCACAGCATTTCAGATTTTTCTTTTAACCTTTTCTCATTCCACTTTTGTGTGTTTGATTTTTTTTTTTTCCCCATGCGACTGCTTTCTGAAGAGGCAGAGAGCCGGACAAGGACTTTCAGAAGGGCAGTGATTCTTATGATTCTCATGGCTAAAAGTGCTACTAAACGTTACTAATTCATAATTCACTGGTTCAGACCAGACACACTTAAACCCCTCAAGGCCCCTCCTCGGTCTCTGGGCAGTGATTCACTTTCATTGGAAATGCAGGGGACCTTCAGCATGCAATGCTTCACTTCAACATCAACAGCACAGAGAGACAAAAAACTTGAATGGCCAGAGAAATATCTTTTAATTTAGACACAAAATCTCTATTTAGAACCACCACAAAATTACGTAGCCATGGAGGGCTTCTTCATACCCGCATCAAAAACATTTCTGCGAACCCTTCAATGGACATTGAAAAACTTGAACCACCCACCCATATATCTCTAGCAAATACCTGTATCCATCTACGTATCTATTTTCTCACATGCTTTGTACCCAATGTCAATCTCCAGCTCACATTGGGCGAAAGCCGGGAATATATTCTGGTTAGGCCTCCAGTGTTTCTCTTTGAGACTGGGTTCCTCCAGTCCTCTTGAAAGAATACTTACTGTTACATACCTAGAGTACCTCGAGAAAGGTCCTGGGCCACCCCTGTGTTGCTCATATATGGCAAATACTGTGTAAGACAAAATGCTACAACCCAATATTCAAAGAATCAACGATATGGCTTTTGCGGTTCTTTCACAAATGAGAAAATAAAAATAGTAATAATAAAAATGGTAGATTAAAAAATGTGCTTGGACTATCCAAATGCCTGTGTTGTTCCCAAGTGGAGTTTTGACTTTGACATGGAGACATTTGAAAATGAATTCATGAAGGAAGAAAAAACACTTTTAAGGCCAGAACGAGCACATCTGCATGCCAGTGAATGTGCACTCCTTTTATTTTTGGGTCTCGTTTTGAAAGTAACCTCAAACAGCAGCCATCTGTTTTTGAATTCAGATGGCAAAAAAGTAGGATGAGGCAGCAACGCAAAATTTATGAAAATTACATATGGCAGCATTTGTTCTGCTTTGGGCTTTGAAAAATCTCTCTTCTTCTCCTTTTTTTTTCTTTCCAGCTTAATTAAATCGGCAACTTTGATAACTTAGGTGGGGAGTGACACAAGACAAAGAAGACATTGCTCAAAGTGAGCGGAGTGGAATCAGCTCCCCTACAGTACACTGCAGAGAGGGAGGTAAACAACATTCAGCGCATAAATATTTAAATGTTTCATTAGATGCCGTCTCGTGAGGAGACTAAGGAGAGCGCGGGGATTCAGCTGCAGCAGCAGACGCAAAGTCAGACCAAGTCAAAGACAAATCCACTCTGTCAGTGAGAACAAGGAGCCTTTGGAGGTGGTGAATATTTAAATGAATTATATATATGTACAACTACAGGGGGGTATCAATATCCCTTTACAAGTGACTGGCTATACAACTAAGTCACTCTGCAATGCGTACGTGTGTATGCGTGTGTTTCACGTGAAACAAAGAGAATGCCTGTAGTCACTAACTAAATACCTTTTAAAGAAGATAAAAATGATCAATCATGTACAGAGGTCACCTGAGAGTGAGGGCATGTGTGCTGAGAGGGTTCTGCAACGGACCATATTAGGCTGTCTGCTCTCTCCAAGAAGTCCAAGAAGAAAGATCTGAGTCTGTGATACTGTGATATTGATGAGGAGGAAGCAGACACCTGGAGATGACCATCCTAATTACCGTGATCATAATGCCCCAATCGGTACACTTCCAGCAGGAGGAGACCACCTAAGGATAAAAGACTGTGTCAGCCATAGAGACTTTGAGCACTGTGACAAGCTGCTGCAGGTTGCTGGACATGCTCTGCATGCGCTGTTACTTTGCTCCTGAATGGCCGAGATTAAAGTTACCTGGTGTGATTTCAAACCGGAGTTCAGCAACTTCCTTCATCCAGGACAGTTTACTTACACTGCTGAAGATGAAAGTGACTTCTGGACTTCATCAAATGGTCTAAACAAAAATATAGGGAAAAAAATTCCCCCATTTTAATCTCCCATTAGTTACCACATGCAGTAAATCTGTCCAGAGGGTTGTCGAGCAAATCCCAATCTCTCCCCATGCCGACAAAGATTTTCACCCCCTCCTCTCTCACCGTCTCTGTATCACATTAAACTGAACAACTTCGGAGAAATTAAGGGGAAAAAAAGAGAAATGTCGGTTGTAAAGGCCAATTATAATGAGTAACCACCCTGTGTACACAAGCACAGTTTAATCCTGGCCCTGAGCCACAGCCTAAATGGCGTCACAGTAATCTACTGTGATGCCATTTAGAGTGTGATCTACCATCCATTTTTAAAAATAACCCACTTCTCCCTGCATTCATTAAGACCAAGCACCAAAAAACACTTCTCAGTACTCTTTACTGTGAATTCATATGCAGATTGCGCCGCTATTCAGAATGCTGGGATATAATTTAACAATTCCTGTCGTAAAACGGAGCTTATAAGGTTGGCACAACAGAACTGTTGTGCAAAAAGTATCACTTTAACAACGGAACAAACACAAACTCAGGCTGTATTCATACAAACGTTAATGCAATTAATGTGGATTTAAATTCTTTAAATGAATGTAAATATGTTTTTTTTTTGATTAAACTGTAAAACTTCTATAAAACAGGCAGTGGTTACATTTCCAGTTTATTTTGATTCTCAGATTTCCTCTTGGAAGCTTCCTCTATCTCAGTCTGAACCTCTGATGGATGCCATGATCCCTCGTATGCTTCTCCATCTGTAAAACAGAATAAAACCTGTTCTTGGCATCAGTCATTTATGATCCCTTCTTTCATATTTCTTAATTCATTCCTTGATATAATTTGGAGCACTATCAGCAAACGTCCTGTCTTTGATTTAAAGATCGGAATCACCTGCTGCAATACCACAGCTTCCTTCAGGGAAGTGCCGGCTCACCATCGTACCACACTGGGTTTATTGAACCACTGCATGTGCGGACATGCAGTTGGCCGCCTGCTATTTTAACACAGCGAGCTATGCCTCAGTGTGCAGCTGCAGAGCCATTGTCCAAGTCTAGCGAAGGCACCACCGTACAGAGATGTATTGTCGATTGACTCCCTCCAACTGTTGATGCTCTCCTGAAGTCCAATCAGCTCAGGCTCTTTTATTATTGTTCTCACTTTCACCAATTCGTCTGCACTCTCCACAGTTGCCAGATCAGCACAAATTCCTGGAGGCCAATGAAAGTGCTGATGGTGCTGAAAGGACATGATTCTAGTGACCGTGCACGGGTGTAAAATGCATGCGGCAGATGTTAATGTTAGTGAATGGAAAGTAATCCATGAAATAGGACTTCCAATGATTAAGTACGAACCAAGAAGCAATAAAAGGAACAATCCCGCCGTATTTATCACAGGCTTTCTTCTGCAATGAGAATTGTAAAATTGCAAACAAAAGATGGATTACATAATTAAGTCAATGAGCAAGGATCAGTCACTACTTTATCCTAATCTGCTCTCAATGTTGCGTCTTCACTGACGTGTTTGTCCAGGGTGTGTGGTTGAGTCTCAGTTGTATCATCCTTTTACCTCTGAACGAGCATGCAAAGCTTTGTGGCATATGTAAAGAAGCCTTCCTGCACAAAGGACACAGTATCAGTGAGTGGCAGTGAATGAACACACCAAGTTTGAGCTGTTCTAGACACACTCATTGGTTTCATTATGACATAAGTAGCCGATAACTATCTGAAATAAGTTGTGTTTTGTTCTTATTTATATATATATAAAAAATAAAGTTACAGCCATCAGACATGGTCAAATTTGCGTGTTAAAAGAAACCAGAATCCTTTTAGTTGTCTGTATGAAAATGATTATTAAAGCACCAAGAGGTGAAGTAATGAACTTTATTCGCTAGCATGGACACTTTTCATGTGCATGAATGCCAGCACAAGGTCACAAACTCTCTTAGACATGTTATGGTTTGTTTATCTGCATTCAAATTCAAGTGTTTATGCACTTTTTGTATTCCTGTTTGCATATGCAAACCCTGGGCAGAATTACAAGGAAATTGGATTCCTCCTTGTCCTTGGTGAGATATGCATGAGTAACAAAAGAATAAAAGGAATCAATCCCCCAAAAATACTCTAGCAGGGCCAGAGTGCAGCCAGCACACTTTACATATAAAGCATATCCATTTGTACTGTATGACAACTGAAAGTCTGGTGAATGAGAATCGTTTCTTTGCTGAAAGGGAACTGCGAGCTGTTTTTGGCTCACTGCTTTCTCTGCATCAGCTCCATGCCAATTGTTTCTAGTGGCTAAAGCTTCTTAAACTAAATGACTACAGAATCAAACCCTTCCCAGTCTTTGATTCTGTATATGATAAATGATTGATTACAGTCATTAGCGAGGTAGAACACTGGGCTCTCCTCTGCGCTCAAACTAATTGTGGTCTGCGAGGCTGGAAGTTCTTAGTGATCTGACTCAGGTAATTATGCCACACTTTCATTTTCCCACTGAGGTCCTGCAAGAGCCTTATAGCCACATGCTGAAATGACCTGGCATTACTGCTAATCTGTCCTCCAAAGCCACAGCTCTCCTCTCCTCTCTCCTCTAATAACATTCATTTGTTATCCTCTCCCTCACACCCCTCGGTTGAGCTGTGATTCTCTGAGCGGGTATTAGCCTAAAAAGTGAGGACTGGAGGACACAAGTCATCATTAGGGTATCTCAATTGGGAGTAATCCAAATTCAAAGAGAAGGACAGTGGTGCCGGAAAGGATCTAAGTCGCGGGACAAATCTCTGGTAACTACCATAGTGAGTCTCCAAATGTTGGGATTATCTCCGAGAGAGCAAAATCATATTACAACATAGGATTGGATCACAGTGAGAGGGATGTTGGAGTCTGATCAAAGTTCATAATTGAACATTGCAAAAATGATGCAATCGTGTCTGTATGGATTCATTGAACTGTGATGCCTGTTTGACCTCGTCTTACTCCAGCTCGGGCAAGAGTTTCTTTTCAAAAACTGACAGCGTGAATCCTTCACTTTAAGCCGTTAAAGTACAGCCAGGGGGTGAAATCAATGGCAAAGGGTCAATGGAACGATTCTCATAAGGCGCTTTTCTAGTCCTCATGCTCACTCACCGTGCTTATCAGGATGAGTGACATTCACTCATTCATACTCATTCACACAGTGGTGGAAGAGGCCTTGCGTTTACCTCAGTCATCAGACCATTACCTTCAGTACGTGAGGGTAATGGTCTGGTCAGGCAGTGCCACAGTGAGGAGGTGTCCCTGTAAGTCAGAGGAAGTGATGAACTGCTGGAAAAGAGTGGACTACTTGTCTTAGGCGGGGAGTTGCTGCCACAAGTGAAGACGCTTAGATATATTAGGGCCTCATAAAAGAATGAATCAATAGGCCGGTCGTGGTGTTGCCAGGAAAAATACAGACCTGTCAGATCTGTTGAAGAGTGAGCTGGACTTGAGCATAAACCTCTTGATACACTTTCTGATTGTTTTTTATTAGAGAGACAAAAAACAAACAAACAAAAAAAAAACAGGTATAAGATCACAGACATGCACAACTGAAACTTATCTGACAGTCACAAAGGGGTTTCTAGTGCAAATGCTGCTTCTTTGTGATCAATGGACTAACCAAAAGTGGCTTTGGCATCTGCCCAGGACACTTACAATGGATACCAGATGTAATACACATCAGGTCTTGAGATAGAAGAAAGTTGAGGACTAGCTCAGTATTGGGGGGGGGGGGGGGGGGGGGGGGTTCTGTGGGGGTTTCTACATGTTGATTGTCCAGGGTTGCAGCACTGCATATCTACACAAACACTGGGACCTCTTCATCTGTACATAGTATAACTCCTCAGATCAATGGTGCTGTTGCTCTTTGTTTCCCGAATTTGGTTAATTGAGGGGATCCATTGATCTGGATTAAGCTGGTAATGGAAATGAATGGAGGTTGTACTCTCGACGCACAGCTTTATTTGTTTTGACGAAGCTGGATGAGGGTTAATAAAAAAAAAATCTCTGGAGCTACAATTGCATTACTTCATCAGCCAGAATGAAACGCAGTGTAATTCAGTTCAAATTTGCAGCCCCATCACTAGCTGAACATGCAGAAGAATGTAGCAATCTCTCTCTTATGACATCAATGCAATTACCCCTGCGCCGAATCATCCCTTACATCTGCCATCCTACAGATGTCAGGGCGCCTCAAGCGCCATACGTTCTATTCATGACGCTCCCGTTCATTTGTTTATGTGCAGATTTGTCAGTGACTGTTGCTCCATTATTACACATTGTCAGAGGCACCCCCAGAACTATACATCACCCGCTATATTACTATGAATTATGCATTAGTCTGGCGTATGAGCCCGTGAATGTGTGTGCGGCCTCACAAGTTGGAGGTCTACAGCAGACGAATGCTAATGGCCACATCTGCCGCTGTCTCCTGACAGTGGTTCATTTTGTGGTAATCATTGATTGTGATGTCGTTCTGACGCCCCAGGGCGCGCACGCCCAGACATGGACATCAGCGATAACGCATGAAGGACCGTGGTCACATCTGAATGGCATTAGCGGCATGGATTGTTTTGCTCCTAGTTCTATTCAATTTAATTCCAGCTCAATATGAAGCAATTTATTCATTCTCGCAAACATCTTGTACCCATTAAAGACGAGACAGTATTGATAAGAGCAATGAGTGTACTTTCGTCTTATTGTCAGCTTTACGATACGACTGTATTCCGATTATGTTATTCAGCTGGAAAGTATTAAAAAAAACAATAAATCCAATGAAGCGCTGATACTTCAGCTTATTTTATAAGTTATTTATTATTAAGATGTACGTTATTACATTTGGTGCCACATGATCACTGATGCGTTCATCTATTCTGCATCCTGCCACCACTCAAACCCAGATACAATTTACAAAAAATACATTTTGCATTCATGAGTGTTGAAGTTTAGATCTTTGTGAACTCACCGTGGGCTGGTATTTCACATCGCTTTTTCCCTCTTCTATCTGGCAGATCCCATCACGAGGACGTGATTAGGCTGACCTGGCCACATCTCAGGGTCAGAGCAGTCTGTACGGTGTGACCGTATTCTCAGCAGGTCCCGACCACCTGGATGACTGAAACCTTGCCATGACATGGCGATGTGGGACGCAACTTTGGGTCAAACATTTATCTCATTTTAATCAAACAAACTTGTTTGATTTTGTAAAAGGGCCGTTTCAGAAAAGTCACAATGTACGTACAGTAGCCATGATGACTCGACAATGTTATTGTCATAGTAGTATTGTCATAATAGCAGAGCACTAAATTCATGTTTGACATGAAATATTTGCAGTTGTTGTTTGTAGTTATGTTCTTCTAATAAGAAAAAGAAATGAGGTAACACTTTAAAAGTTCCATGCCTGAAATGTAAGCACACAGTAAAAGACACTATATGTGGAACTTTTTTTCTTTTTTAATAGCATCATTAAATGTTGCCACATTCTGTTCAAGCTCAGCGGTAAGAGATGATAGCAGACAGTGAGCAGGCAGGCACGATACCAGGGCCCAGCAACTCTGTATGCTTGCTCTGTCATCACTGGGAGATGTCCTCTGTGGGACCCAAGGAGGCTCGGGAACCCGGGAAATTCACACACACACACACACACCAAAAAGACTTGTATTGTTTTATCTCTTGAGTGGCTGTTTTCTTGCCGCCTCACCACAGGCTGAAGCGCACCTCTCGGCCATCCCTCTGGATAATTCAGGATCACACTGTGTGTTTTGAAGCACAGTGATGGCGGGTCCAACCGTGTGACCCAGCCATATCTTCCTTTCATTGTCTTGTGCAGCAATCCTCTCTGAGAGCTTGAAAGCATCCCTGTGTGGGCCTGTGGCAGGCGGCAGTGACGTAGATTCATCTGCTGCTCTGTGTTGTCACTTCTCTGCTGTTGCCGTGAGCCCTCAGACGACACTTTTTTTTCCCTTTCTTTTTTTCTACCAGGGGTGATGAAATGATTTGACAGTGCCTTCAGAGCTTTCAAAGAAACAGTTAAAAAATGTCATCGGCTGTGTTCATCTTCTTCTTTCTCTGCTGCTTTTGTAGGGTTCAACATTGTGCTTGTCGTGCCAGACAGGGGCTGTGAGATGACAAAGCTCCTGTGTCCATTAGCAGGCTCCCGCCTCATTACTAGAGTCCCTTTTTGTAATCCTTCCTTGATGAAAGCGTTAGCTCAATCAACACGAGAGATAAAAGTAGTCGGGCTTGTCAAATCAAGTGTATTTGGTTAGCTTTGCACACCGCCCGGCCCGGGCGAGCTGGATGACGAGGGCATCAACCGGCCAAGTACATAAAACCCCGACAAAGCTTCTGCCCGTGTTTCACAAAGCAGGTTCATAGTCAGGTCTTGAGCAGATGCTGAAATATTTAACTACAAAAATATTATTGCCAGTTGCATCACCGTCATCATTATCTCGTGCAATCTCTTTATTTCTCTTGCACCAATTCCACCGAGATTTGTTTTAAAGACAGCAGTTACGCTCCATTCCATCAAATGAAATGGAGCGATTTATTCTATACTACGATGACACCTCTCAGACACCTATGGATTATCATCACTCTGCTTTCACAGACTGTAGGGTGGTACAAATACACCATGTTCACATTATGCAATGGTTGCACAGTGGTATTTTTAGTATAATGGTATTTTTAGTATAAGTCTATTTAGAATGAGCAGATGAAAGGCCAGTTGACTGACACTCCTTTGTACACATACATTTTTTATGGTTGTTTGTCTTGGTGATTTGTTATTTTCCTCAGAAGAAACCAAAAGGTGAGGTAGCCAAGTCTGAGTTACTAGAGACACAGCAAATACAAAATGAAATCCACTTTTTTTTGTTTCAAGTTGACCGTTACCCCAATGCAATGGGTCCCATTTGCCAGTAGAATCAGTGGAGCAGCCACGGGGATTCAGCACCTGGAGAAGGACATGCCACGGAAGTCTCCCTCTCTTTCGCTCCCTCTGCCTCTCTCTTCGTGTTTCTTTGACGTGGTGATGTGTCTGTCTCCCTCTGGCTGTCAGCTCCAGGTGAGACAGGTGACTGCTGTTCCCTTTCTTCAAAATAACCATCCATATGGGATAGTATATCCAGACAGACTGATGACACATATCGCCATGGAAACACTGCTATATCCATCTTCGACGCAAATTCTGCCTCGTCTCTCTCTCTCTCTCTCTCTCTCTCTCTCTCTCCAAGAAGACTAAAAACCCTTGAATGGCTAGAGATCTACATAAAATCCCCTGTAAAACCCCACACACACAAGCACACACATGCACACACACACACTCGCGCTACTTAATAAATTGTGCTCAGCCACTGGCCTGCTGTGCCCCATGGGTCACTGTGTGGAGCAAAAGAGACATTAATCATTCTGTGGGAGTGTGTGTAAGCAAACACTGGCTGGAGTATCAGCACCCAGCATCTTGTACTGTATGTGTGTGCGTCTGCGTTTCTAGCATTTTCTGCAAATTCGTTATCTCTCCATATGCTTGTGTGCGGCTTTATTGGATGTGTGTCCCGATATGTACGTATGTGTATATGTGGGTGACAATGCTTTTATTGAAGCTGAAACATCTCCTGGTTTTAATGTGTGTGTGTGTGTGTGTGTGTGTGTGTGTGTGTGTGTGTGTGTGTGTGTGTGTGTGTGTGTGTGTGTGTGTGTGTGTCTGTGTGTGTCTGAGGTAAATGTCAATCGACCTGTCTGCCTGCCCTCAGGCCTCTCTCTCCATCTCCCTCCCCCTTTACAGCAAGCCTGTATCTCTTCACCACAGCTTTATTGCTTTTTCTTCCCCACCTTCGATTCCCATTTCCTTCGCTTTACTTCCCTCTCATTTGTGTGAAGCTTTGTGTGCCTTTGTGCTCGCAGCTTTGCTTGTACAACTCATTCCCCTCACTCGTCTCCTCCCCATTCCGCTAGCCACCCGCAATGTTTTTTTTCTCTCTCTCTCCTCTCCTCCTCCTCCTGTTTTCACCTTCCCCTTGCTCGCACTCTTTCGCATGCATTATCTATTAGCTGTGGCTTGTCAGGGCTCCAGTCCTGTGTAATGGGAGACAGGCGGGGCAGATTGCGCACCGTCACATTAATTTGCCGCGGCTAACTGTTCGTACACCGGAGCAGAAATCAATGTGCCACCCCCAACCTCTGTCTCCCCAGCGTCGTCACCGCTGACACCGCTACACCCGCTGCCCTTTGCGGCACCCACGGCTCCTTTTGTCAGCCAGCCTGTCCTCACAGCGCCAGAGCAGGTCTTAGTTTTTCCTCCTACAGAAGATTTAGCTCTCCACCAAATGAGGGCCCAAAATATACAGGAATTATATTCTATCCTCCCTGCCTGCCTTTGTGATCCCGAGCACCATTTTGACTCCACATTGAAATATTTCAGCGGATATGGGATGAGTGTAGGTTCACAGTCCTCATTGGATGAAAAATGTGTAACCTTGCTGATCATGTGCCTTCTCCACTTGCACCTCCATGAGATTGGCATTCTGACATCTTTAAGGAAATGTCCAGTCTGAGTGTAGCAACGTAACAAAAACAATCAACATCCCCAGAGGAGGAATCATATTTTAATTAAAGAAGCATGGTTTTTGAATGACTGTGATCTTGAAATCAATATATCTCCATAACTGCTTCCACATATATTTTAATATAGAGAGTTGATATTAGCTGCAACTTGTCTTTGACTGTATGGTCACCATGAGGATGATAAATTTGACATTTGCACTTTTTGTGGATACTATGAGTACCAAATAAATTTTTTGTACGTTTAGATCAAAATTATGTTTTATTTAATATTGCTTGACAAATGTGCTTCTTGACACAACTTGCTAACACGATGTATCTGCAGAACATCAGCATGTCAGCGTTAGCGTTTAGCTCAAAACCTGGCCGTGAACCGCAGTCATGCTTTGGATCGAGCAGGTGAAGCAGGCTTCAGTTTTTATTTGCAGACTTTCTCTGATCTGTAATTCTTCCACACTTGTGTGTTTTTCAGTATGCTAATGTTTCAGCCGAATCCTCTCACACCTTCAAAAACAGTATGATTTAGTTTCCCTGCCTGTGAATGATCAAGGGACCCCGCGCTGCGTTGATGTCCAACGTTCTTGTCATCCTGTCCCCGATGAAATCAAAGTGGTTGGAATACTTTCATTGAGAGAGACTAATTATGCTGGAAGTAAATCAGAAGATGGAGGAGACATTCTAACGCTGGGAGAAAATTAACAACACATTTTCTAATTCCACTGAAGATGAATTGTGCTCCTTGCGCTTTTTAATATGGAGAGAAGTATAATACTGTACCTCAAACACTGGATGTGCGGATACTTCCTCAGTGCACCTACATTTGGCTTGATCTGTGTGAGAGAGCCTCCGAGTGTGAAAACTAAGCATGTGTATCTAGTCTTTCAGCAGGGCTCAAAGGGAACGTTCCGACGGAGTAAGCATCAAACTCTCTCCCTCCCTCTCCCCATGCCCCACTTATCAATAGACTGTTTTTTTATCTGCAATAATTGCTTGAAAGGCAGAAAGTATTTCAACTTCTTATTTTTTTACTTACTTTGCCATCAAACCAGAAGATGTACGTGCTGCTACAGCATGAAACTGTTGGAGTTTGTGTTTATTTTATCTTCTCGTGTGGAAGGAGCAGGGATGAAGGCAGATGCCAAGTTCGGAGCCGAGCTCACTAACTTGGCTCTATTCCGTTTGAAGTGAATTAAAGAATGTCTCTTCATCATTTCTTTTTCTAATGAAATATTTAATTCCACCAAGACTGAGAGGAGATTAATTAAAATGGTGACTTGCAAGTGAAATGTCCTTTTCTTCTTCCGCTTTCATTTTATTGTCTGTGATTAGGAATGTTCTCTTGTACTTTGGGAACACACGGAATATTTCCGGCTAACTAGAAAAACCTTCTGTCAGAGAGGCTGAGCTGATTTTAGAGATGCTGATTTATTGATGTGTTTTCCTCGTGTCAATTATTGATGGGCATTGAAATGCATCGTTCCCTGGCTTATATTTTAGTAGGTCTCGCCACAAGTGCTGTAAACTTTGTCCAAACTCTCAGTCAGGAGCCATGTACACCACCAACACAGGCCTCAAACTCTGGGAGGCATCAGCTCAGGACCACTTTCGACAACACACATATTATATGTACATGACAATTTTTTTTTTTGTTTTTTTTTATTCATGCTCTGAATGCGGAGAGGCAGCAAAGCACTACAACTGAAGCTGCCAGTTGTGTTCAATTTTGAATTGGCTTTTGTCCCAGAATTTAAGAAAAAAAAAAAATCTCTAAATATAGTAACTCTTCTTCTGAGCACTCACATCCTTCATAATCCTTATCAGCCCATCCACTGTGAAACCTGAGGCCAAATAAAGCTTTAAAGAGTGATACATTTTTGGAGCTAATTCAATAATAATGCCGTGTTCTACTGTCTGTCATTTGTAAACCTCTCAACATGCCAAAAACTTTACTTTCTTACCTAACTTCTTTGACGATTATTATTTTTTCATTACAGATAAATGTTCTGATTATTTTCTCGATTCACTGAATTCATTATACTGTAAAATGTCAGAAGACAGCAAAGAGAGTTCCTATTAATTTTTTAACATGAGCCCAAGGTGGTGTTTTCACACTGCTTGTTTATTCTTTTATTCCAAACCCCGAAGCCATTCAATTTACCATCCTAGTTCTTAAGAGAACAGGCACATGTACATGTTGAATAACAAAAGTAAATTGTGTCACTTATGCTTAAAAACTGATTTATTCGATGAATCAATTATGAGTCATTGTGGATACATTTCCTGTCAAAGCGACAGTCAGTTGACTAATAACGTCAGCTCTGCTTCTAATGTACTAATCTTTAATCTGTTTTCTACCTCTCATTCCCCGCTGCTCTGCTTGCCTGTTTATTGATGTAAGGTTTGAGAAATGTAACGTGCCTGTCATCCAACGCCCAAAGGGCTTTGCTTGGAAACTCATTTGGACTGAAAACAGCATCAAGATAATGCATGGGAGTACAACGATGTGGGGGTGTGTCGCTCCAGGTAGCGGTAAGATGGTGAAATATGACCCAGGAAGTCCAGTTTCAGTCATAAATCCATGAGTTTGAAAGCTTGTCAGCCTCAAAAATACGGCGCCATGGTTAATAATATTGAGACGGGATTTCAGAGCCCTGGAAAATTATCCCGGCGATGATAACCTCCAGTGTGAGAGCCCCCAGGTGGACCACTGAGCTACAGTGTTGCACATTACAACAGGTCATGCCAGGAGTTTTGACGGGCTACACTGCCAGATAACATCTTTGTGCACTGCACTGCTAGGTGTAAGGTGCCAGGGCCAGCTTTCGTTTGCCAGAACTGTGCTGGCATCATGGCTGCGTTAAGAGTGCAGATTGCGAGTAGTTGGGTGTGTACTGTCTCGCATGGTAATTGTCTGTACTTGAATGACTTTTCATCCACTGGCTGACTTTGATATATAACATTGATACATAACAGCAGAAAAAATGTGTGTATCCTCTGCCTTCTTTCATATTCTCCATAGCTGGTAACCTGTAAATGTCTGTGTCCCCAGTCACCAGAGGTACACATTACCAGAGAGTGGTGGGCATAAGTGAATAATCAATGAGCACCCCCACTGCATTTCACACTCATTAAATCTAATATTGGATCACCGGGTAAATTATTAGAATTAGAATTTGAGGAGCAGGCTGTCTCCTGTGTATCTTATACACCACTGTGCTACACCAGTGACATCGTAAACAAAACCCTCCACTAGCACAAACACAGGATGTTACCATCCCAACTATAGTCCAAAAAAGTGCAAAGACATGTAGTTAAGGTGGACTGAGTGAGGTTGAATGAAGTCTGGCTGTGACAGTAAGAGTATGGATGCGATTTTATCCCTTGTGCAAAATTGAATTTTTCTATTGGGCTGTAAATGTGTTTATTTCTGCTGTAAAGATGAGCACTGGAGGCTGACAGTTCAAGAGATGTGGAGCTTGCCTCAAGTGGCCATTCACGAAGGTGTGTTTTTGGCACTTGTACTTTAGCTTCATTTTTCAACCCCAGAGCCAAACACCATCTCCATACTTGGTGTATATGTTCATGTGGTAAGCGTTATCATATTTTTCAGTGACACAATTTGCATATTGTCACAGTATAGTGTGAAGAGTTCATACGTACCCAGCTTCTGAATTAAGCAGCTGCATGTATGCAGAATGGCTGCGCGATGAGTGGCTGTCCAGCTCGCACGCACCCCCACACGCACACACCCGAAGACACACAAACACATGTCGCTGGTACACTCATGCATCAGAATGAGAAACAGCAAGGTGTCCTAATCTTAACAGGAGGGAGTGGGGGCATTTGTAATTTCTTATCCGCCGCTAATTACAGCGGTAACAAGACCCAGGAGAAGTGACGGCTGCTGGTTTAGACGTCTGCCGGCTTGACAGCAGGGTTAATTAACAGCCTTCCACCAAGATTAAGATGGGACAAAAACTAAATAGATCAAGATGCGAACACAGACACACACACACACACACACACACCCAAGCACATGTGCACATAAACTTGCACTTATGCAGGCGCGCGCGTACACACACACACTGAACAGCCCTTCCCCAGGAACTTAGATTAAGATGGCCACGGCATGCCATCTATTTCAGCAGAAAATTAGCCTCCCACTCAGTTGAACAAGCTCGGCAGACACAGGGCCAGCCGCCTCAGACCCAGCGCATTCATTCATGCACCTGTGTGACTTATTGATAGTGGCATGTCGACGGGAGAATCATTTTGTTGATCCTATGAATATGGCTCATGAGAGAAAGTGCAGAGAGTAAATGGCATTAAGCAGCTGACAGCTACATGGCTTCGGATTCTTTAATGCTCGCGTTGTATTCCCTGCTGAGCACATACAATGATCCTATCCATCTTACCACTCTCTGTAACATCATAAAGTGCAGCTATGGGTCTGGAAGATTTGTCTAAGCCCTGCCTAATATGTCCCCATCTCCACCTAGCATGGTGGCAGTAGCGTTCGTGCAGGCACACACGCACGCACACACGCTCGCACTCTCACTGCTGGGTTAATGTGGCACCGCAGTCGGTGGGCTGTAGCGTGCATTTCCTCCCATACCAGCTGTCCTAATGTAACTCCTTTGGAAGACTCCATTTGGACACAGAGCCCGCATGAATAAAAGAAAGCACTTTCTCGTGTGCTGCCACTCTGTGCTGCTATCTGTGGCCTGTGGGGTCAGGAGATTGGAACCTGGGGACGTACTGTTGGTGGCTGTGCCATACAGGGCCATGGGCCGGCTGGGGAGAGAGGGAGGACAATACACAGGATTAGAGGGTCACATCGACATGTAGGTTTATTCACATGGAGATTAATCAGTCAGCAAATCACAGTCACAGTAGGCACTGACTTCTTCACAAGAATAGCTATGCTATCTATGCTACATATATATATATATATATATATGTGTGTGTATGTGTATGTGTGTGTATATATATATGTGTATATGTGTATGTTGGAATTAGAGAGCACATAATTACCACTCACTGTGAAATGGTTTTTATGTTACCTGAGATGTTTAGGAGGAGGTGATCATGCATGACAAAGTGTGCTTGTACAGTATATGAAAATAATGAGATGAAGGCAAAACGCTCATCCCTGGAGCCCATTAGAAAACCTCGTGGAGCAGACTTACACCATGATCACCACTAAGACACTCATATGCGCATATAGTCTACCTTTTGATTAGGCACTGCTGTTGCCCTGGTTACCGGAAGTTTAGTTTGACGCAAAATGGTGGTTAACTGTTAAACAGAGGTTTCCCAATACACAATATGAACAGTAATGTGGCTACCACTGGAGGTTTTCTTTTTCTTGTCTTTTTTTTTACAGCGATGAAGCTGAACCACTATGCTTAAAGGCACAGTTAATCATTTCGGTTGGTTTGACTACAGGAAAAAAATTGTATGTTAAGTGCAGGCTTGGCCTAAGCCATGGAAATAGGGTGCCGTGGTAAATGTTGCGAATGCCTTGGCTTGCTGATTAGTATTAGTATGGAATGGCTAACACTGGCTAGTTTGGTTAGAGAGAGGCCCAATTAAAGCTAATTGGGGCCCATTTTCCTGGCAGTGCACCACCAGCACAGGCAGCACTCCAACAGTTTGGTATTTTCCTGAGTTTCAATTTAGCTTTGTCCATCTGTGTATTATTTGGCTGCTCAGCACAGAGTGCACAGGTGGGAGGTTCATTCAAACGAGGCAGTGCAAAATGAGCCATTGGTATTCCATTCGCATTTCATTCGTACATCATATTAGATCACTTGGAGCAAATGCGTGTGCGTACTGCTATAGCTTTACTTTGAAATCAGGCTGCTTTTAAATCTGCATCAAAATACCTTTGGAAGAGGTTATGGCATGGGTTTGTGTAAATCAGTTGCACCAATGAAAACATCTCATGCACACATGTTGTTTACAACTGCTTTATGATGTCTACACACCCACATGGATAGGTAGCAGAAAAAGGTACTGGAGCAGAGTTTCACTGTGCACAGTATTGCTGTCTACATGCATCACATGCATTGAAAAATGTGCAGATGACACTACTGCTAACAACACACACCTCATGCACACAAGATAACTCAATGTTCTGCCTATTATAGGACAGATTATATTGGCTCTGGCACAGTGTGTCCCCATCTTAAAGCCACCTGCAAAGTTCTGATTGGAAATGGAACCAGGGGTCAAACAGCACACCACCACTCTATTTAAATCACAAAAAAATCTCGGAGACAAGGGTGATGATTTGCAGCAGCGTAGAGCAGGTTATGTCAGGCCAGACCAGACACAGATAAGGCCTACTAGTGTTGTCTGGTGATGCACATAAATATGGCAGTGGCTCCCTGGGTCTCTCTCGTCTATGCACATTCTGATCCATCTGCTTCGTGGTGGTGCTGTCTGCGATCTATAATGCAGAGCGAGGGTCCGTGTGGAAAAGAGGAAGTAGAATGAATAAGTTGCAGTGGCATGTCTGCTAACAGTTCCCTACATTAGCACCCCCTGAGAGTCATGCCTCAATGACAGCACGGTGCTAAAAGAGGAACTGGGAGAGTGGGGCCGGTGGATTCAGGAGGCGGGAGGAGGGCAGAGAGGGAGGGGATCCAGTGAGTTTTCTGACCTTAAAGCAAAGAGGGGAGAAAGAAAGCGTGCGGAGAAAGCTGCTTGAGAGGAGCGAAGGACGAAGGAATGAGGGAAGACAAGTTTGGAAGTTGCAGTGGCACTCAGGGACCAGGGACGGGGGGAGGGGGAGTGTGTGTGTAATGCTGAGTGGCCATCGCGGCTGTCGATGGGGACACTGAAAAAGAGGCGAGAACAAGCCGATGATGAAAAGAGGGGAAGGGGACGGGAGACGACGGCGCTGACAGGAGTGCTGGGGATGAGTCGCAGCAGCGGGGAGGAGGAGAGAACCATGTCTAAAAATTGAAATGCAGAGAGGAGGATGAAGAGGATGGCGGGGTGAGAATGGAGGGGGGTGGGGGGGCTGAAAGTTTCATGAGGGTGTCACTATGGAAGCACTGAATTTTCTCACACCATCTGTGGAGGAAGAATTCCTCTGGGGCAGCTGATGCGGAGCCTATGTGTGTATCAGCCGTGTCTTTGTGCGCCGCTTGTGTGTGTGTGTGTGTGTGTGTGTGTGTGTGTGTGTGTGTGTTTGTTCAGGGACTTGAGGCGGTCTTTCTGGCCGGGAGATGTGTTTTCCCTTATTCACATATCAGCGGAGAATTCAGCAGGGAAGAGGAGACACAAATGTAAGCAAAACAGAGAGACAGGGACAGAAATATCCATGTAGCCGTGGTCCCTGTGTAATTCATGGCCTCCAGCTCCACAATACATTTCAATCGTGCCTTCCTAAACCCCCTCCTTTTTCTATTTAATGCTACGGTTCAGTATCCGCAGCAGCAGCCTAGTGATCTCCCTCATGTCCATTTCCATGCGGCTGTCATCGCAAAGGAGCTTTTTTTCCCCTCCCTCCTCAGCTGCAACCTCACGTTCTGAACCACTTTTAGCCTGTGAAAAATACAAAATGAGGAAGGTCTGCAGTCTATTTGTCGTTAATTGGCACGCCGCAACAATAGATTACGGAACATGACAGTGTCTTTTTCAGAGAAATCTATCTGCCGTGACCTCTCTGCCACTATTACAGCAAGGTCAGAGAGCACAGAGGGAAACTAATCAATACAATATCGAGTGAGAGAGCGGTCTGAGGCTGATGCGGGGGGACAAAAGGAGGGAAAAGAAGGACACGGACGCAAATGGACGGAGAAAGTCCAAAAGGGAAAAGGGGAAAAAAAGAAATACTGAGAAGGCGAGAACAGGGAGTGACAGAGGACTGACCTGGGAGGGGGAGGAAGGAGGCACATGCCGCAGGAGATTGCGCGCCACGGATGAAGGATCGGCAAAGGTACAAATGGAGGTAGGCCCTGAAGGCGGCTGCAATCTTGCAGGTGGCAGCAATATCAGTCTATAGCAGTGCCACTGGCACAAACACACACACCGACAGCCATGGAGGACTGTTGTGTTTGAGAGATGGCTGGTCCAGGGAGAATGTTCTGTAGCCACGGGCACAAATACACATCGCCCCAGGGAGGAGTCTGATAGCACTGTATACAGTAAATCCTACTAAGTATACTGCACAGAGGGTCTGTGTGTGTGTGTGTGTGTGTGTGTGTGTGTAGATGTGTGTTTGCATGCATGTGTGTGGAAGAGACTGTAAGTGTGTATTGGGTGTATGAAGCTTGGATGTGTGTGCCTTCATGGCTGCAAGCATAATTTTGTTACCATGCGTGTCAGCATATTATCCAATGCACTGTATATTATACTGACATAATGGTAAACATTCATAAGTGTTTTTGTCAGTCATTCACACACACACACGCACACACACACACAGATGACAGCAGACTACCTTGCTGAATGTCGGCCGGGAGCAATGTAAACTGTGTGATCATTTCCACCCTCCTCTTCCTCCCCTTTCTGTTCTTCCTCCAGTGCCACAGGGTGACCACTGAGCTTGGTATGAGATATGTCCTTCGACACAAAAATGAATGCAAACAAGCATATTCATATGCAAAGAAGTAGATGTATATGAGCAGCCAAGGTTTGGTCTGCAGAGGCTTCTCTTTGTGAAAGTCCTTGTTAGTCCTGGTTAAATTACCTACAGTGTATCACAGCCCACAACCCATAGGACTCCATTCTTCACCATCTGCATTTCAGGGAACCGATGCAGGAAACTCATGTGATTCTGCAAGACAGTGATGAAGGGTGAGATAAAACTTTGACTCTATCTTTCCCTGAGTTCTCAAGTGTTTTCCTGACCTCTACCGAGGCCCACTTATAGTTTATTTGTCATGATCACGGTTGTTCAGTATCACACGGTTCTGCATGATCATCCATAATCAACATGTCTGAGTTTATGGGTAAACAACCACAGTAACAACTGCAAGCTGAATACACCCTTTTATTCCCATCTCGCTTGCTCAAATTGAAGACAATCATCTTACCCTGCAAAGATGCTGTGCACTTTTTCTTCCAAGCAAAAGCCTTTAAGAAACCCAAGTAGTTACATCCATTGGTGCGTGTGTGTATGTGTAGGTTTGGGTACAATTTCTCCTTTCAGTCTTTGGCCAATAATAGACATTAAATTGAATGTTCAACACATGCAAGATGACAACCGCTTTACATATAATCCTCTCTGTTCAAAGTCTTTTGATCGCTCCCACAAATGCATGGATGCATGCATGCAGACATGTGCACACACTCACACGCACACACACCCTCTCACTTTCAAAAGTACACATGCCAGCTCAGCAGCACATGGGCGTTGTTTACATGTGTATTGCTTCTTTAGTGTTCTGCAGTTGGATCTTTCTGCAACCACACGTTCTCCCTCAAGGTAGAGGCTGAGCGACAGGCAATAGTTTAATACTAAACCAATAGCTGGAAAGTTTTCAAACATTAGAACTGTAAAAACTGTAAAAGGAAAAGTAAGACCAGAGAGAGAGAGTGAATGTTTGAACATTCTGAGACACAAAGAGAAAGATGAGGGTTTGTTCAACAAAGATATAAAGACAACACATATTAGCGCACGTGTGTGTGTGTGTCTGTGTGTGTGTTTGTGTGTGTTTGAGTGTGTACAAGTATCAGATAACGAGGCAGCATGTGAGTGCTCCCTGTTTACTCTAATTAACTACATCAGTACTGTCAGACAGCTTTGCGCGCTTTGATCAGCTCCCCGAGCCTGCCAAAAAGTCTGCAAAACACAGCCGTCAATCACTGCTGCGGTCCTTTTATGCTAATCTCACCCCCCTCCCAAAAAAAACAAAAAACAAAGGAGTAGCAAAGTGATTCATTTACTTTCTGGGAGTGAAATGAGTGTGGCTGGTCAGGGTCGGGCAGGGTGGCAGCGTTTCCTCTGATTGAGATTCCACCCTCATCCCTCTCTTCTCCATCCGCTCTCTGCTCCACCCATGCCTCTTTCCCACTCATGACATCCATTACTTTTTTTTCCCCATCCGCACACAGACACACACATACACACACACCTATGTACACATGCACCGCTGGCCCGACGCTGAATATGTAAATCGACATCTGCTCCAGTACCCAATCTCCAGCCCTCACCATGTGTCTGATATGCTAATGCAGCCAGCACAGTTTCTTCACTCCACATCTTCCCCTCCTCTCTCTCTCCCTTCCCTCTGCTTCCTCTCCTCGGCGCCGGCTCTACCCGAGCCTGCCAAGGATGAGCAGATGAGGCATAGGAGGGGAGGGGGGGAGGGGAGGGTGGCGTAGAGAGGGGCTTCAAACAAAACCTGATAATGATGTTGTTATAGATGGATGTTACACACACAAACAGGCATCTGAGCAACAGCGAGAAGCCGAGCTTATTAGAGAACAATGGCGGGGAATCCAGGAGAGAGACGCTGAGTGTGGGAGGAAGGACAAAGCTGCAGCTCCTCTGGCGCTCTCCCGGTGCTTCTCCCTTGTTAGCCGTGCTGTTGCCACCCCCGCCCGGGCTCACCCCACTACTACCCCCCCACCACCACCACCACCACCACTGCACCGTGCTTTTCACCGACAACTTATCAACCGTAATGAGTTCAGATGTTAACACCTCGTCGTCACATACGTCAGCCTATAAGCCAAACACGCGGCGTGGGAGCCCACGTGTGCGCACGCAACCCCAGACATTTCTGCTGGTTCTCGCTGGTGACAGGAATGGCGTCCCGATAGGGGGAGCATTGTTCTCCGTCCAAGTCCGGGAGTGATCTTTGATTTATAAAGGATGAAATGGGACGAGACCTGTTTCCCAGAGATCCCCAGCTGGCACAGCTTTTGCCGCTTTGACTGAGTTCTGAGTGAATACATGAATGCTAAAAGACTCGGGGCTTCATGTGAGGCCACGCTCGCTGTGAAGGGGCCCTGTTGAAAACGATAGGGGACAGTGGAGTGCCTGGGTGTTATAAGGGGCTGACACAAATTGAAGCTGTCCCAGATAGCCTCAACACTTGCCCCCCCCCCCTCCACCACGAATGCAGATTACAGCCATACGTCTTTGCGCTACAGCAAAAAGAAGCAGAGTAAGAACCACAGGGTCACAATTATCAAACACTTGAATTGAGTTTTCTTATTACACGGGCCGAGCAAACACATTCATCAAGTGGGGTCTCATTTATCAAGGGAGCGTTTGACCCAATTGGATCACAAAACGAATCTGTGCTAATTTCCCTGAAAAATAAAGCATTTATCAGTTTGATCCCTGCTGTGACACAATGAACAGTCTCAACAGGATGAGAATTTGTCTGTACGTTGCGCACTCACACAGTGACATGAACAGAACAAAACCTCACATTATATATTTCACATGATGAAATCCTTCACTAAACCTTGGCAATTTTGTATAAGCAGCGACTCCAACACAAATGCGGTCACATGAAAAAGAAAATGTGTCCTTTGGCAAAATAATGCTGCTGATGTATGTTTGTTTTCCCCAATTTCAGACAGAAATTACATATTAACACCATTAACGTGACGAGAAATTGAATTTGCGGCCGCAAATTAGCAGCGGTCAGAGCGAGGCTCCACAAACATGTTGCAATTCCCTTTGAACTAGTCTGCAGCTGGGAGGGATGGACACGAAAACAGGAACACCACGTGGGGGCAAACTTTGAAGCAGCTAAATCACAGAGGCGGCTACATTCAGCCGAAGGTGAGTCACATACAACTGGTTGGCAATTAGCGCCGCGTCGGCCTTACAAAGCGTCCAATCACTGCACGGGCATCAGTCATGAGAGGTGCGTAATGGGCCGAAAAACAACTCACCTCTAATGTGTTCCCTCTTACCTGGTCTCGGAAAGACTCGTGTCATCCTTTGCATCTGACATTAAAACACATCTTATCAATAACATCTGTGCTGACAGGTCTGGCCTCTTATTTAAGATCTCAATATCTGACGGGCTCCTCGTTAAAGAAGATTGGTACTTGCTGGAAAATGTGTTTCTGTTGGATCACAAAAATCTGCTGATCATTGAAGTTAAGACGGTATGAAAACTTGAAACCAACTACACGTGTGGTGGCTACAGTCACAATATCAATCCCATAGATGTAGTTGTGTGTTAATATCATGAACAAATTGATTATATTGTTACACGTAATGACATAAGTGGTCAGCATAACGTCTTTTCATCATAACTTTCACAACACAAAGCTGCTAAACAATCCCCAGACCGGGCTGACAATGTGAAGGTGTGCATATGATCCTTAAAGAAACCCACACAGGACATGCAAGGGATCAGATTTTCTGTTTCTTTTTTTCCCCGCTTTTATTCTGCGAGGTATCGATTTGTATTGTTTGGCCCTTTTCACTTCTCTCATTGATTGCTGTGCAGCATGTGATACAGTTTGGGGAGACAGATCCGGGCAGAAACTGCTGGAAACAGATCAAGGCAAATTCCTGGATGCGGTAATGAATCTGAACAAAACTACGTATTCATTTGCTTTTGAATCATCTATTTTCTGTCATCTCAGCTGGGATTTGCTTTGCTGGAAACTGATTATCCTCTCTATCACACAGGAACCAACAAGTTACAGAGGATCCAGTGTGACCGAATCTGCAGTTGGACATTTTTTTTCTTTTTTTCTGAGACTCGATTATGCTGTAAATGACGAAATTGGAGGAAAGACTGTGATCTGCTGGAAAAAGTTAGAGCCTCGGCTTAATTGATAGAATGAGGCCACTGCTGTTGTACGAGTTTGGTTGAGGGATGTCACCCCAGACTTTTCATAATGGAGTTGATAATCAGGGCACACAAGGCTGCAGCCAAACAGATACCAGCGTCATCTGCCACACACTTACTGAGAGTCTTACAGTAGTTCAAGCAGGTCAGGACGCTGTTCAAACATGCTGCGCACGTGTCCCGTCCACCATCTGACCACATCTGTTTATGACTGTGACCTGCCTTTATCAAATCTCAGGTCCGGAGGGGGGGTAAAAGCGTTAAGTTTCAATTCTGAGCACAGCCAACTCTCTGCCAGCACCTCTGCCTCCGACACGACAAGTTAACTCCGGCCTCCTCCCACATTAGCATTTAGATTTGGCTGAATTCGGGATGTTTTTTCATTACGCGTTCCCGTCCATTCAAATATTGCCCAGCGCTCTGCCGGGCTGTTCGTGAGCCCGGAGACGGCGTGCGTCAGCTCCGCTCGCACACACATTTGTTTCTCGAGCGTCAAAGACGCAGCGCTAAACCACTGACATTCAAATGTTTGGTCTAGTTCCAGTGAATCCGTGACATTTGAGCATCCCCGCCGTACCTTTATCTGCCGGGTGCATGCCAGCATTGTGGCGACGCGCGGACTACACAAACACGCACTCGGCCACGTGAGCCCGCAGACGCACTCTCCGGAGCGCACGGAATCTGTGGCAGGACGTCCGCTCCGTCTTTCACAGGAGGAACACAGTGGCCCGGAGCAACCCTGCGACAAGATTGATTACCGTGCAACATGATGATCTAGGCATGGCGCGGGGAGGTTTTATGGGTCACGGCTGTTGGTTTAAGTCATTTTATTGGCATGTCTATGTGTAATCACTCTGTGTGTATCGACACGCCATGCCACTGATACCATGTGTCAGACCCTCAACCGAGACATGCTGTACCTCATGGGCCTTCGCGCCTATGGTTCAGTGTGTTTGCCAATGCGAATAACCCAAAGCTGAGACAGCTCCGAACACAGAGACATGGACTTTCCAACAAGGCAGGTCTCTGAATCATTGATTTGATTTGTGGGAGCCGAAAGCAACAGGAGATCAGGTTGAGGGCTCAGGTGTCTGGGAGGAACTCACTGGGGGCAGCTGCGGGACTGGTATCTGAAATGAAGATTTCAATAACAGGAAAGTGGTAAAGGAATGCACAAAAGGAATAAGTCATATCTGCCTGTAAATTCTGCACTCTAAGAAAGACTTTTAATGCAAGCATGCAGAACTCGTAGGCTGGAATAATCTTCTGCGTCTCAAATCTCTTGCTTTGTAATGCGTTTGGGGGAGGAGACAGTTATCCTCCAGGTAAATCAACCTGGGCTAAATTGACTAATAACTGGCCTGCAAAAACACTGAAACATCTCCTGATGTTATCTCGCTGTTTGTATCATTCCTCTTTCTTCTGTCTACACAAACCTCTTGTAAATGCCCTTTTTTTAAGTCTAATAGTTGCTCGATGGCGGAAGTTGCTGTTCTTTCTCAATATCGATCTCCCTGAACTGTTATGAAGCTCCCAAATATGTCACAAAATTGTCTCGACAAATTAAAAATAGCATAACATATCGAACGCTGTTGTGGCCTGAAATATAATATGTATACATATATATATATATATATATATATATATATATATATATATATATATATACACACACACACACTACCGGAGTAGTGCTGCACTATGACAGAGATAAGGAGGGCGAATGTCTTGCTACACCAAAGCAGCCATGGGATGGATGGTTGTCACAGAAATGTGACACAGAGAGCGATAGCCAACATTATGCTGCAGGTGCTGTGACACTGTCAGGTCAGAGGATGTTTCCCCGAACAGCGACCTGTACACACACACACCCCGAGGCACTCACCTTACAGACACTGAGTTGTGTATTTATATCTGCAGCTTAACCTTTTCACTCCAGTTTTGTAATGATAATGACCAGTTCCAGTAGGAAATCCATTGTACACATTCTGGATGAGGACTTGTAGAAATAAACCTGAATTGATGGGTGAAACGCGTCGAAACTGACAGCAAGCAGTGCGTTTTGGGAAGTGTGAAGAAGGTTTGAGCACATTTTGAATCATGGAAAAACATGTCACTGAACCCTCTGACCCAAAAGAGACCAGGGTTAAACATATAGAATATAGTGGTACTGTAAAGTATGCCAGAAACATAACAATACATCAATAATACAGGGATTTTCAGCACAGTTTCACGATGATAAGAATATGAAAGAATGACTTGAACTACTAGCGTCTTCATCATGCAGTCAAATTGCAACAACTGCATTTAATCCATTACAGTGACTGAGAAAATGGTTGCAGTTTCTTTTCCGCCAAAAGTCTAGGATCAAATGAATGCCAGTTGATGGCTTGTCAGGTCATGCAGTGACGGAGGGACATGAGGTCATTTCACAGAAACAGAACTTTTTTCTCGCGCTCCTCTACCACGGTCACGTCCCTCATGCGTACCGGGGTTTCATCAACAGCAGGATGAAGTCCGACCCCTTCCCACAGCAATCCCCAATCACCCAGTGTAAACACCACCGAACCTTTATAGTGTAAACATCATTGAACCTTTATAAGAAATAGATTTCCAGCTCCTTCATCTCCCAGCTCACTGGAGGCTTTCCTTCTTGAAGCGAGATTCTTTATGAAATGGGCACACTTCGGGCTGCCGCATGAAAGCAGAGCGACGGAAGCAGTTCTGAAGGCTGCTCCCGCCCCTCCCCACTGGAGGCCGTCATGTATCCTTAAGGTGTTTACAATATGGCATCCCTCATTCACAGGACAACGAGGAGCCAAAATAAGCAGATTAATGCGCACAGTTGTGTGCTTATTTTTCCATCGGGTTGTTTTTCGTGGCTGCAGTTTCTATGCCGTTCAGGGCGCTGTTTCCCCCATTGTGTCAGGGATGCTGTGATAAATGAGCGCCATTTTGACTTTAATTTAAGGTCAGCTTCAGCTGATCCCCTCGATGTGAAACCACTTTGAGCATTTTATGTCATTTTCTCTTTCAAGAAAAAAGGTCCTGGCCAAGGTGTAAATGCATCTGGATAATCCCTGTTGAGAAGCCCGAACGTGATGACAGCTCCCAGAGCTCACAGGAAACGACATTTCTAGAGCAATTAGAAGCATCTACTACCAAACCATCTCATGTGCATTTGAGTATAGGCCACCGGCGTTAATCAGAGGATCGATCATGCTAATTCCGACTTTCACCGAGCACCCCACTGTGGAGCTGCATGCTTCGGTGCTCAGCAAAATGTGGGTGAGTTACCTTAAGTTCATAGTAACACCTTCTGGGCTGCTCGGCTGCACAGTGCTGTAGGTGGACAGCTCATTGTCAGCCTCTCAGCCTCAGCATATCTTGATCACATACACACACACACACACACACACAAACACACGCATGCACATACACTCATACACATGCATAGCCACACATCGTTAGAGTGTAGATCACAGGCGTAGACATAGGGAGGAGGTGGAAAATAGATGGATAGACAGAAGAAGGGGGAAAAAAGGGAAGATGGATTCAGGAGGGAGGATATTCAGGCGCATCATTAGCACCAGGGATGGAGAGATCCAAGAAAGGAGAAATATAATGAAGATAAGACAGCACATTTGGGATTTTCGATTTACGAATATATGCAAGAAATATGGACTATGGGAAGGGGCTTTTAAGTCTGTGCACCCTGTCATGCCTGCATAAAGCGATATGTTTTCAAAGCTAGCCTAATTATCGATTGCTTGGAAATGTCATACAAAGGGCGACAGACTCTTAGCCCAAACTAATTAACCAGAAGTTCGATTGTGATTATAAATAAATGTCATAATATTGTGTTAAATATAGATTTTTTTGTTCTCGAGAGCATTTGAAAAACATGTTTGCAAAATTGATGCAGATAAAGCAGTTTCCCAAAGTGAAGTTCATTAGGAAAAGCAGCGACAATTAGCCAGATATGCTCACCACACCAAGCAGAAAGCCATACAGATTTTTTTTTTTTTTAGGCAGACACAAACCAGCTTCCCAGAAATGTGAATGTGGTGTACAAAAATAAGCACATTCTGTAAGCAGTTAGTAATGAGCAGGACTATTGGATTGACACAGACTCCATCCATCTTAGCTTAGCGTGTCCTGCTGAGCTGAGAATAGCAACAGTACCTGGAGTTTGATTATCATTAATTCAGTTTAATTTCCTGTACCGTAACTGAAACATTCATATCCGCACATGAATTATTGGGTTTGAATATCTAAGCTTGCATCACCAGGAAAAGGCTGGAAGATGGACTTGAAATTTTAAGCAGGACTCAATATTTGATCAGTGCATTCCTGGAAACCGCATAGAAGTTGTATTGACTTCCATCACTTGTGTTTCACTTTAGCTTTCAGAGAATATTGAGCTTATTGAAACAACATCACCCAGTCTCCAAGGCACAAAAGTGGTGTTTTAAAGATGGAAAAAGCTGCAATTATGGATGGAGACGGAGCATGATTAGAGGGACTCAGAGCCATATAGAAAAAGGATCTGACATGAACTATATGATTTGTGCAGCGAATGGTCCACAATGTTCTTAATCACAATATTCATGTTTCTTTTCTTGGAAACGGTATAAATGGTGAAATTGATACATTTCCTCTAGGGCTTATTGTTGACAATTGCACAGCTAATCAGCACAAGTCTCCTTGTTAAACTTTGTGAACTGCAGCCTATGCTGTGAATGTAATGGAAGAAGTCATTGCTTCGTCTTTAATTGTGTGTCCTGGAGAGTTGCAGCGCTGGTGTTTCAACAACTCTAACCAGATAAATTAATGACTTGTTGCAATATCAGCCTTATATGATATACATATCTCATTGGTGTTATTTCCATTTTCCACGTGATTTCCATGTAAAAACAGATGTGAAGGGCTTCGAAGCACAGACCAGACTATGGACAATGCAAACAAGTATCCATATTTTGCAAAGCCTACAGATGCCAGAACTCTGCAGTGTGGGTTTTCATTTCTAAGTTAAGGTGATGTGAATAGAGATTTGGACAGCAGGAGGTTACAAACAGGAAACACGGTAACTTGGTACTTTGCATGGTTGGCTTTCTCCTGCAGGACTCCCGGCAGGACTTTCTCCTGGGTAATCTCTGGGTTCTCTGGTTTTCTCTCACAGTCTAAGAAAGATGAATGTCAGTGTTGATTGGAGAGTCTAAATTGCGAGAATGGTGTGTGTGTGTGTGTCTCCTGTGATGGACTGCTGATCTTCTCAGGGTGTATTCTCTGCCTTTGCCCTATGTGCCGTGGAGATAAGCCCCAGCAGACCCATTGTGACACTGTAGAGGTATAAAGCAGGAAAGTAAATGGACGGATGGAAGATTACAAATGGATTTATTAGATGGACAAAGCTTGCAAGGGTAACAAAAAAAAGAAAAACACACACACACCAATGGCTTCCATCAGTTGGCTCTTTTGGTCATGGGGTGGTTGCCATAGTAGACTGTAGCCTGTCAGGAGTCTATTGCAGCCTAGTTTTAGATGGATGAGGCCCGATAATGCTGGTGAGCAAAGACTTAGTAGCTGCATATGTTCCTCTCAGCTGCCAAGATCAAACTCTTTCCCACTTTGCACCTGAAGGTGTTGTCAGCATTTTCCAGCACACATACAAGCACAAGTTCATCACAGGGCACACACACATACACACACACAGACACACAAATCCACCATTTGGCCTCAGTGAGACACAGGGGGAGATAATATTGGACACGTCATGTTCAAAACCATGACCCCAAATACTGTTAGTGTCGGCATTAGCAGGAAGAGGAAACCAAGTAATCGGTTATAGCAGGTTTAGATTTGACTGCGCGAGTTGTGCCGCACAGCTGTTGGATTTAGGCGCCGGAGCGAGGCCTCGGCAACAGCCCCGAAATAGCGACATCAGGGTGACAGTAATGCATACATTGTAGAAAATCTGTGTGAGGAAATTTGGCAGGTGAGGAGACAGGACAACAGGCCGAGAATGGAAATGAGAGACGGCGATAGCGGGGGCGGAATAAGAAATGCAAAAAAGATTGAAAAGAAAGAGAGCAAGAAAGTGGACGACAGCAGAGGAGAAAGCAAAGGCGATTATGTGACAGAATCAGCGGGCGCTTTATACAGCCGCAGAAAGGGAAGTCTTTCAGCGGAGGTGTTCCAATGTGTGTGTGTGTGTGTGTGTGTGTGTGTGTCTTCGAGAGAGCAAGCACTTGTGTATGTGACCTCGTCTGCGCACGGGGGTATGTGTGTGTAAGAAAGCTGTCAACTACTCCAGGCGAGAGAGTTCCAGTAGTGTGTCAACCTAATGGGCAGAAACTGGGGCATGGTGAATTATTCAACAGCTTTTTAAGGCGGGAGAGGAGACGCTTCCGATATCTTCCTCCAGGAGAGAAGTAAGGACCCTGCTCTCGTAACGCAGACACATGCACACACACGCACTCTGCGTCAGACAGCCATGCCATCAGTTCAGTCTCCGGCAACAGGTCCTAAACTCTCAGACTTAATGCTCTTGTTTCCAAAAAACAAGCAGTAGCAGCAGGTAGCTCAGAGCCCTCGAGCTTCCCTTCATGTTAGCTAAAGGAAACACACAAGTTGTTGAGAAACTCTGCCACCGGGCAACTCACTTACACCGATATCAGAATCATCCCTGTGAGAGGGAGAGATTATTGGTGAGGTGGCACTTATTTACATTCCATTATCCAGCACCTGCTGCTGCAAGTGCTGAAAATAATCCCCAAAAGATGTGATTTTGAACATATTGCATTTAGATAATATAAATCATTTTTAGCTGGCGTCTTGGAAATGGTGACCCAGTTTAATAGCGTCAGTGTCGCTTGTCACTAATGGGGTGTCGCTGGGGATGCTTACAGTAAACAGCGGTGTCACAAAAACATTTGTAACTTCATCTCTGGACTAAAATCACATTGGTTTATTTTACGGAGGCATAGGTGCTTCCACGTGGTTTCGCACAGTGTTGCAATCCCGCTCTCATGAAAGTCCAGTAATCTTGAGATTTTCTTGCATCATGGATTAACATCGACTTCAGCCCACTTAAGACGCTGCGCAACCACAGGTAAGTGACAGCCGACTGAGAAGGTCAGTTTTGGTTCAATCACAGGGCATTAAATGATGAAAGAGCCTCATGATTGTTTGGCTGTGTATCTTAAAAGATGTGTGAAGAGTTTCAAACTGACTACGCTCATGTCATGAATTTAAGATCCCCTAATTCAGAACAGTAAGTCTTTCTTCTGGATTTAAAGACACTGACGTTGTGCAATCACTCAAATAGGTCCAGATTTTTTGTTGTTTTTTTTTTGTTTTTTTTGCTGCAGCTTGTCACAAGTTGCCCTAACTTGTGGCAGCTGTCAGAGGCTTTTGACAGCAATCTAGAGAGGGAAAGGGAAACAGTCAAATTTGATTAGCAGAAACAACACAGTGCCAAGGTGCAGGCATCTGCACAGACACACGCGCCACGACAATGGGCATTAGCACCAATGTGGCAACAAGATAAAACATAAAAAAACAACAGTTTTGCAGGTCACCTCCTGACTGGGACAAAGCGCCCACCCGAAGGTCTCCCTCTGTCCCTGAACTTGCAGCTGCCAAAGAGTCAAACCTTATGTAACACATGACATTTACAACGAGGTCCAGCTCCCTGTCTACCTATCCGCCGCTCTCTCATGTGTCCCCCGCCCCCTACTCCCCAACTCCCCCCCAGCCACCCCCCCCCCCCCCCACTCCATCCCACCTCCCTCCACCCAGCTCCTCTTTTTCTCTGTCCAATCTGACTCACTGACATTTAATTAGTTGGTGAGTGGAGGACGTCTCACCACATCAGTCCTGTAGTGTGGCTGACCTTTTCCGACTGGGTCACTCATCTGCCATTAGAGCACCACTACTACCACACACGCACACACACACACACACACACACACACAGTTTTGTATTTCTATCCTTGTGAGGACACTGCTGCTGCGCATCGCCCAAATTGCCCTACACCGACCCGTACCGCGACCTAAACTTTCAAGCACTTAAATCAAATGTGAGTCCTTTCATTTAAAGACAGCTGATAAAGGACACAAACGCATTCCTGCGCTTTTATCTGTGGTGAAAAGAGGCAGCTGGTGATCTAGTAATTGACAATAAGGTGGAGCTTCCTTTGCATAAGTGAGATGAGGTCATATTGTTCATTTGTGATGCAGCCAACCTGCATGCTCCTCTTTGTGTGAGCATGTGGGTGTGTGCATTGTCACCTCGATACAGGCTGTTGTTGGTTTGATGATTTAGTGGATGTTGTGTGTGTGTGTGTGTGTGTGTGTGTGTGTGTGTGTGTGTGTGTATGTGTGTGTGTGGAGGCTCCCTTTCAGTCGATTACATCACTCTAATCATTGATCATAAGGGGAGACTAACAACAGCTTTCCTTTCATCTTTGGTCAGTGCAAAATGCCCTTTGGAACACGCATGCGTGCAAAAAGCTTATATACACACAAACATACACGCGCACACACTCACACACACACACACACACACACACACCTGCGCATGCAGTCAAAGCCAATCAGAAGTTTCCACTTCTGTCTCTCTCCACTTCTCCTCTCCACTCTTCGGTGCTGACATATCACCCGGCAACATCAGCTGCCAGACACCTCCTATCAGGATCGGTTTGGAGGCCTTTTAATCCGCCCTCTAAAGAAGTCTTTCCTGTCAATGGAGGGAAACGTGACCCCAATACCAAGAGCAGAGGAGGGAGAGCAAGTGGAGGGAGGGATGGAGGGGCGAGGGCCTGGCAGAGTGAGCTACCCAACTGGCCCTGCATACCAGCACTGGGCATCAGCCCAGACTGCTTTTTTTTCCCCGTCTTTTTTTTTTTTTGCAGCCAGAGAGGTTTGGAAACATCCTTGGTATAGACATAGATGGCAGGCGAAACACAGCTTCATCGTGAGGGGGTGGTAAGACCGTGGATCAGTGCACGGGAAAGTGGAGGTCATCAAAGATATGGAAAGGAACAGGGGCAGGCGGCTGAATATAGAGAGAGGAGAACATCAAAGTGCACCTTTAAAGATTCATCTCAGATGAGAGTTTCATGAGTGACCTTTTAACATATTTTGAATTGTTTTTGTAAAGCATTCTGCTCCTTCAAAGAATTACTTTTTTTGCCCTCATTCATAAAGATCCCGCAATGACAGGATGTCTCAAAAGTTTAGTGATCTTTACTTGAGATTTTAGGCTCAGCACATAGCCTAAATTTACAGTTTGAGAGTGTATATATCATCTTCAGCTTTTTTGTCCACCATGAAATGATGACATCCATGATTTCCTCTCATTTAGCTCTGATTTGCTTATGTGAGAGTTTTTACTGGTCTGGTAGATTAAAATGTTTTGTTTCTCTTTTTTTTTTTGCAAAACCTGTTGATCATAACGACACTAATGAAAGCACTGAGAGAGAAGGAAATGAAAGTGGAACTTCTGATCCACAAAACAACGATCAAATAAAAAAAAATAACTGAACAGTTATGTGATATTTCCCTGTGGGCTTATCACTGTAAGCACAATATCACACTTAGTAATTAGCGATGATTCTAAACCTCTATAAATTCAACAGTGTGGAACAAATACAGATACCTATGTGCCTTATTGAAAAATGGCACAGATCAAATTTCTCACATCGACCGCAGGAAGCAAACTCTCCTGTTGACTGTCTCAACTTGTAAAACCCATCTCTGCACATATGGTGCTCTGTGGCACCTGATTTGACACTCCTGAAAAAAGAATGGAGGTGCTGGGAGCCGTCATTACGGCCTCTCCATCATCATGTCACCGGTGTGATGTTTGTCGATGTGTCATCTCTCTCTGCGCCTTCTCCATCCATCTGTTTCCAAAGGAGCCCAGGCCAGGCCTTTACATCGTCTTCTTCGCCCCCCCCCCCCCCCCCCCCCCCCCCAAACCCCCTCCCACCTCATTCCATTCTCTCAAAACCCAGAGCACTCCACAACAGCACCGTCCAAGTATGCAGCAAAGACGGTTTCTTTTCCAACCAGTGGATCGGGCAGGTTTCCCAGGCAGGCATGGTGAATTAATCAAAAGATTCACCTGGAGCATTGTCTGCAGGGAGAACACTCTTGGCCCTTCAAGGCACTTGTTCGCCCACCACTCCACATGATGTCCAAAATACTCTGTAATCATAGTGAAAACCACCAACTACACAGCCATGAAAACTGCTCCATTTGGAGACAAGAAACTCTGACACCTCTGCCAAGCTGCCAACTAATGTGTGCAAACAACAACAGCAAGAAAAGTGTCACTGATCCCTTTGATATCAGACAGTCTGAAACCCCCCGCAGAGCCCAAAACAGATAAACTGAGGCGGGCCGGGGCGGCCCAGGACACCGCTCCTGCCTTTTCACAGCAGATGACACCATTAGGTCAGAGCAGACTGTTTCTCCATCACTCCTCCATCCCTGTTGGTCCAGTCACTTTCAGACCAGGCGGTCAGACAGACGTTTTCAGCCCCTCGGAGCCTCATTTAGCAGAGTAGTTGAGTAGCGAGCACGGGCCGTGAACAATCTGTCGCCAATGTAAATGTAGCTATCCCCAAACTGGGACCTAAGGCAAAAACAGTGAAGCAGTCGTCTTGAGAGTCAAATTAATCCAAGTAAAAACAACAAAACAAGCAAAACGAAAAAGGGATGTGCATCTCTGTGCATTTGGACGATGAACAACTCGAGATGCCGTTATAGCTGCAGGCATTTGCAGAGGGTGAACATCAGAGCACCAGCAAATGTGAATTATTTACATTATTTTAGATTTACAATTCAGAGTCATAGGCAGATTCTATCAGCTGTAGCTTATTGTAAATGGTTGAGGTAACTTTGACTTCAATAGCTGATAACACATAACAATGGCACATGGTGATACAGATGTGCTAACACCCAGGACTGTCTCCAAAGCAAACAGTATCAAACAGTATGAATGACATTCAGGAGTGTAGCATTTTTAATGTCATCTGCATGTTGTGCAAGCGACCCTGTAATGATGGCTCATTTTGCTACTTTGTCCCATTTAAAATAGGTTTATCCGTTTCCGTTGGTTTTCTGGTCTTAGAGTGGGTTTGCTTCAAAGAGACATCTAAAGTCTTTATATGGTTGTATTGCTCTCACTATAGTCCTATGCAAACAACACACTGAAAAATTCCAAAGCTTGACAGGCCTGCTGCGCCTTATTTGACAATCCCTTTCTGAGGAAGGGTTTCAGCACACAGTCAACTGTTCTTACATACTGTCAGGCCGGCCACCGGCTTATTTTCATGTCAAGTAATAAATGTCACACGAGCAAATTGAGGGGAAATTTCCACCTTGTACTGTACATACAGGCCACAACCAAGCAAAGGGTAATGACTCCCAACAGCACCCCTGAGCTGGATTTTTTTTTAAACCACTCATCTGCAATATTTCACGCCCTTTGACCCATTCAAAAGAATTCCCACCAGTTCCAGGGATACATCTTCAGTTCTGGTCTCTCATGAGCAAGAAGCAAGAGCGGAGCAAGGGCAAAGATAAAGGGCCTGGCAAAACATTTGTTATTATCATTTTATTTTAGATGTGGTAGTAGTAGAAGTCGTACTATTGACAAGTTTCATTTGGCAGCTGGAGTTTTACATTTGTCAACAATCTCCCAGTTCAACTGTGGCCATAGATAAGACAAGACATAGCCAGAGGCAACACGACGACTCTGAGATTTCAAGTCTCTCCAGAACTTCGCCCAGGGTAAGAATGATAAATGAAGGTATTTGGTATAATCCACTTGTAGTTATTTGACTCTCTCTACACCCGAGTTTCACGAGCAAGATTTGCTTAAAACGTGGAACCACGGTAGCACAAGCACATTTCAAGCTCAGCTGAGGCAGCGAATAAACTCGGTTTCCTCTGGTTACAAAATGAGGTGACATTTACCCAAGCTGTACATGTGAAGTGCAGAGAGCAGCGTTTCAAAACTGGTGCCACTCATCACGGATGCGGCAGCTGAGTGGAGTGGTGCGTGGGCCGTCCTTTAATCAGATGGCACAAGTTCAAGCCTGTGCGACAACAAACATTCGCCTGCTCGAGAGTCCTTGACGAGACACCGAGGCTGCAGCTCCAGGGGTGCTGTTCTGCGGTCGACCCTGATCCTGGGAGAAAAGAAAAATTAAACGACTCTGCTCATTACTAGCGGCACTATAAATCGTCCGTCCGAACCACAATGCCATAAAATAGCAAAATCAGTAAATCCAATGGCAAAGTACCTTGGATAAACCCAAGTCCTTAAATCAACCAGGTTTTGCCCACAGTTATTACACCACATTGATTCCCCACAGTGTTTCTGCAGCACTGTGCTTTTTGGACAGAATTTTTGGCACCGGTCCTCGCTGCATTCATTGCTGCTTGTTTAGCTCATGCCGTCGTACCTTTGGATTTGCTTTTGTTGTATTCGCATCAGCTCCACTGGCAGTAGAAGACAATTAATCATCCATTTTGTGGTTTGGATCTTATACCTTAGAAGCAAGTCTCTTCAGGGATGATCTGGCTCATTATGCTCCCAGTTTGAAGCTGTTTTTATGGAATGCAGTATTCTCTCTGAACAACACAACATGTGGACCCCCCGCACGCATGCATATTTGTGCTGTTTTTGAAAGTTGAACCATGTAAGGCAAGTTTTAGCGCTCGTAGCTGCACATTCGTATTTCCTTGGCAGCTGCATTAGTTGTAGTAGAGAGTCGGTAGAAATTCAGAGAATTAGAAATCTGCTGAATGAACATCTATTTTAATGCAGAGCGACAAATAGTATAATTGTTATTTCTTCATCTATTTTTTCTGTTCCAGTGTGTTAGTTGCTAAACCTGAAGTATGACTGGGTTAGGTAACTGTGAGAGACAAAAAAAACAAACTCAGGGTCAGCACAGACCTCCACAGATTGGACGGTCATTAGTGTGATCCCAGCCCTCTAAAGCCTACATGTCAAAGTAACCTTGGGCAAGATATGATGATGCTGTATCACCAGTGCACAAATGGTGACAGGTCGAGCAGGTGGAGTGTATAGGGTGCCACCTGCCAACAGTGCATAAATCTGTGTGAATGTGATCTGATCCTTTCGAAACTTTAGCGTTTGAGATGGGATTTGATTGAGTTTATAAAAAAGAAAAAAGAGAAGAGAAAAGGAGGTCTTTTTTGCTGTTTGGCAAAGAAATATGTCAACGTCGGTGGAATTCAAACGTGTCTTAATGGAAACAAATCCCTGCAGCCGTGGCTCAAACAGCTGTCCTCAAATGTTCCACCAGATTCTTTATCATTGAATAGTCCAGGAGCCTGACACATCAGTGTCCTTTAAAAACACTTTCTTGCTGTCTGTCTATGTCATCATCGTTTCGTTGGATGAATAGAAAATGACATGATAGAGGGGAATAAATGGTGTTGGAAATTCCACCCTGCGAAACAACACTTGCTGTGTGCTATTCAAGGCAGATGTATCTCCTGCCTTGACAAAAAAGTCTTGAAATAGTAGTCTCTGAAATGGTTTTGCAGTGTCTACTTCCTGCTTCACTCACCTAACGTGGGAGAAATAAACTTCTGGCCCAGGTGATAAAGTTGAGGATTTTTGTGGTGTGTATCCCATTACCAAATCCCTCAGCTCCCAGCTGCAACTCCTCCAGCCACAAAACCCAATGAGTAAGAACAGGAGAGCTTCATTAGGCCTATCCAGAAGTATAAAGTACAGAAAGTTAACTAACCTCATGCATGCACACATCAGCACTCCTCTTTATCTCCCTTGCCTTCGCCCTCCAAGGAGCTTTCTCCTGTGACTTGCTGTTCCAGAGGATGCTTCCAAAATGGCGGCCTGGGGAGCGCCGCTATTCCCCAGACTGCCGAGATGAGATGCAGGGTTCTCTCTCGTGAGCACAGGCGAGAAGAGGAGGAGATCGGCGGGAAGTTGTGCTTGCGCGCATGTGTGTGTTTTTTCCTCTTTTATTTTCCTAGCTTTCTCTGATCTGATCTGATGTGAAATCACAAATTGGCCCCTCGCCGCTGCCCCCTGTGTACATAACAGAACTCATTAAAGAGAGGAGGGTTATTAAAAAGTGATGGAGCGAGGGAGGACTCTGACAAGAAAAACTGATTCTGTTTAATAAAAGAGACGGAAGACGCAGAAAAGGGGGGGAAAGGAGAGACGACGCTCCAGAAAGAAACTTGCTGTGGAAAAGAGGCTAGGCATTGAGGGAGCTGTGACGAGAGGCGCTGCCTTTACTATTCACTTTCACGGATGGCTTGCACAAATACTCCAGATTCTTCTGAGGCTTTGGCCATGCTTAGATATTTATTTTCCAACAGATGATAACAGGGAATAGGACATCTTTTCCACTGGCTCTGTTTCTGTGCCCTACATAAAGACTGCGGCTGGGCTGAGACAATACGACACGGAGTCAACAACTCTGCCGGCTGCAGGGTAATCTTTACGTCGTTCCTCCAATCCTCAGAAGCCCCTTGAGGTTTATGGCTAAAAATACGAATCATATTACTGTTCACTTAAGATAAAAGCATTTGTTAAATGACCGTATCATAACGTCTCCTGTGCTTAGGGGCAGGAGCTGTGCAGGGGGCGCGGGTGTGTGTGACAGCAGCGAGAGATCTCCGGTGTTCGGCTTCATGGATGTTCATCAATAATTCAGCTGCTGCGATGGGGGAACACATACATGAAATGCGAGCAAAGTGTGTCGTGGAGGATTGGGAGGCAATGGAGAGATGGAGAGAGAGGAGTGGGTGGCAAAAAGTTTAAGAGGTGCAGAGATGAGGAGAGACAAAGAGGAGAACAAGCATGGAGTGTAGAGGTCTGATGAGGGGAGAAGGGTGGAGGAGGTGTTTTCATGGCGGGGGGGGGGGGGGGGTTGGTGAGAGTTTCTTCCAGGTTGTTTGTTCTCCAGAGGCGGCTGTGGATCCAGATGGACTGAGGCTGTGAGGGAACAGAATGTGCATCAATATTTACTTGCCTCCCCTCACTTTTCCCACCAAGACTAGAAAAAAAAAAAAAAAAGTAGAGCGCCGGGCAGAGTTGAAGATGTGGGAATGAGGACAGGCACATGTGAGAAATCAGATGTACATGTATCCTTATCTGTTCGTGTGCGTGTGCACATACCTGATCGCTGTGGGCGAGCACATGGCTGCAGGTTCTGCGGACAAACAAGAAGCTCCATCCATCTGTGGATGAGTGAAATGGAGAGAAGTGAGTGAGAGAAAGAGACGCGCAGAGGGAGGAAGCATGAGTCAGTGGCTGTCTGCTGGCTCCACTGCTCCTCTGTGAATCACCGAGTGCCAAGGAAGCAGCAATAACTGAGGAGACTGTAACCTGTGGCCTGCAGCGTCCCACCTGTACGCCTCGGCAGAAACCAAACCATCTGCCTCATCCTGGGTCCTCCCGAGGCCTCATTTCGCTAAACATTTCAAACACACAGCGGAGGTGTTAGGTGGTGCGCGCCGCTCCCCAAACAAATGTTGGACTTTGGAAAAAAAGAAAAAAAAAAGTCGATCGATGCCAGAAAGATACAAGTCACGGCCGGATCAACCTTCCAGGCAGCCCGGGGCAGAAAAATTAGGAGCTGGCTGCGATTAACCCGACCTTCCTCCCCTTCCTCCAGTGTGCATGGGACGGCGTGCGGGACCAAATCCGACGCCGTTTATCTGCTAAGAACATTACGTTTATCTGATATCTGACAACAACTCAGCGCGGCCTGCGCCCCACCCCCCGGCAGCTCAGGTGATAACCTCAATTCCGCCGTTGCCCTCACAATGTAGCAGACATCCGACGCCGCCTTTAAATCAGGACGCTGAACTTTCCTGCTCTCTCTTTTGCCGACGTGCGCTCCGTCCTCCCGAAAAGCGGCGCTGACAGTCGCTGCTGTTAACGGAGCGTTTTGAAAGCCCCGCCCTGCCCCGGCTCCCACCTGTCAGCGTGCTTCAACGGCAGCGCTTGTCGGATTGTCAGACAGCATCCCCGCTTCCCCCCCCGGCAACTTTTCATCCCCGGAATCGGGGTCGGCCTCGTGCAACAGTTTTTGTAACTTTCTTCGACTGACAGCATGACAATCAACCCGCCCTCATGCTGTGACTGGGCCGGAGTCAGCTGGAGTGTGTGTGTGTGTGTGTGTGTGTGTGGAGCCGCTGCAGCTTGGATAATGGAGCCCTGAAGACCGAGACACATCACATTCATATTTTATGTCACATTCTGCTTCTATGGAGATCCTCCTTTCTTTTAGGTACTCTTTGAGGTCTAATCTTCTGAGCTGCCTGAAGCACACATTCACAGACCAATAGCCACACAACCACAAGGATCTTTAGCACTGTTAGAGCTCTGGTCAATTGGTTTCCAGGTCGGCAGTGGGAAAGTGTTCTTGGGGGGCTTGTGGCTCAGGAGGTAAAGTGGTTGTCCACTGGTCACAAAGAGTCCATGACTCAACCTCTGGCACTTGGCTCTACATGCTCAAGTGTCCTTAGATAAATTGGTGCTGTGCCACCAGTGTGAGTGTGAACGTCCTGAAAAGTTGTTTGCCGTTAGCATTCAGACAGAAATGGTGACAGAGAGTTGATTTCTCATGCAGTGCTCTTTGTTTTTGTCTTCCCAGAAAATAAACGTAAGTGAGCACCACATAATATACTGCATCTTGCTTTGATGAGACTGTCTGTACCCACTCTCTGCAGAGTCACTGCTCAGTGCACACATCCACCGACAGGTGTGAACAAAATTATTTTTTTGCATAATATGAACACTCCCTACAGTAAATCATATGCAGCCAAGCCAGGATAAGGTCCAAATCATTTTATGTGAGAGCAAATGCGCTCCACACATCCCACATGAATGAATTGTAATGAGCTAATTTGAGTGTTACTGTAGATTATTGCGTACGTTTCTCCATTGGGGGTGTTTGGCTGCGAGTGTGGGTTGACTATAGTCTGCATCCATATGCAGTTTTAATGTGTTTATTTCATAATTAAATCAGTGTGCTCTGCGTGATTGTTCATTTATAGGACAAAATGTAGTATCTCCCGTCATTCATGCACTATTTGCATCCATTATTCCCACGCTCGCGTGAAATTAACTGCATTGGGAAAAAGTGCGACGCAAACAACATTTGTGGCTCATTTATCTTTGTTCTTTAATAATCCTGCAAGTATACGCACAGGACATGACGATTTAGAAAAAAGACAACGTGCTAGGGTAGGCACAGAAAGTCAGGGACGATGCTCACTCAGGCGTCCCCTCTGCGGACATTGACGAGCAGACCCAGAGGACCTGGAAGTGGAAGCAAGCTTTGACCGGCGAATGAACCTGGTTGCAGGTGCTCAACCGTAACACCAACAGTCAATGAGCCGGAGGAAGGCAACAGGCAAATAAATACAATTAGTGCAAATTTGCTTTGACAATTAGCAGCGGCTACCTCGGCTCACCTTTTGTTGGCTCCTTAGAGGCAAACTGCAAACACCCGCATCATATCCATCCCTTTCAACAACTTAATGATTATTTAAAACATGTGTGGCTTATTTGAGAGATGTAGGACACGCAGAGACGACTAAGAATAGCTTCCCAACGCTGTTATCATAGTGCTTATAGCGGATGCTAATTTGCAACACCCGTTCCTTGCAGGGCTTTTGTAAAGTTAAAAGATTAAAACAGCGAGGTTAAAAGAAGGTAAACTTACTCAGCAGGATGTAAAACACACAATTCACTGAAAAGCTCACCATGGGAAGATGCTTGCTGCTGAATTAACCGGGATCTAAGGGCACTCTTGAAAGTCTGCGATCAGGGCTTGACTTCTAGGACTTTGTACCTCAGTGAAGATGTTTTGCAGAAACAAACTTTTCAATTGCCTCTTTAAGCTGCTCCGGTGGAGCAGTAATCTCTTGATGTATTTGCAGAGAGGCTGAGGATTAAGTCCATTTAAACACACGCTTTACATTATAAAAATCAATAAAGTCTGAAAAACTCTGAGCGTCTCGCATCGCCTAAAACATGAAGCAGTGACGCCACCCGGTTCGCTCTTTGTCAAAGCCCTGCCTCATGCTACATGAATACAGTACATTTATCTTCAACGATCTTGCTGGCCTCATGACTTTCCGCACGGGCTGGATGTGCAAAGCCAAGGTCACGCTGTGCGGCTGACAGGAGGGCGATGAATAGGAGTAAACAGAGATGGGTTAGGTTACCTCTGTGTCTCCTGTGGCTGCATGTAGCATCAACGCTGCCGTGTCCATCTTTATCTCATCTGCTCCAGTTCCTCTGGCTTTGAAGGGCACGCCTGCTTGCATGTCAGACATTAGAGGTGTGTCTGTGTGTCTGTGTGTGTAAATACACGTGTGTGTGCGTGTGTGTTTGTGTCTTGATGTCTTTTTCTTGGAGGCGGAAGCAGGCAGAGGGCGGCTGAGTCATGTGGACTTCGATGCTGGGAGTGTGTGTGTTTGTGTGTGTTTGAGTGTGCGAGCGCGTGTGTGTGTGTGTGTGTGCACTGCGTGTGAAGTGGAGACAGGGAGAGAATAGAGGCACTCGTCTGTATAATGGAGTAAGAACTCAGCCAGCTTCTAGGAGCCTTCATCTGTCTGCTGCTGCTACTGCCGCACCAAGACACACACACACACACACACACACACACACACACACACAGACGCACACAGACAGACAAACACACACTCCCTCCTGGCCCACAGACCTAACCAGACCAGCTGTAATTTGTCATTTGGCTGCGAACTGGGCCGTCGGCGCTGGGTTACTTTTAGCTTCTGGCTTGATGGTAATCCCTCCCTTTGAAGGCCGGCCAATCCAATCCCATGGCTGACATTGCCAGGGAGGACTACACCATTGTGACCTTTATGCAGCACCAGCTAATCTTTCCACAACAAGAGAGAGAGGGAGAGTGAGAGAGAGAGAGAGAGAGAGAGAGAGAGAGAGAGTTAGGGAGGGAGGGAGGAGAACAACTGGCCACAAGTTCAACAAGCTTACTTGTCCTCCATAGCTCTTTTCTCCTCTCTACTTTGCGGCATAAAACACCCAAAGCCTTTTTCTTCCCCCAAACATCCCCAGTCTAGTCATCTTATTTTAGGAAAATAGAGGTAAAAGTCACACAGCTTTGTTAGTCACTTGACATTTAGTAAATCCTTATGTTTCTGCCTGTGGCTCCATGTGTGTAGCAGAGTTGACGTGTGCTCTGTTCGGCTCCCTGTCAGCATTTGGCACATTCACGAATGCTGTGTCATTTAGGGCTTTTTCACACCTTGTTGGTTCAGGTCACTTATCTCCGTGGCTTCACCTTTACCTCTGGCAGCCTGGACAGCAGCTGGACAGAAAAGTTGTTGAGGGAGACGTGCCATTTATGCAGCATTACAAAGGGGTCCTCGAATGAAAAAAAGCAAGTCTGGCAAAGATATATGGCAGGTGTTAAAACATCATTGATGCATAAATTTAGAATTTTAAAATGTAGCTACAAACTGGGTGAATCTGAGAAATGAGAAAGAGAGCGTGGCATACTTTGAAAGGTTCACAATATTGCACTGCTGTACTCTCAGGTATGCAAGTAAAGGAAGAAATGAGATAGTAGCAGTTTTGTTAGGTTTCTGGTAAAATGTCGGCGTAAACGCTCCTGCTTCTTTCTCAGTGTCTGATTCCTTCTCTGATTCTTATTCAAACATATAAGGCTGGATATATACATCCAACGCATGTCTATTCCCTCTCTTTACTGGAACCTCAGGGGGTCCAATGAACTGACAAAGTAAATGCCTCATGGAGGTATCCCCCCTCCCTGGACCAGGATCTGTTCCCACTTGCCAGTCCCCTCCCACTCCACTCCCCACATCCCTCCTTCACTCTCACTCATCCCTCCTTCTAATCTGTCACAGAAATAAGACAGTCTGAGTATCTTACCAGATATGAATCTTTTATAAATTCAATCCATCCATCCATCACGTATTTCCTGTTTATTTCTGTTTCTCTGGATTTTAATTTTACGGCTGCAATTCTCATCCAGTCTGTCTACCTGACATAAACTTATTGTATGTCTGTTTGCCCAGCCTGCTATTCTTCTGAAGGTTTCCTCTTTTTTTTTTTTTTACTCCAGTAAATGCTTTTCAAATCTGTCTAACTTTTGGATGGTTTTAAACTCAGTTAATTGAGATACTGAATAGACATCATAATTATTTGATTAATTGAATGATTGATTTATTCCGTTTTCCTTATTGGTTACCAAGTTCTAACTCTCACCAGTGTGTTGCTTTTGTCTTTGTCAATAAACGGAAAACAAATGTGCCAAATACAACTCTGAACATCTATCTCACTTCAGAGGATCTTCCTTTGAATCTCCTGGCGCTGGTGGAAGTAATTGCTATCCAATGCATCATGCGGAAGCGACAACACAACAATTTGGACCCAAACAAACACTCTTGTCTGCAGACTGGAAAATGGCAAGGAGAGCTAACAAACAGCGCTGCGGCCGTTTGTGGGGGAAGCATCAATAAAGACGATCTCTCGCTCTCTGGCAATTCATTTGTTTTGAACTTCGCCCCCCCCCCCCCCCCTTCACCACCACCACCAGTGCTTCATCTCTTTTGTTCCTGCTAGACCGGGCCGAGAAGGGGTGTGGGCTCAACATGAGCTCGCATCAGCAGGCCCCCTCCAATCTCCCGCCATTTGCCAGCATGGTACCAATCAACACTTTACTCCCACCCCACCGAGAGGCAACCGACTCTGAAGGAGACAGAAGGGGACCTGGTGTGATGGTGATATGGAGTGCGTGAAAGAGAGAAAGAGAGAGAGAGAGAGAGAGAGAGAGAGACAGAAATAGAGACAGAGAACATGGAGAGGCAGGGAGGCAGCTCCTTGTTGAGCATCCTAAATTTACCTCGGCGCTCAGGCTCCCCTACTGCCTTCAACCCTCTGTCAAAAGATCTGCGCCTCTGCACAGCCCTGACACACACACACACACACAACAATTAAAGGTACTGTAAAATCTTTGATATTACCACTGCTTTCCAAACACTCTCCCAGATTACACTCAAAATTAAAATAAAGGTATGAATTAAGTGGATATCTCGACTATAAAAAAATGTTCAATGTTCTATCTCTCAATATATCTCAAGAATTATAACTTTGGATATAAAAGAGCAAAGTCAAATTACTCTCCTGTGAATAGTTATCTTTTTCTCCCACGATAACTGCCGCTGTTCTTTCATATATTTCTCCAATTTATCATGCTGTTTCCTTGCTGCCCAGCCCCTCTCCTCACAAGAGTCCTATTGATCCAAGCCATTGGAATGATAAATGCACTCTTTTACCCAGTGACCAAATTTACAAATGAGGCCGTAAATGACTATGTAGATCTGGTCTTTACATAGAAAATTGGTAGAGAAATGAAAATGTGTCATTATATATGTCACTATAGAGAACTGGGGTTGAGTATCCCATCTAGTCAGATGTTTTAATATAACAAGTCAATAAACTGTGATTCACTTCTTCATTTGATTCAACGGATTACTTTCTTACAGGAGAAGTATTTCACTTTCACACTCTGACTGACATCATAACAGTATTTTAAATATATAATGGAAAATAAAAGTGGAACCTGCGTACCCAGCTCCAAACAGATCTGACAACAAAACTCAAATGACTGAGTACTGTGACAGATTGTGCAACTGCTGTCCAACTATAAACGGACAGCAACACAGCAAGGAGGGAGGGGAAGCCTCACAGTTTCTCCTCGACCCCTGTTCGAGGGGAACCTGCCAGCTACTGTATAATCACACCGCTGCTCTTCGGAGTCTTCTGCGGTCAATTTCCTGCACCTCTCAGGGCAGCACAGTGTTGTGCTCAGGCACGCAGCTTGTTAACTTTTCATAGGATTACATAGTTGCACCATTTGCATTAGCCACGCTCCGCAGGCAGCATTTGCACAATCAATGTTTCACATGTTGACAAGCTCGAGCCTCATAATGTGGGTTATTAAGTGCATGGAGAATGGTTTTTTTTTGTTAGTAAGTTGTAGCTGATTTACATGAATTTGGTGGACGGGCCAAGAAGCCAAAGAAGTTTCAGAGGGTCTTCAGATAGTTTTGCAATCTATTAAGATGAAATCTTAAAACATGTACTATTTACTGGAGTACATAGTAGATCGCAAAGTATGGACCAGAGAGTAAAGAATAGGTGCACAAATGATGTATGTCAGCAAATCATGTAATTTTATATATATATATATATATATATATATATATATATATATGTTGCGAGTGCACCTGGAAAGTTTGATTCAAGTATGAGTTAGGGAAACAGACAGAGGGGAGAAAATAGACTTGCTGAAATAGAGTTAAGTGAAAAAGAAGACACTTCGGGAGCAAAATGGAGAGGCAGCGATATTAGATCAGGCAAATATTGAGCAGCAGAAACAGCAGAGACAAAGTGACGAGGTGAGGGAAGAGATCACCGCACCGGAGAGAGCTCAGCAGAAGCAGCAAATGACAGCACCAGCTATACAGTGTGTGAAGGTCTCCCTCGCCTCTGCCCACAGCCACCAGCAACCCCCCCCCCCCTCCACCACCACCACCCGACTGCTGGAGTACAGGAGTGGAGGGAGGGCAGGATGCAGCATTTGGTCACTGCACAGAGCGCTGCAGCCTACCAAAACAATGTTGAGGCAATCAGAGCTAATTGCACACTAATGGTTCCCTCTCCACTTTCCTCCTCTAATTGGTTGGAGCACCATCTGCGCACACACACACACACACACACATACGTAAACACACCCCCATCGTGCGTCACATATACACAAGCAGCATCCTATTCTCACGGCGTAAGCATCTTAAGCAAGCATCAATTAAGCTCTCAACATAATGTACAGGTCTTGGAATTGAGAAAATAACACCATACATTACAGCCAACTAGAAGAGGGAGGGATTCTCCAACAGTGTGTTCAGTCATCCAAAGGCGGGTTGGAGGGTGTGTGGAGGGAAGCATTTACAGTTTAAACTGCCAGTGAAACCTTTAGCGCGTTTGCATTGATTTTTGCCTTCAGAGCAGAGCGGTTAAAATAACCCTATAGTCATTTGTTACGATAAATAGATTCAGCTTTAACGGGAGGAGTTTTCTCGCCACTCCAACACGAGCGCTGACGAGCCGGTTATTGCAGAGGCTGACGGATCTCCCTGTCACACGCTCCATTTTGCCCTCATCCTGCACACATACACACACACACACACATACACACATATACACACTCAGCCCCCCACCCCGCCCCAACACCAAGATGGCAGAGAGGCTGTGGAGGCGCTTCATTGTCAGGAATAGCTTGTCATCGCTGTCGTTCCGGCGCCTCCTCTCCCATGGATCAGGTTTCCTCCCTGCAGTTCTTTGTTATCACTTAGCAGGAAATCTTTTTGGGCTGCGCAGTGTGGAAACCATCGCCGCAGGCAAAGGTGAAATGGGTACAGCAGGGAAAGTGCTTTATGTGCAGCCGTCGCCATGGAAACCACCTTTACACAGGTTCTCCCCTCGTCCGCTCACCTTCCAGGATTTCGAGCGACTCGCTCGCTTAATTGACAGATTCTGACGCACGCACACAAAAGCACAGACACACACACACACAAACACACACACGCACACATATAAACACAGGCACACAAAAGCTGTACTAGAAAATGATTAAATCCGTTGCCCACCTGCTTCTTTACACTCTGGCAACCACTTCTTCTGTTTCCTGTTTACTGAGACTCTGTCCACACCACCATCTGTCCATTTTTCCTGTTTGCAGAGAAAACATAATTTGAACAGGTAGAATACTTCTCTTTTCCAAGTGCTTCACGGGGTGTTTTGCATTTTGTTCAATAATTAACACGCACACAGTTCACAAACTACTCACCTCTGCAGTCCCATCCACTCACCCAGGTTTTCTCTCCTGTTTGTCTGTTTTGTCTGTTCTTGCTTTGTGTATTAGTGACCCAGTTATTTGTGGATGTAAGTTAATATAATAAGTTGATAGTTACCTTAGATTCTCTATTAGTGAGACCGTGGACAGTCAAACCTGGACGACCCCACACACTTCCTGATTTTAGATTGTCATGTGATTGTGGAGACAACACAATTGATTGGTGGTTAGCTCTGTTGCCTCACGATAAGAAAGACCTGGATTCAAGAGCCTTTGTCTGGAGTTTGTTCCATTTGTGTCTACGTTTTCTCTGATTTCCTCCCACCATCCAAAACATGCATGTTTAGGTTGACTGGAGACTCTAAATTGTGTCTTTGAACACACATTTGCACTTGGCCTCACACAATGCTCTGGCTCAATTCTGATGCCACAAAACCACATCCTTCTGAGCTGACACAAAGACATGCAAAATGACTGACTTTACATCATCTCACACTTGTCAGCTCGGAAAAACCAAAGTGCTCAAATGTGGGAATAGAAATTGTCACATTTCTTGTGGCAAATGTGGCAACAACTTTTCTCATGTATTTCAGTCATTAAGAGATGAGCCAGTGTGTGGGTGTATCTCCATGTGAGCGTGTGTGTGTGTGTGTGTGTGTGTGTGTGTGTGTGTGTGTGTGTGTGTGTGTGTGTGTGTGTGTGTGTGTGTGTGTGTGTGTGTGTGTGTCAGCCTTGCATAGTTGGCCGGAATTTTCTTTTTGGTTCAATAGACTGATCTGCAGTGGGTATTAGGGCTGGGCCTTTGTGTCTTTGACCATTTATATGAGTGTGCGCGCATGCGTGTGCAGTCAGCTGTTCTCTAACGTGCCACAGTGCTCTGCACCTCGTCCCTGACTGTGACAGGAGCAGATGTTAAAGCGGGCGGCAGCCGCAGGGCTTAGAACATAACTCCCATCAAACATAAGTGTTTCCCTCCTCTGAACGGTGGCTATGGGGCCAGCCGGGCTCTTTATCCAGGCTCCGTTCTCTTTGTACATCAGAAATCCTCTGCTGATGCCAGGGTTGGGAGGAGGGGAGGTAAATGTCAACTCCCAAACTGGGACAAAAAGTTCCACTCCGCTTTGTCACACAGGATCTTCAAAAGCCTCCTTCTCATGGTGCTCCTGTGGAAGCGGCTGATTGGAGCTTCAAGCTACCACTTGGTTTCTAATGCACAATCTGATTTGGACAAGTAAATGTGAATCGACACGATCCAGGATCAACATCACAACCACAAGTACTTCATGCATGCAAATTACAACCCACAAAGCAAAGCAAAACAAAAACATAAGACAATCAAACAACAGTCACAGGCTTGGCAACAAGCTGCCTCTAAGTTTGTTAAGCTTTGAGGGTAGAGTTAACATTACCATGGTGAAACACCTGTTTTGTCACTAAAATTTGTTTCTCATTAAATAGCCCCAAAAGAGTGTAAATAAATACATAATGTTATTGCCCGACTCAAAACAGTTTAAAAAACAAGCTGCCATGTAGCCTGCTAGCTTAGCTAATGTTAGCTTAGCCTAGCAGGTAGAGTAACAATTCAGCTTCACTACAAGACCAGTAAGATGCTATTTGTTCCTCACAGCAATGCACATATACAATACACACAGCAATATTCATTCAAAGTAAATTGACTAGTCTTCACGACCACTCAAAGCCATTGTACAAACACAATTCAGAAGTCCATTCATATACATGTGGGAAAGCATGGGGTCAGTTTGGGGTTCAATATAAGAGGTAGGCTGCACAAAATTCCAAGAAAAAACGATTCAGGTCCAAGTGGGATTCAAACCAGGAAGTTTCTTGACAGAACCAGGAATTAGCATTATAGACATGCTAATCAACTTGACATGGTAGATCTGCTAACAACTCATACACCATGTGACCAAGGTTAAAAATAACCCAAAAGATTTGCGTTTTTTTTCTCCTTGGCGCTCATCTACACAAATGTTTCTGATTGCTCCGCTGCAATGTTGCTCGAGGACAAATATGTTAGCAATTAATTGAAGAACAACATTTACTTGGCAAAGTCTTACTGTGCGGTGAATTGTGAACATGTGCCAGGAATCCTGGGTAAATGGGACATCACAGATTAGGAAAGGCCTGAAAGGCATGTTGTGTGAGATTTGCTAGAGATAGGATGGGGATTTTTTTTTATTTTACCAGTGTGTGCTTTTGTCTTCCAAGCGTGTCTGACACAAACTCTTCTCCTTCTCCCTGTTCCCGAGAGGTGCACTTTGCACTTTCCCCATTACTTTCCTCACCTCGTCCACCTATAGCTGCTGTCACCCCTGAGTGCCAGTTTCAGGGAAACAGCAGGCCGAGGTTTTGAACCAGCAACCCCAGAGCCTCTGGGAGAGAGCATTACCTCTCTGTGGCATGCAGGTCCAGACCTCTTGGCAGAGCGTTCTGACGGAGAGCAAACACATGTAGCCAGTGGGAGTCGGCCCATCTGTCTCTGTCTCGGCTAGTGGCGGACGCACGCTCGCACACACCATTCCTCAGGAAAGTGAGACATGAGCCTGCACTGGCAGTGACAAACGAACTGCACAGCAAGGGAAAACCAGTCAGAAGATGAAGTGACCAATAGATCAGACAGCTGGGAGCCTCTCACTTGCCCTATCTCTCTCTCTTCCCCCCACTGTTGTTCAGCTTCCCCTCACGCCCTCATTCAACTGACAGGAGCCAAGCGGATACTTAAAGGGTCACTTCATTCTAAACATATAATGCTCTCTTTTAGCCACACACTGTTGTTCCACTTTGCTTGGGTTTTCTGATGAGGCCTGCATAGAGCTACACAGAAATTATAGATCTATATAAGCTATACAATATTACTGCAGTGTTTCAATACCGGGTTCTACTACCAGACCGACTGGGGGTTTGAGGTTAATGAGGCAGTTAAAATTCAGAAGAAAATTCCCATCATGTTATCTCAATGTATGCATTTGTTTTTCTTGCATCTAAACGACTCTGTCCTGTTATTGCCATACATTTATTTCACTGCACCAAACGGAATGAGATCAAATAAATTAACTAGCCAACTATTGTCAATTAGCAAGCTGTTTCCAGAAAAGCTACGGCTTAACATCAACAACAAGATGGCTTGAAAGATACATCGAGATCAAATAAATACTGTAGAAGTTCTTTTAGATATACTGCAATTAAAGTAATGTTTCAGATGCCAAGCAAAAGAGAACAATGCAACAATAATTCTCCATTCATGGTAACAAGCCATTGTAAATGAGGACACAGAAGTGCTGGATGTTTATGGCAAAAATATGTATTCATGCACAATAATATAGCCTTTGAGTTTCCTTGTAGATCTCAGTTAAAATATATGATATATAAATATATATTGAAATATATTTTCCTATAAATGTTTCTATAACTATCAGACATACTGAGAGTTTGCATCCACTAATTCCCCTGGTAAAGGTTCCCACTCCCACAGTTTCCTCAGTGCTGTACTTCAGGTGATGTGTCAGAAGGAGAGCTAAAGCTCCTGTGACTTACCAGCACGGCAGTGCAGGTACTTATGTCACAGCTTCCTTCCTCTGAATCAGTGATTTCCACCAACGCTCTGATGTAACTTTTCATTAATCTCTGCCAAAACATCAACACAATTCATCCCTCTCTGTCCTGTTCGGTTGTGTCTGAACTAGCTGTGACTGCTCCACTAGCCTCATTCTGTCAAGCAGGTAGCGTTTAACCCTCAGTGATCTGGGGCTTACGGGAAAAAGTGTTTCTCAAATCCAGCTACAAACGGAAATATTGAATAGATACAACATTGTTTCTGTATAATCCTTATTTACCGAGACACATTGACCCGCACACCATGGTCTCAAGCAAGGTTATAAACCATGGTTGGATTTTCTTTTTTTTTGCATTTTTCAATCATTCATGTGGTATTTCAGGGAAGTTTTCTGAGTTCTTTGCCAGTTACGTCCTCTATAGACTCAGCCAGGGACAAGAATCAAAATGTAATCAAATTCAGAGAGGCTTCTCTATTGGAATTGGGAACATCAAGCCAAAACTGACCCTGAATCTGTAAGTGAATTGATTTCCACTGCTGAATGCATTATGCACTTTCCACAAAGGCTACACTTGAGTTTCTGTCCATGGTTAGTGATGCAACCTACAGCAGTGTCCCTCAGAGACTTAACATCTCCATATATGTTTTTGAATACCCAGACGCATTTACTTCATTATTGTTCAAACCAGCCGTTTACCCTTTGGGCTGTGCATAAGGGGAACAGTTTCACACTCAAATTCATTGTTCCATGGACAACACAGTAAAGTTTTGTTATATTTCAAAGGTTATTTTTCCTTTGAAAGAAAGTTCTTCCAGTGTCATTTTCAATGCTGTGGGCACCACCAATGAAGTCCCAATTGGCTCCATTGTGGTGCTGATATCTGAAAATGGGAAAAAAAAAAACTGCAACTGTAGAACTGTGATATTTTTTGTTAGCTGTGTGAACCCTTTCTCAAGTCAAAAAAAGATAATCACACTACCATGACTATATATTCCATCTTTTTCTCCCCTCCTTTTCTTTCTGTCACTCCAAGTTATTCCTTGTGGTGATAAAGATGGAGAGATAGGTGTGTGTGCGTGTGTATGTGTGTCTGCGTTTGTGTGTTGGAGGGAGATGGGGGGGTGAGACAAAAAGAGAGAGGGACAGACTGTGAATGTGTGAGGAAAAGGCGGCGACGGGTTTCACCTAAAGCAGGATTCATTACCATGCATCTGTCAGAGCGCTGACGGAGGTCTTGTTGCCAATGGCAATGCGGAGGGAAGTTAAAAAGCATCAGCATCTCTCTCTCTCTCTCTCTCTCTCTCTCTCTCCCTTGTCTCTCCTCCACCATCTCGTCCTCTCCCCCCGCGCTCTCTGAGCGAGAACAGTTAAACACATCAGCATGTCTGTCATCACTCTGGCCTCGCCGTCTGCAGATGCCGACACAGCGCAGACAAGGAAAGTCCATTATCGCTTCCCTCTGTGTGACTATTTATCTCTCTCACCATCTCACCCTGTCACTTGGAAACCCACCCACCAGCCAACTAGGACTGTGGCGGGCAAAACATTGCATCACTTGTCTTTCTGTCCCCCAGTGACAACTGCTGAGCTCCCTACTTTTCTGACAGGATGTGTTTCTAAACATACTGAGCGTGTGAGGGAGTACTGTGTATGCGTGAGGAGGTCATGGTTGTATGGACTGAGCACTGCTGCCCTCTCCCCCAGTGGCTATCATCCATCACGCAATACATTTAATCCCAAAACTGTCCCAGCAGGACCCCTCAACAGCCCAGACTACGGGAATTTCGTAGAGGAGGCATGCTCAGGTGTTTAGATATAAAGAATAGGAAAAAGCATAGAGAGTTACACAGATCTTGGAAATGATTTGTCTCCTCTCCAAGAGTTTGATGGTAAGATCCACGTTATATTGATCTAGATTGTGAGAGCTCTGTGTCCATCGTGAAAAACCACATTCCCTCTCGCCAAGTCTGGCTTTTCTTTCCACGTGATTGCGAGGAGAAAACGAGAGAAAACTGGCTGTTTACCAGAGTGGCTGAAGTTACACGCTGGAGCTGTTTCTTAACAGATGATGATTTATCCATCCGCCCACTTCTGTGCAGCATCTCCAGCTGCAGTCTCTTCATCATTTCCTTTCTCTACAAGACACGGGGGCCAACGAGAGCAGGCTTTTTCCACTGTTGTTATGAATAATGTGCAACATGATGCATTTATATACCTAACAAACAAACAAATAATATATATATATATATACAACAAGCATGAGAAAAACATATGCAGTGCTCCCTGTCCACGGCAACGCTGGACCAGCCTGTCTGATTTTATTCATTTCTGTTACATCATTTTGTCATTAGTTTCTATACAGTTTGAACACCATGTACATATTAATTAGCTTCAACTGGCTTCAGCTCAAGATGCTGCTCAATGCACACATTCTGCTTCTCATCCGATGGAGCCAAGTTCTCGGTGCTCTCCCCGCGCTTTGAGCCTTTATGTTCTGTCACCAGTCTGTGCACACAGACACAGGTGTGACCGTGTAAATGTTTCATCTTACAAAATCACAACTCTTCCAGCAATTCATTTACACTTTTAAGTCATTTCTGTGGATTCCATGAAAAAAAAAGATTTTTCTAGACCAAAAACACAAGTTAATTGTTGTTCACCATCATTGTAGGAAAGGGATTCAGAATGGCAAACGGAATAATTTGCAAAAATAATTCTACTGCTTTGTGACTTAATAAATTTGTTGCTATTGTTGTGGCTTCACAGTAAGTCCCAGGTTTGACTGCAGGTCGATTATTGCTTAATGGCAATATGTGTTTGTTAGTTGTCTAATTCCGTGCAGTTGAAAATGATGTGTGATGTTTAATTTGATGTCAGTTAAAGGCTCGAAACGTATCCTGGTATGCAGATGCTGATCTTTCGGCGGTCAGACACTTGTGACACACTGAGAGGAGTTCACACAGAACACCTTTCAAAGTGGTATCTCAGATCTGTTTCGCTGCTCAAAAGTTTTCCCCCTTGATGGCGAGGACTCTTGGCGTATCTATCAAACTGCTTTGTAGCTCCACACCTGCTGGCTGTGACCCTCATTTAAACTACAAAAAAACAGTCTTTAATGGCAAAGTCGGTCCTATTTCAGCTGTCAACTCCTCAACTCTCCCCACGCACCTCCTTCTCAGCGCTTTGTAATGCTGAGGTGGGAACGTGGCACGTCTAAGTGGTACGGTTGACTGGTCAGGCAGGACAGGGTGTTGGGGAAAGGGCTTCTCCTATCAGGTAGGAGCTTCATCAGCACTGCAGGGACCTCTGCTTTCAAGTACGGGGCGTCTTGACAGAAAGCTTTAAGGAGCTGCTCTAAAGTGCCGGTTATCTTCAGAAGCTGAGATGGAGAGAGACTTGCACACAGCAGCACCGGCCTGTCACGCGTCCACAGGTACAGCGATGGATTAAAGCGAGGCAGATGTTGTAGAGCTGGTGCAGAAGTGAGGTGGAAAAAGGTGAGATTGGAAGTCAGGAGGAGGCAGGGAACAAACAGAAACAAATAGGCAGGAGAAAACTTTTGCGATTGTTTCGGGCAATAAAGCGAAAAGGAGAGAAGGGTACAGAAAGTTCTTACCTCTCTCCTCTGTGCTGTCTTTGTTCGGCCCAGACAAAGCATCGCCGGTTAAAGCAAAAGAGGCTTTCTTTAGCCGGGGACCTCTCTGTTTAGCTCTTTGCCTATAATAAAATCCTCGGAGAGAGTTGATCTGTCTTCGGTGAATTTCTGAGCCGAAAAACACCCCGGAGGAAGTGGCGCTGTCTCTGCAATCGTGGCGACCGGCGCGTGTGTGTGTTGTGTTCTTTCACCAACATTCACTCCCGTATTTATCTACATCACCAGACCCAGCTGCAGACCGCTGATTGGTTTTGCTTGAGTAATGAGCACAATCGACAGAAAGTACAATTTAATTAGGAGCCCCGGACGGCAACGCAGAGATGGAAGATACTGGGAGAGAACGGGGATGGCGATTAATGGAACAACGCCTTTCCAGTGTTCCATCACAGCAATCTGATTTATTAATTACCCGTGGCAGTGGGCTTTTTATCTCTGGCGTCATGCAAATTGGCAGCGGAGACACACTAGCATATCCGCGCACACAAAGGAGGGCAACATTCGATATCATGGCGAGGCTCGTCTTCCCTCTGGGTGATGTGGAGCTGTGTGACTCACTGAGAGTTTGTTTGAGTGAGGTTTTGAAAGAAGGTATGACTGACAGTATAGCACAGTCACACACACACACACACACACACAACATCATCAGACACAGCTCCCCGCGAACAGTCGTGATTTATTTATCTATTTTTGCGAGGTGAAGAGGTCACAGTTTGGGCGTCTGATTAAATGTGGCCTGCCGTCATGGCTGGTATTGACATCACAGCCCACATCACAATAAAATCCCACTTTAATATCCAGCTGCTGGATGCCTCTGGCAGGGATTAGGACCAGATTACGCTTGAGTGCCCCATGTGCCCTTCGTAGGATTCTGTATACCCACAAACGCAATTACTCAGAGAGAGTCAGTCAGAACAAAATGGCCCAGAGACAGAGACAACATAGGGAGATGTACTCTCCTGGCTTCCGCGCTTTCACCTCATATAAAAGCTGTGCTGTGTTGAAAAGAAATCCACCTATAGAAAGTCAATAAACTCTGAGACAGCCTGCACATGAATGCATGTTATAATCTCGGTCCGTGCATTCATTTGTCTGAGCAACTGTGGCTCAAGAGGCAGAGCCCCCACGTCAGTCTCCTTGAGACAGAGTCTGAACCCTGATGCTGACGTGTGTGAATGGCTAAAAGCTCCTCAATGACCGGGTGGACCTTGCACAAGTGGGTGCAGATGGTGAATATGGATGGTTCTTGGAAAACGGCTTAGATGGGTAGACTAGAAAAGAAGAACCTGTCCTTTTTCCATTCAACCATAGTGTGTTTTATCCACTTGTAGCTACCTCTGCACGGATCTCCTCCAAGTACACCAGATTATCGCTTTAATCCTGTCTTGTTCACTTCCAATAGTGTCATCTTTTATGATGAAGTTGACCAGCACGGAGCGCAAGTTTTGTTTGTCTCATCTCGAGCAGAAGTGGCTCGTTGAAGAGCTTCTCGCTTCTCAAAGCTTACATCCTGTTTTTGAGCCTGTGCTGAGGTTTTGTCTCGCTGCTAAATGTTGCAGATGCCAGGAGAGGAAGTGCGTGGCGAACACCGTGTGAGATGAATCACCAATGATGTTCTTCCCGTGGGTGGGAAGTTGTGCGAAACGCATTGTTTGAGATTCCAGAGAGGCAAGTGCCGAGCTTGCAGCCGCAATCGTGTCTCTATGGATGAGTTAGCTGCTGCGAGTCGGTGCTAACAGCTGCAATGTAGACTCACAAAGTGGTCTCGAAGGAAATCCAGCCGTTCATTGTTTTGCTTTAGTTGCACAGTGCCTAATCACGCGCACAAATGATTAATAAACAGTAATAAATAAGGGGATAAACATGAATTAGAGAGAGCAAATTACACATTTATGAAAGTAAAAAGAAAGTGGCTCATGAAAATAGATAGAAGAAAAGCTCTCTGAAACTTACTGTCAATTTTAGATGATTAAAACTGTATGTTTGGTTCCATGTTGGAGATGTCAAGTTGCATAAAATGGAAATTACACATACCTTTAATTTGTCCTCAAGTGCAGTGGGCTACAGTATGCACTTGACCAGTGTGAATCAGCAGCTGTTGACATGAACAGAGAAGAGGAAATGACAGAAAGCGAAACTCACCAAAGTGTATTCCAGATGCTCTTGGAGCCTGTTGAAAACGGGGTTTGTAGGTTACACAGTAGAGCGTTGTTGAGTGGTGTTGGCATCGCTGCAGACAATTTGTCTCCTAGCAACGCCGCCGCATCCATCCCAGTCAGTCAGTCAGTCACCGAAGGTGAACGCTCGCCCCGAGGCCTGAAGCTTAACCCCCCTGTTTACATGTCCTGAAAGCTTTTATCCTCTTTAAAAATGCATTTCAAAATGAATCGGTCATATGGTAAATAATGAAAAGGTCCTGTGTGTGTGTGTGTGTGTGTGTGTGTGTGTGTGTGTGTGTGTGTGTGTGTGTGTGTGTGTGTGTGTGTGTGTGTGTGTGTGTGTGTGTGTGTGTGTGTGTGTGTGCGCGCAAAAATACAGACAACACATGCATAAATCACAGAGCAATCCAAAAAGCGGTCCCATCTCATTTTGCTATCGCACACACCTTCCTCTCCCGACACCTCCCCGACTACCTCCATCTCACTTGCTCTCTCTCCCTCTGCCTGCACCTCGATGCAAAAGACCTTGATTTCTCTTTGA